>UESW01004522.1:49125-110591 GCA_900491605.1 Calamus simplicifolius
TTTATTCCAGATTTAGTTTTATCAATCAACATTATATCATCTGCAAATAACATACACCATGGGATATCATTTTGAATATATTTGGTTAATTTATCCATAACTAATACAAAAAGATACGGACTTAAGGCAGATCTTTGATGTAAACCTATAGTAATTGAAGACTCACTAGTTTCTCTTATTATTGTTTTAAGAATAATTATTGCTCTATCATACATATTTTTATCAATTTTATGTACCTTTTGGTAATTTCTTTTTTCTCTAAAACCTACCATATTATTTTTCTAAGTATTCTATCATATGCTTTCTCTAAATCAATAAAGACCATATGAAGGTCTTTTTTTTTTTCTCTATATCTCTCCATCAATCTTCTTAATATATGCAGCTGCAGTTATTTGACCATTAAAAATATAAAGTTTAAAAATAGAGCTGTAAGAAGATTTGGGGCAAAAAAATCAAGAACTTGGAAAATTCTAGTCAAAGTAGAAATTCTGTTTTTCCTTCCAAAATCATTCTTAAAATCATTAAGGCCCAGTCATCTTAATTTTCTTCCAAGGAGACTTTAATGAGATCATAACCCCACATTTTTCCTTGTTTACATTTTGAAATGAACTCAAAAGCTTGGGTAAAACATTCTTTAGTTATGTGCACTCATTGGCACATGCTCAAGGAAAAGCTAAACAATCCTAGGACACGATTGGTTCTTATTCCACCCATATCAACTCCCTCTGAATCCTAAATCTTATTCCCTCCTCTGTTTAGCATTCTACTCATGCTTGAAACAATATTTAGTGATTATGGATCGCCCTTCATTAGACTGCATACTAGCTTAAGATTACCATATGATTTTAATTACTTTTTATAGACAAGAAAAGAGAAGTAATGTAGCTTCTATCCAATTAATCCATTTTAATTATCCTTCTCCCTGAATGTACTTTTCAATAAAGATTTCTATAATAGAATTCTCATTTCATAATTTCTCAAAGTAAGATCTCCACCTTTCCTTAATTTTCTCATCTTTCACTAATATCCTATTATTGTTACCATTGATATGGTTCGATATCCTTATAATTATTCACAAATTATCATATGCTACATATTGAGCTTTATTTATTATCCTTTTAGTATCTTTCTTATATTTCTTATAAAATCATCAATACCTTTTATTTTTTGCCACTGTTTAAAGCAAATCTATTTTGTTTTAATTGCCTCTAGTACCTTATCATTCCACCATCAAGTTTCTTTAATATATATATATCACCTTCCCTCTGTCTCTTCTAAAAATATTTTTAGCTACCTTCTTAATATGGTTGACCTTTGGCACATTTTGTTCAGTTCCAAATTCCAATTTTTCTCTTTAGTAATTTATTTTTAAAAAATAATAATACTTTTCTTTTGAATGTCACTATCCCAATTTTGGATTTATTAATCTTTTTCTTTCTTCTTGCCTTTAGCATACGCACCTAAAACTAGCAATCTAAGTTGTGGTTAAAGTCTCTCCTCATATTATCTTGCAATCTTTAGGTTGATATTAATGGAAAAGAATTAGTGTATGAGCAAATACTAACAGACCAGAATATAAAGCAGAATAATAAATAAAATGCACAAACCACACAATTACAGAAACACCAATATTTACGTGAAAAATTCCTTCAAGATAAAGGAAAAAAAACCATGGGCAAGCCAGAGAAGAAGATCCACTATAAAATAATAAATATCCAAAGCTCAAAGTTCCTTGCCTGGACTTGAGAAACAATCACAAGAGAATAATAGGGATATAAGGATTACGTCACTAAGATACGGTTTCTATGTTATCTCCTTATTTTCTTTTCTTCTTCTTCTTCTTCTCTTGGAATCCATCGCTTAGAAGAAGGATGACGCTTCGCTGCACTCCCAAAGCTCCCACAAAAATGCACATCTTCTCTACGGAAACACCGTCTGGACATAATCTGGAAGCGTGAGAAATATCTCACGAATTTCTGGGAAGTCCTTCCAGAAAGTCTCCTCCTCCATAATTTTCCACAACACTTTTTTTTTTTTTTCTCACCCGACGGCTAACCACCTAAACCAAAACAGAATAAAAGGAAGGTATATATGTGATAAAGAGAGGCGCTTCCTTTTAGCCCTAATGGGTTGAATAAATGGGCCATAGGCCTAACAACCTCCCCTTTCAGCCCATAAGGGAGGCTGTCTTATGCTTTCTTAGTGTGAAATCATGCCGACCAACTGTCGACATATCTCTTGCTTTTCTTTTGATAAGGTCTTTGTCAACATGTCTGCCCTATTTTCATCTATGTGAATTTTCTGAAGCTGCAACTGCTTCTCTTCAAACACATTTCAATCTAGTAGTATCTGACATCTATATGCTTTGACTTGGAATGAAAAGTTGGGTTCTTGCACAAATGGATGGCGCTCTGGCTGTTACAATTTACCATATAATTTTTCTGTTTTAGCCCCAATTCATGTAAGAATTCTTTCATCCACAGCATCTCCTTACAGACCTCGTAGCAGCAATATATTTGCCTCTGTGGTGAAGAGAGCTATACACCTTTGCAATCTGAATTGCCATACACAGCTTTCCCTGCAAAAGTAAGTATGAAACATGATGTGGACTTCCTTTTATCAATATCTCTCGTCATATCTGCATCTGTGTAACCAATCAGCACAGGTGGACTACCCCCAAAGCTTAAACAAACTTTGAAGTTTTCTGAGATATCTGAAGATCCACTTCATTGCTACCCAATGCTCTTTCCCTGGATTTGTAAGAAATCTGTAGCAACACCCACTGCATATGCGATGTTTGGCCTCGTACATACCATCGCGTACATCAAACATTCGACTGCTGAAGCGTAAGGAACCTTCTTCATTTTTTTCTTCTTCTCATTACTTGAAGGACTCTGCTCTGAGCACAACCTGAAGTGACCTGCAAAAGGAGAACCAACTAGCTTTGCATTGCTCATACTGAACCTATCCAATACCTTCTCAATGTACTTTTCTATGACAACCATATTTTCTTGGTTCTTCTATCATGAAAAATCTGCATGCCCAGTATTTGCTTTGCTGATCCATATCCTTCATTGCAAATGACTGGCTCAGCTTCTTCTTCAACCTATCAATCATAGTTATATCTTTTCCAAAGATAAGCATGTCATCAATATAAAGTAGGAGTATGACAAAATCATCACTAAACCATTTGATATACACACAATGATCTGAAGTCATTCTTTTGTATCCATTTTTAGCCATAAATGAATCAAATTTCTTGTACCACTATCTTGGAGCTTGCTTCAGCCCATACAAGCTTTTTTTAATCTGCAGACAAGATTTTCTTTACCTTTGACTTTGAAGCCTTTTGGTTGCTCCATATAGATTTCCTCCTTCAACTCACCATGAAGAAAAGCTATCTTCACATTTAACTGCTCAACCTCCTAGAGCAACACGAATTGAAGACATTTTAACAACAGAAGAAAAAATCTCTTCAAAGTCAATACCTTTCTTTTGACCAAAGCCTTTCACAACCAGTCTGGCCTTATACTTTAGTTGAGAACACTATGTTGAGTCTTTAACCTAAAAACCCACTTATTCTTTAAAGCCTTTCTATATTGGTAGTTCCACTAAATCATATGTGTGGTTCTTCTGT
This sequence comes from Calamus simplicifolius, assembly GCA_900491605.1. Lineage (NCBI taxonomy): Eukaryota > Viridiplantae > Streptophyta > Magnoliopsida > Arecales > Arecaceae > Calamus > Calamus simplicifolius. Next base: position 52,763 of record UESW01004522.1, read on the forward strand.
AAGGCATCCATTTCTTCCTGCATACCTACTAACCACTCCTTTTTCTGCTCACTTTCAATTGCCTCCTGATAATATTCTGGTTCACCTGCATAAGTAAACATTATATATTCATTTGTAGAATACCTTTTGAAAGGTTGATGTTGTCTGATAGATCTTCTCAGCTGAGGCTCTATAGGAGGTTGCTCTTGATCTCCTTCCTGCTCAACATGTCCTACAGGTGAGTTAACATCTGCTCCTGCACTATTTTCTTGCACATCTCTCCCATCACCCTGATATACTGGAGAAGTAACTGGGTCACAGTCTATTAATCCTCCTGCAGAAGACTTGATTGGCACCTCCTTCTTAAAGTCTTGAAGGGTTTGATCTTCAAAAAATATCACATCTCTGCTTCTGAACACTTTCTGCTTTTCTGGATCCCAAAGTCTATAACCAAACTCATCATGTGAGTAACCAAGTAAAGCACATTCTTTTGTCTTACCATCCAGCTTGGACCTCTCAATGTCTGAAACATGTGCAAATGCACGTCAACCAAACACTCTCAAGTGCTTATAAGATATATCTTTCTCTAACCATACACGCTCTGCAACATCACCATCTAGAGCTGTATATGGTGACAAGTTTATTACATCAACTGTTGTCTTCAATGCCTTATCCCAAAATCTTTTAGGTAACTTGGACTGTGAAAGCATACATTTGATCTTTTCCATGATGGTGTGGTTCATCCTCTCTGCAATTGCATTATGCTGAGGAGTACCAGGAACTGTCATCTCATGCTGAATGCCATGTGATCTGCAATAATTATCAAATAACCCTGTGTACTCACCACCATTATCTGGCCTTATGCATTTCAATTTCTTTCCTATCTCTCTTTCAACTCTGGCATGAAACTCTTTGAAGACAATAATAACCTGATCTTTGGTCTTCAAACCATAGACCCAAACTTTCCTAAAAAAATCATCTATAAAAGTGATAAAATAAAGTGCACCACTGATACCTGGAACATTAACAGATTCACCATGAGTTTTTGTCCGCAGATGACCACAAACATCTGTATAGACATGATCCAAAATATGCATTTTTCTAGACAAAGCAGGACTAGCAAAAGAAACTCTATGTTGCTTGCCAACCAAACAATCAACACATGGGTTCAGATGTACACCTTTGAAGTCTGGTAGAACTTCTTCCTTGAAAAGAACTTGTAGCCCCTTCTCACTCATGTGTCCCAGTCGTTTATGCCACAACTCCATGCTGAAGCCTTTCTTTGTAGCATTCAACTGTTCACCATAAGCTTTAGCCTGCAATCTGTACAAAGTGTGACATTTCTTTCCACTGGCTACAACAAGTGAACCTTTACTGAGCTTCCATTGCCCTTTGTGAAATCTGCTATCAAAGTCTTCATCATCAAGTCTTCCAACTGAGATTAAATTTAGCCTCAAGTCAGCCACATGCCTTACATCCTTGAGCACCAACTTACAACCAAGATTGATCTTTATGTGGATGTCACCCATGCCAATGATGTCTGATGTGCTTGATTTTCCATTTTGACAATACTAAAATTTTCAGTCCTATAGTAGAAAAAAACTCCCTCTGTGGTGTAGCATGATAAGAAGCACTTGTGTCAATCATCCACTCATGATTCTGACACTCACATGAGAAGATGCCATAGAAGTAGACAAAATCAAATAATCATCACTCTACACTGTAGTTGTGATATTCTCCTTTGACTCTGTATCCTTCACTTTTTTGACTTTTTTTTGCTCTTCTTAGGCTTCTTACACTAATTCTTGTAGTGCCCTTTCTCACCATAGTTGTAATAAGTAATATCTTTTCTTGACCTTGATTTGCTTCTACCTTGTATGAATTGTCTCTATTTCTAGACTTTGACCGTCCTCTATTCTCTAAGACAAGTGCCTGTGAATCAATATGAGAAGTTGTTGAATTCTTCCTCCTCAACTTCTCATTCAACAAACTACCTATTATTTGACTCATGGTGACAACACCGTCTGGTGCAGAATTACCGAGAAAAACCACCAGTGTCTCCCAACTTTCTGGCAATGAACTGAGAAGTAACAATGCCTACAACTCATCATCAAGAGACATTTTCATAGAGGATAAATGGTTATGAATACTCTGCATTTTATTCAAATGCTTAGCAATAGAAGCACCCTCTTTATATTTCAGATTCACTAGTTTTTTGATCAAGAAAGCCTTGTTGCCAGCTGTTTTTCTCTCATAGAGACTTTCTAACTTTTTTCAAAGAGAGTTTGCAGAAGTCTCAGTGGAAACATGGTTAAAGACACTATCATCCAACCACTGCCGAATAAAACCGACTGCTTTCGATCTAACATGATCCAAGCATCATCTGTCATTGTAACGGGCTTTGCTTTGACCCCTTCTAAAGGTCCATATAGATCCTTGCAATACAAGAGGTCCTCCATCTTTGGTTTTCATATTATCCAAATATTTGTATTCAGATTGATCACGCGGGAAATATTACTGCCTCCATTCTTGCACACAAAAATTCACAGGCTCTGATATCAGTTGATGGGAAAGAATCCGCGTATGAGCAAATAATAGCATACCGTAATACGTAGCAGAATAATAAATAAAATACAAAACCACACAATCACAGAAACACCAAAATTTACGTGGAAAATCCCTCCAAGATAAAGGAAAAAAACCATGGGCAAGCCAGAGAAGAAGATCCATTATAAAATAATAAATATCCAAAGCTCAAAGTCCCTTGCCTGGACTTGAGAAACAATCGCAAGAGAATAATAGGGATATAAGGATTACATCACCAAGATACGGTTTTCCTGCGTTATCTTCTTATTTTCTTTCCTTTTCTTCTTCTTTTCTTGGAATCCACCGCTCAGAAGAAGGATGACGCTTCACTGCGCTCCCAAAGCTCCCACGGAAATGCACATCTTCTCCTACGGAAAACATCGTTTGGACGTGATCCGGAAGCGTGAGAAATATCTCACGAATTTCACAATTTTTCATGGCACATTTTTTTTGTTTTGTCACCTGACGGCTAACCACTAAACCAAAACAGAATAAAAGAAAAGGTATATATGTGATAAAGAGAGGCGCTCCCTTTTAGCTCTAATGGGCTGAATAAATGGGCCATGGGCCCAACAGATATTTCTTCTCTTAATGAAAAAAATCTATTTATGATAAATTTGATCCAATCTAAAATATTATTAAGTGCTCATATCTATTTTTAAAATGTGTTTGCAATTGCTAAATCATAAACTACTCCAAATTCAAATAAATAAGATCATTAAATAAGATCATTGAATAAGCTCTTCAAGAAAAGGCAATATGCATATGTCTCTTACAAGTGAAAGAATAGTCTGGAACAGATTTCGAAAAAAATATCACGAAGAAAGGTAGATGAAAATAAATGAGAGTCCAGAATCTTTTAACATTTAACAGTATAGAATTATTGCTGAATCATTCATAGAATGCAAGGTATAGACAAACCTTCTTGCCTTCACTAGCAGGTATTATAGCATCATCTGATGGAACAGGACAATCAGCTAGTACTTCAACATCCGGTCTAGCTTCCAGGATGGCTGGGGCACGTATAAACACTCCACGACCCCTTCCTTCTCTGCAAGCTTAGGCACTGACAGTAGAGTTTCAAAGCTCTGAAGCTAGAAAACCAATAACAACATGTAATCAAGTGAGCAGTCATGATGTTCATCCATTTTCTCCAAGTAGAAAAAGAACCAGAGGACCAACAAAATTCCCAGATTCTTTACCTAGCTGCCAAAGGAAATTCGATGGACAGTGCAGTCCAGCCCCCTAATAAGCTCTTGTCCTCCTGACTTCTGCCCTGGATAGAGAAAGTTGAGTAATTAGCATCCAACTGCACTATATTCTGATAATCATGTTCCTTTGACTACAAAGGTAATTTTCTTAATCATTCTGTTCAGGTAATTTTCTTACACCGCTATTTTCTGTTGTTTTTACTTACTTTGTTTTCTTTGGAAGGTTTTTTCTGTGGCATTTCTGGGATGTGTTTTGCTGTTTTGAAGAATTTGTCAAGCAAAGTTTCTTAGAAGTAATGATTTTTGAGTAGTTTTGCTTTTTTTTTTTTTTTTTTGATATGTGAAAGCTGATATTGCCCACTCTAGCCATCTTATGTATTTGTTTCTTCATATTCCCTCTAATCATGTTACTATGTTATTTCTTGTTTCAGATAGTAATTTCTGGGAGCTTAATTTATAATGTATCTCCGGAAAGTTATGAAAATTTGCTTGCTAAAAGCAATGATGATCATATCGAAGGTAAAGTATACCAGTTGTGGGTTCTAAGCAATTGGAATATTACAAAGGACCTATACTTTGTGCTGCCTGAAGTTGTTTATTATTTTGCTTTTCACACATGTAGCCTTTCTTAGGTGGTCTACTGTTACCCTGAGCTGTCTTAGTAGATTGTTAACTATATAGAGTTCTTGAGGCTTGTATATTTATGTGTTCTAGATATGCCTGGTGGACATCTGTTGAGGCCTTATGTGATGCCCCTCTCAATAGTCCCACATCGAGAAATTGGGAGTTGGTTGAGTGGTTTATAACCAGTTAAGGAAGATGGACAAGCACCAATTGGATCTCTTTTGGGCTGTGATGGCCCAAGTTGGTGTGGACCTTGTCCGTCTTGCTTTCTTGTAATGAAACGGGTCCGTGGGTGCTACAGGCCCAGGCCCGGATCGTTACAATATGGTATCAGAGCTATGCTTCAGTCGAAAGTACAGGATCTAAGTGCCACACAGGGCAAAGTGCTACATCCATGAGGGAGAGAGTCACCTCTTTGACCTGTAGGGATGGGAGTCACCTCTTGGACCTGTGGGGGCCATCTCTAGATCCCTGTCTGCCTGGTGGTTGTGATCAATTACCCCTGGCGACGAGGACGTCGCCTCTATAAGGGGGGTAGATTGTGATGCTCCTCCCATTAGTCTCATATCGGGAAATTGGGAGTTGGTTGAGTGGTTTATAACCAGTTAAAGAAGATGGACAAGCACCAATTGGATCCCTTTTGGGCTGTGGTGGCCCGAGTTGGTGTGGACCTTGTCCATCTTGCTTTCTTGTAATGAAACGAGTCCATGGGTGCTGCAGGCCCATGGCCCGGGTCGTTACACCTTACCTTGATTATATTGCATACCTATACCAAAGGATGGATCCACTTCTTGAGCAAGAACGTTTTGAGGTAGCTTTCCTTTTAGAATTATGATGATTTAGTCTTGTTATTGCTACTTACTTTTTTTTTGACCTATAAATACCACTACTATTATTGCAGCTGGGTTATAGGGATTTCTTGCAGTCTCCTTGCAGGTAGCTTGATTGTGCCGTTTCTTTTCAGTCTTAGGCTATTAGCTAAAAGATTTGTGTTTTGTCTTGACCTCAGTAATGCTGCTCTTTTCTTTTGCTACAGTAAAATCCTAGACTAAAAGTATAACATTGTTGTTCACATGTCTATTTTTCGAACAGCCTCTCATTGATAATCTGGAGGCCCAAACTTATGAGACATTTGAGAAAGATACAGTTAAATATAACCAGGTGTGTTTCTGCATTGTGGTTGTTGTTTTCTGAAAGTTTGTATTAGGCCTCTGAATTGTTTGCTAAAGGCTTGCCAGCTATAGTTGTAGATATTGTCAGGCCTCCCTTTTTAAGTAATTCTATAAACTACAATTATTTCAAAAATACTTGGTGCTTCTGTTCATCAACTAGTAACTAATTTTAGAAGGTGTTCTTGTATATATTGTGCTAATAATAACCCTGGACTTGCAATTTTTTAAAGTGAGATTTATAATATATGTAAGATTTTAATTAAACATTTAGTTCAACTACTCTAGGTGGAAATTAGTAAGCTAAAGCTAATGACCCAGCCTTTAAGGAGTATCTACTTCTCACGTTATATGCTTGCTCACCTATGTTAGCGTTTTCTTTTATGTGGCCCACGTGGATATATGATTGATTTATTATTTATTTATTCTAAATGATAATTATGATACCTAATTTTATCATATATTTAAATTTAAGTGATAATGATGGTTTAATAAAGCTAATTTCCTATTGGTTCATTTTTGGAAAGTTATCTGATAACCTCTCTTTGATGGAAAGAGAAATTTAACGTATTATTATATTGATCCTCTCTCTCCTATATATAGTCTGTTTGACCATCACAACAGATAAAGAAAAGAATTAGAAAAGAGGAGAAACTCAATCTATCGTTAACCCATACGCAGCCTCTAGTTCATTGTCAACAAATATCAATGGATCAAGGTACGCATTCTTGGTTTATGTTTTCATGTAAAAATCATTTATTCTAAGATCTTGGCCATTATGTTTATTAAAGAAAATCCTTTAATGGATCTTACATGTGGTATCAGAGCCTTGATTGAAGAATTTATGATTTTTCATTATGAATTTATCTTTGACGGTTCTTATATATATATATATATTGTTATTATAATCAAGATGATTAGAATAGCATAATGTTAAAGGTGATTATTGTATGACTCTTTGGTTCAAGGTTTGGATCGTTGTCTTTTCTCTATTTTTTATCACTTTTTGATCTTCTAAAGAATAAAGAACGTACAAAATAAAGAAACCCGTTCTCCCACGCTATGAAATTAAAGAACCAAAAAGGCTTTCACAAAGCCGTCTCCTCTTCCCCTCTTCCACTTAAGCCTCAAGATCCTTGTTTAAAGAAACCGCCAGAAAAAAGGGGAGGCTTTGCCCTTTCCTTTGGGAATTCTTCCTCTTTTGTCACGCACGGAAATCACGGATGCATGAAGAGAGAGAGGGACATGGCCTCCTTGCCTCTCAAGGACGTGGGTCTTGTAACGTGCAGAAGTGTAGGAGTGGGATTCGGTGGGATTAAGGATTAAAATAAAAGGAAGAAGTGGGATTTTACGACATACGTGAATCTTCATGAAGAGTCTTCACATATTCCAGTTTCTTTCCACAGAAGCTTTTTATGTTACCATGGCATGAAAGAAAAATAAAATAAAATAGAGATTGCGGTGGTTCAAACCTATAACTAACAGGTTTGAAAGAAAACATGTTACCACTCTACTAATGTAATCTTAACGACAAATAATGAAAGTTCAAAATATTTTTTTCGCTAGAAAATTTCTTTATAAAATTATATGGGTACACTTAAGTCTTTTGTATTCACGCATGACATCATCATTAATTAATTTTGATGTCTATATTATGTAATTTGTTAGTCACCAAAGCGGCCAAATTTAAAAGTTTATAGATATCAAAATTAATTAAATAATTTAATTACTCATAATTATGTGATGCTTTAAATGAATGACATAATTGCTTAATTGTTATGAGTATATTAAAGTTTATTGATTATAAATATTTAAGGGTCGCCTAAAGGTTGACTAGTCATTTTATAATCTATGGACATGATGTGGTCAATTAATATGCTTGGTTAGGTATGTTTAGCATATCCAAAGATAGCAAACATATCTAATTTGAGTATATATAATGGCCAAGTATGTAAAATTAAAATTAAGCATCAATTATGTTTACTGTTGTATATTGTTGTATTACCCAAAGAAGAACTTCAATATGTACTTATTGTTTACTTGATAGAGTCTGTATTTTATTTAAATATATTACTCAAAGCATTAACGTGTGAGCATATTTTATTTGTTCCTGTTTCTCTTCATTCGCAAGCTATGTCTGTTCAAACATTCAATAGGCTTAATTTTCTGAATGATGCGAACAAGTTCAGTTTCATCTTGGTGTTCTAGATCTTGATTTGGCACTCATGAATGAGAAACCCACTGCTCTTACTGGCTCTAATAGTGCTGAACAGAGGTCTTTCCATAAGACTTGGGAAAGATCAAACAAACTTAGCTTGATGTTCATGCGAATGACTGTAGCAAACAATATCAAGTCCACAATTCTTGCTATTGAAAGTGCTAAGGAATTTATGAAGTTTGTGGAAGCATGTTTCCAATTTGACTCTACTGATAAGTCACTTGCTGGGACATTGATGAGTACTTTAACGAACATTAAGTTTGATGGTTCTAGTACTATGCATGAGCATGTTGTTGAAATGACAAACATAGCAGCGAGACTAAAGACTACGTGATTGGAAGTGAATGAGAATTTTCTTATGCAATTCATTATCAATTCCTTGCCTCCTGAGTATGGTCCATTTCACATGAGTTATAACACTATGAAGGATAAGTGGAATGTGAATGAACTACAAAGTATGCTTATTCAAGAGAAAGCAAGACTTAAGAAACAAGAAAATTATTCTATCAATCTCATGAGTCAGCAAGGAGCTAGAAAGAAATCAAAGAAATATAAGAAAGGAAAGAGCAAGCAATGACCACTAAAGATAAATGGGTCATCTGCTCAAATCCACAAGAAAGAACAAAAGGATGATAAGTGTCACTTTTGCAAAAAGCATGGACACTATCAAAAGATTGCCTGAAACATAAGGCATGGTTCGAAAAGAAAGGTAAGCCTACGGCTTTTATATGTTTCGAATCAAACCTAATAGAAGTTCCTTATAATACTTGGTGGATTGATACTGATTGTACCACTCATGTTTCTAATACGATGCAGGGATTCCTTACGATCCAAACCATAAACCCAAATGAAAACTGTCTCAATGGGAAACAGAGTCAAAGTTCCAGTTGAAGCTGTTAGAACTTATCGTTTGATTCTAGACACTGGACATCATTTAGACATTTTCCAAATACTTTATGTCCCTTCTATTTCTCGTAATTTAGTTTCTTTATCCAAACTTGACTCAGTTGGATATTCTTTTAAATTTGAAATGGATGTTTCAGTTTGTTTAAACACAATCATCTTATTGGTTCTGGTATTCTTTCTGATGGTTTGTACAAATTTAAGCTTGATAGTCTTTTTGCTGAGACATTGTTAACCTTGCATCATAATGTTGGTACTAAACATAGTTTAGTGAATGAACAATCAGCTTACTTGTGGCATTAATGTTTGGATCGTATATCCATAGAAAGAATTGAGAGATTAGTAAAGAATGAAATCCTTCCTGATTTAGATTTTACTGATCTTGGGATTTGTGTGGATTGTATTAAAGAAAACACATAAAACAGACAATCAAGAAAAGTGCCACAAGAAGTAAACAGCTCCTTGAAATTATACACATCGATATATGTGGGCCTTTTGATGTTCCATCCTTTGGTGAAGAAAAGTATTTTATCACATTTATTGATGATTTTTCACGTTATGGCTGTCTATTTGTTGCATGAAAAATCTTAATCGGTAAATGCTCTAGAAGTTTTTATCAACGAGGTTGAAAGATAACTAGACAGAAAAATAAAAATTGTTAGGTCTGACAGAGGTAGTGAATATTATGGAAAGTATGATGAATCTGGACAATGCCCTGGTCCATTTGCCAAATTCCTTGAAAAGCATGGCATATGTGCTCAATACACAATGCCTGGAATACTAGAACAAAATGGTATTGCAGAAAGGCGTAATCGAACTCTAATGGACATGGTTAGGAGTATGTTAAGCAATTCATCATTACCCTTATTATTGTGGATGCATGCTTTAAAGATCGATATATATTTGCTAAATAGGGTTCCTAGTAAGGCAGTTCCAAAGTCTCCTTCTGAACTATGGATAGGAAGGAAACCCATTTTGAGACATTTACATGTTTGGGGTTGCCCAGCGGAAGTAAGGATTTACAATCCATATGAAAAGAAGTTGGACTCAAGAACAACCAGTGGTTTCTTCATTAGTTATCCAGAAAGATCAAAAGGATATAAATTTTATTGTCCTAACCATAGTACAAGAATTGTTGAATCTGGAAATGCAAGGTTTATTGAGAATAATGAAATTAGTGGGAGTTTGGAACCACGTAAAGTGGAAATCCAAGAAGTTAAGGTGCAAGTTTCTTCACCTATAATTCTTCTCAAGTTGTTGTTCCTAGAGTTGTTGAACATTTTAATAACTTTCAAGAACAACAAATTAATGATCAAACACCACAGAATGATGATATTACTAATGAACTTGCAATAAACAAACCCAATGAAGTAGCATTAAGAAGGTCTCAACGACAAAGAAGAACTGCTATTTCTCAACGACAAGAATCAGATTTTTATTTGGGTATTAATGATGATCCAGTTTCTTTTTATAAGTCATGCAAAGTGCTAATTCATCTAAATGGTTAGATGCCATGCAAGATGAGTTAAAATCAATAGATTTCAATGCAGTCTGGGATCTTGTTGAATTGCCTGAAGATTGTAAAAGAATTGGGTGTAAATGGGTCTTTAAGACCAAACACGACTCAAATGGCAATATTGAATGTTGTAAAGCCAGACTTGTTGCCAAAGGTTTTACTCAAAAATGTGGCATTGACTACATAGAGACTTTTCTTAAGTCTCTAAGAAAGACTCATTTATAATTATTATGGTACTTGTAGCTCATTATGATTTGGAGTTGCATCAAATGGATGTGAAAATCGCCTTTCTAAATGGGAGTTTGAATGAAGAGGTTTATATGGACCAACCTGAAGGCTTTTTATTTGAAGGAAAGAAACACATGGTGTGTAAACTGAAGAAGTAATATACAGACTTAAGCAAGCTTCCCGACAATGGTATCTTAAGTTCAATGATACTATTACATCCTTTAGATTTAAAGAAAACACAGTTGATCGGTGTATATATCTGAAGGTCAGTGGGAACAAAATCATATTTTTGATTCTGTATGTTGATGATATCTTGCTAGCTACTAATGACCTTGGCCTATTATATGAGACAAAGAATTTCCTCTCTAAGAACTTTGAAATGAAAGATATGGGTGAGGCATCCTATGTGATTGGAATCAAATATTTCATGATAGATCACAAGGAATGTTAGGTTTGTCTCAGAAGGAATATATTAATAAAGTTCTTGAGAAATTCAACATAAACAAATGTTCTACAAGTGTTGTTCCAATTTAGAAGGGAGATAAATTCAGCCTTATGCAATGTCTAAAGAATGAATTGGAACATAAAAAAATGGAACAAATTCCTTATGTTCCTTATGCATAAAGGAATATTCAGACTAGATTTTGCTGGATGTGTTGATACTAGAAAGTCCACATTTGGCCATTTGTTCCTTTTAGCTGGAGGAGCGATCTCATGAAAAAGTGCGAAGCAGTCTGTCATTGCTGCATCCACTATGAAAGCTAAGTTTATGGCATGCTTTAAGGCTATAATTTATGGTTTATGGCTGCGAAACTTTATTTCAGGACTTGGGGTTGTCGACAGTATTACCAAGCCGCTGAAATTTATTGTGATAACTCCGCAGCAGTCTTCTTTTCTAAAAATGACAAGTATTCAAAGGGTGCTAAATATTGAAATTGAAATACTTTGTCGTTAAAGAAGAAGTTCAGAAACAAAGAGTATCAATTGAACATATTAGCACCAATCTCATGATTGCAGATCCGCTGACTAAAGGGTTGCCGCCAAAGATATTTTATGAACATGTCGAAAAAATGAACATTATTGAAAACCATTAGTGATGTTATGTTTAAAGCTTTAAGTTCCTTATGTATTTGACACTCTGAGCTCAATTAATTGTTGTTTTGAATCACTTATGGATCCTATTTACTTATGCTGGTATATATACATAAATGAATTATGAGAATGTTAACAAGATTTGTCTTTGATAAAGACATTATTGTTAGACCTTATTGCAATTCTCATTATAGGTCATGTTAAGTATAGAACTAGTAATGTGATACATGGAAGGGAGTACGTCAAAATAATAGCATACAACCACCATGATCCTTATTAGTTTTTGCTTAATGATGATTTCATGTTTGACCAATATTATGAAGGATTTTAGCTTCTGTTATGCGCATTATGATTGATTATTAAATCGGTATGTTTAATATCTCACATGGGCCAAGTGGAGAATGTTAGCATTTCCTTTTATGTGGCCCATGTAGATATATGATTGATTTATTATTTATTTATTCTAAATGATAATTATGATATATGATTTTATCAGATATTTAAATTTAAGTGATAATGATGGTTTAATAAAGCTAATTTTCTATTGGTTCATTTTTGGGAAGTTATCTGATAACCTCTCTTTGATGGAAAGAGAAATTTAACCTATTATCAGATTGGTCCTCTCTTTCCTATATATAGTCAGTCTGTTTGACCATCACAACATATAAGGAAGAGAATTAGGAAAGAGGGAGAAGCTCAATCTATCGTTAACCCATACGCAGCCTCTGGTTCATTGTCAACAAATATCAATGGATCAAGGTATGCATTCTTGGTTTATGTTTTCATGTAAAAATCATTTATTCTAAATATTGGCCATTATGTTTATTAAAGAAAATCCTTTAATAGATCTTACAACCTAATGTAAAAAAAAACTTTGCAGAGCTTATATTGTCTGCTTTACTTGGGCAGTACCATAGAGCAGTTTGTAAAGCTTAATTTGGTTGACAGAGTCCCAGATGAGAAAGCTTTAACAACAATGACGGTGAGTTTAGGAATTTTAGATGTCTCTTCACTTTTTCTGATGTCAATGACTACAGGATGTGATTAAAAAATTTATTACTGCAATTGTGTAATGATCAGCTTTCATACAATAAGGCATACGATCTTTATTTCCAATACTCCTTTGTTTTCTTAAAATTGACATGTTCTCATCTTTTTGCAAAAAGGTACTAAAGGTTGTAGGAGCAGGACGAGGACCATTAGTGAGAGCATCTTTGCAGGTTTGTTCTATTGTATTTTGTAGTGATGATATTTGATGAAGCTTTAGAGCCTGAACAAAGAGTTGGAATAGGACCATTTGGAAAACTTTAGTCATTAGACTCTCACAAACTCTTGATTGTTATGCGCCATACCATGGTTTCAAAAACCACAGAACAGCTGATATCAGTAAGTGTGCCGTGATGCTGAAACAGCTGTACTGTTATGTACTGCCCATATTACTGTATACTGGCACTATCATACCGACCATGCCCGTTGGTACCGATGGTTTTTCTGTTTTTTGGAAGCTGTTGGTCTCGATACTTCCTATTGGTACTGATACTATGCAGGTACTGTACCATGCAGATAGAAGACATCATGGGTTCAGTACTGATATTTAAAACCTTGTTGCATACTGACAAAACAAGTTTCAACTTGCCTATTTAGTTGATTGTGCAGGTTGGATAGCACTGGTAGCTCAATTGTATAATTAGCAGTTCTTATCAAAGAGGAGGTTGCAAAAGATGAGAGGACTTTAAATATTGTTTTGCACTTCACAAGGCTGAATCCCTTTTGGAGGACACTTTACAAATGTGCAGGTGCAGCGTCTTATGAAAGCACCTTAACTACACCAAAATTGTGCAGAAAGAATACTTTCAGCTTTCTTCTAATTAAGTGATTTATTGGAGAACTTCGTTTGTCATGGCAGTGAATGAGCTTTTCTGTCCTTTTCTGCAGAGCAATTAAACAAACACTGAAAAACCCGTCTACCACACAACATGCATTGATGGAGGTTCCCTAATATCCATTCTTCTTCAGTGGTCCTCAGTCCATTTCTGAAGAAACCTTCAGTGGTTGTTTCAAAACTTATCCATACATGCATTTGCTTGTTATTAGATATCGAAGTTACTGTTTTCCTAATTCACAAGAACTGGCATGTCTGCATTTTATACATGCATGCATATGCTGGTAGGATGCATGATTGCACCATACTTGTGTTCATTGACGGTCTTAAGAGGTCAAAATTAGTTAGGAAATCATACTGTTATGATTATCGTAGGATATGCCGTTGAACTAAATCGTAGTATGGAGTTAGTACTAGCCAACACTACAAGAAATTTAACTTTTAGCGACGCCCAAATGCATGCTAAACAAAAAAATGTGTCGCTAATTAAGTTTAGTGACGCCGTTGCTAAATGATTGGTCGGTAAAGGGTTAAATAGCGATGCACTGAATGCGTCACTAATGCGTCGCTATTTATTCTGTCGCTATTTAGTTATGTAGTAATGCATCACTAAATAGCGATGCATTAGTGATGCATTGAATGCGTCACTAAATAATAATGCATTATTGTGTCACAAATGCGTCACTATTTAAGGACGCAAATAATGCACGCACTTAATGCGTCACTATTTAGTGACCCATTTGTGATTCATTAATGCGTCACTATTTAGGGATGCACTGAATGCGTCGCTATTTTGGGTTTAGGGTTTAGCGACCATTTGCATCGCTAGAGCATCGAAATATTTAATAATTTTTTAAATAATTAACTAAAAAGTAGAATTTAAACCTGCTTATACAAATATAATTCATGCTATAAAAGAGACATGGTAATTTAAAATAGCTGCTGGTGCTAATTCTCTAAATAGACATTCAAATTGCAAAAAAGGTTTGAAATTTTTTTTAATAAAGCAGAGTAGAAGATAAGTTTCGATTCATTACATAAATGAAACATAAATAACAATAATGTATACAAAATAAAAAATAAAAATAACATCAATCATCCTGCGGTGGATCACGTGGTGAAAGCCGGATGTATCGAAGAGTGAAGATGCTGTGTTCTGTGACATCAAGCGAACCAACTCCCGCATCTGCTGTCGATCCACGGCCTGTTGTGCTCTCATGTCTGTAAGCTGCTGCTGAAGTGCCAAAGTATGCTCCTGCTGTGCTCTCATGTCTGTAAGCTGCTGCTGAAGTGCCAAAGTATGCTCTTACTGTGCTCTGAGATCGGCAAGCTCCTGCTGAAATTCCTGCCGAACCTGATCTGTAATGGATTGCCTCATCTCATCGATGTGCTCAGCAGGAACATCGTTGATCCAATATGATGCGAACAGAAGCCTGAAACAGGGAAGTATTTGGAAGCTTTGGTGCCTAGACCATACACTCTACGGTCGTGTGGCTGGGCACCAACAGCTTCTTAGAATATCCGTCGAGACTCCTGTGGTGAAAGCTCGATGGACGTCTCCCCACCAGTAGAGTCAACCTGTGATGCCTGGAAGAACAGCTCATCCACCCGTGCCTAGGAGAAATAGAAAAAATGGTTATATAAGAAGTATGCAAATTAAAAATATTATTAAGTTTTTAGAAGCAAATCCTAACTCCAACTTGCTGCGACCGTGTATCGACCCAGGAACCGTCCTTCTTTGTGTGTGTCGCCTTAAACAACTGATACTCTCCTGGGTCTATGCCCTGCTGCATAGTCTACAGAAATAGAAAATAGATAACAAATGTAAGTATTTGTAAATGAAATTAAAAGTAAGTTGGTTAATTATGTTTTCTTACCATACGACGTCGATGCTTCCGAATGGAAATGGAACCCGAGGTGTGGCAGGACAAACCTGTGCCTGGACCACCCTTCTCAGATCGACGGTTTATGCTAGCTGTGGAGGACCTCCTGCGTCAGGCCTCTGACTGCCACACTTGCTGCCACTCGTGCCATATATTCTTTGGCACATGCACAGGATGCTGACCGGACTTCCTCCAACGATGAAGCATGTCGGAGTATCGTCGTGCAGCTAGGGCATCCCATGCCGACCTAATGGCGTCATGGATGGTAGGGTCCCATGTAAACTTCTTCTGCATTAAAATAAAATGTTAGTTGCTTTCATAAAATAAATTATTTATACACATGACTAATTTAGGGTCAAAAAAAGATAGTTTACCTGAAACTCAGAAAAATAGAACTCTCTCGTGCTCGAAGACACATGATGCCAGACGTGTCCAGTCAAATCAGTACGCCTATGAAATATAGCGCTGATCTGGCTCGATACTGTATGATGCTTAATAAAACTGCTACCAAAATATAAAGGTAAACAATGCATGTTTATAAATAATTAGCATTAAAATTAGCATAACGATAAAAGAAATTAAATACTTACAGCCCATGTGCATCTAGTACAAGTACTCTACGGCCTGAGGATGAAGAACTCTCCACCGTCTATGCTGGTGAAGAAGTAGCATCATGAGATGAATCAGGATGAGGTGACATCCCCTGTGGAGACAATGAAGGCTGTGTAGGGGGTGTAGATCTGAACTGTCCTACTGATGAGGTCGATGGATCTCCACCCTCTCTATCAGAAATGGATCTCCCCCGACCCCTCATATTGAAAATAATCGAGATTTAATTTTTACCTAATTATGGATAATGAATGTACATGTAAAATAAAGTACTTACAGCCTGAGGATGAAGAACTCTCCACCGTCTATGCTGGTGAAAAGTAGCATCATGAGATGAATCAGGATGAGGTGACATCCCTTGTGGAGACAATGAAGGCTGTGTAGGGGGTGCAGATCTGAACTGTCCTATTGATGAGGTCGATGGATGTCCACCCTCTCTATCAGAAATGAATCTCCTCCGGCCCTTCATACTAAAAATAATCGAGATTTAATTTTTACCTAATTATGGATAATGAATGTACATGTAAAATAAAGCACAAATAAATTCATCTTGCAATTGTCAACCTCTATGCAGAGTCAGTTTCGTTTGTATCATCAATAATCGGTTCAACATCTAATGTTGAATCCGACTGTGATTGAAATTCATCTTCGTCGTCATCCAATGGAACATTAACATCCTCAATTTCTTGGATATCATCGGTTGGGTCTCTAAGTGATGTTTCAGGAGCAGATGTGTCATCCTCAATTATATGTATTTCCATCTCATCCTCTTGAAATACAGGGGAATCAGGTGATTGAGTCGAAGAGTTTTCAGCAAGCACAATGGTCGATCGTGCCATGATTTTTGAAATAGCCTATCAGTCTCGTTTGTCGTTGTGCAAGCTTGGATATCCACAGTAATACACTTGCTGAGCTTGTGACGCTAAAATAAATGGTTCAAATTTTTGCAATCTTCATTTATAGTTCACTTCAACCAAATTATATTCATTGTGAATCCTAGTCCCTACATTTACTATTGGATCAAACCAGTTGCAATGAAATAAGACAATACATTTCATAGGCCAACCAAGATATTCAACTTCAACCACCTCAACTAACTTCCCATAATAATCCAGCATATTTGCTCCAATGCTTTCTCCTTTGATGCACACGCCCCAATTTTGTGTGCATCTTGAAGAACCTAATCCTTCAATCTGAAACTTATAGCCATTCACAAAATAACCAGAGTAGGTATTTACGGTCCTCAATGGCCATTGTGCTAGACATCTAATGAAAATGTTGTCGATAGTGGACCATGGACCATTAACATGTAAATGAATAATGAATTCACAATTAATTCATGAAATAGAAGGTAGTGTCCAAAGAAATGCATCGCAACACTCACAAATTCATTAAACCAATATGCAAACTCTGTTTCTAACTTCTATTCGATGGCAACATCACTGATGTTGGGATACATCTATCGTTGGCTAGCACAGTACATCTATACAAATAAGAAATTTAAAGCTATTGTCAGCAAATAATTTCTTTACTATTATTGATTTTACAAATAGAAGTTCAATGTTAGAAGACTGAGTATACATACTCAATGTATGGATCGACTTCTCGACAGTTCATTAAAATGTAATTATGGGATGTAATGTACTCGACATCGCTCAAATCCCTTCTCTTTTGTTTTCCAAATGTTCGGCCAACACTTTTAAAAATTGATATCCTCCCATCAATAGCTTCTCCTTCATTTGCACATCCATCAATGTTACGGGCCGCATTTCGGTTCATCGTGTGGATGTGATCCTCGAAATAATGCAAGGCAAAAGTTGAAACTTCCTCAACCAAGTATGCATTGCATATCGAACCTTCAACCTTTGCCTTGTTGTGCACATTATTTTTTTAACTTCTTAAGATACCTATTTGTTAAAATACGTAAAGCAATCAATTAACTAGCTTGTTAGTTAAATTTATTTGAAATGATAATATATAATACTATTATTTAGATACTTACCTCTCAAAAGGATACATCCAACGATACTGCACGGGACCAGAGCTATACTTGCTTCATATGGTAAGTGAACCGGGTAAGGTGTTTCCATGGAGTCAAAAAAACCGGAAGGGAATATTTGCTCTAATTTGCATAATATAATAGGAATTTGTTCCTCAAGCCTTGCCATTGATGCAGAAGTAATGACTCTGGCAGTTAACTCCTTGAAGAATAAGCTAAGCTCCGTTAGTGCCTTCCATACGTGGATAGGAAGTAACTCACAGAAAGCTATGGGTAATACTCGCTGCATAAATACATGACAGTCATGACTCTTCATGCCGAACACACATCTACCAATGTTTGAGGTATATCCATCTAGAAATTTCAATCCTTTAACCCATTGACATAACATTGCTCTAGAATTTCTGTCAAGGCTGTAGCATGCTTTAGGATATGTCCCATCGCCATGCCTCCTTAAATCATGTCTTCTACAATATAAATTGAGTTCTTCTCTTGATTTTGCAGTGTCCTTTGTTTTTCCCGGGATGTTTAGCACCGTGTTAAATATGTTATCAATATGCATCTTTGAATTATCATGCACTCAACTGTAATTGTTGTAGACAACTGATGTGGCTGATCACTTCCCCAGGCAATAGAATAATATTTTGCAGAGTTCTCGAAGCCAAGTGATAATTTGATAGTTCAATCCCAGCATCGGCCTCAGTTTTGACCTTGACCTCAGCCTCAGCATCGACCTCGGCCTCGGCCTCGATCATGAACCATCGACTTCAACGCTTGCCTCGAGTTTTGCCTCCACCTCTGCCTGGAGTCTCGCCTCGGCCTCGAGCCCCGCCTCAGCCTCGGCCTCGAGCCCCGCATTGGCCTCGGCCTCGAGCACCACCTCAGCCTCAGCCTCAAATTTTGTATTACACTCTCTCTACCCATTGTTGTGGAGCCAACTCCGAATACCGGGCGCTATGATTTAAAACACAAACTATAACCAACTACAGCACAACTTGCTCGTCTGTTATTGCTAAAATTATGGGCGGTTACCAATATACCATGCAGTTGCCGATATCTACGGCTCCCGCTCAGCAACTGTGTACCCACCTGCCATTCACAGAGCTGATCCTAATAGAAGAAGGGATTCGACAGTTCCATCCACAAGGGGTAAGAGGGACCCTCGGACAAGTATATAAGGACCCTAGCTCACAACGAGACAGGGGACTGAATCTCTACTCTCTCATTTGCATTCCTATTCTCCAAACCACTAACTTGATCATCGGAGGGTCCCCGCTGAAACCACTGATCCGGGACTTTTGTTGTAGGTTTTCGGCTATAGGAGGTAATTACATCCTTCTTCTGAAGACCCACAAAGCTCCTCTCTTGTCGACGCTCCTCAAAAGTGATTTGGCAGCAACAGATTGGCACGCCAGGTAGGGGAGTAGATAGACGTTCGCCTTCACGCATCTGCGACCCCACAACCTTTGTAAGGAAGAAGATGGTGGTTACGCGTGCACAAAAAGCTTTGCCAGCCAAGCTGTGGGATGCCTTCTACGGGCTGAGCAATCGGAGGCCAATCTCCCTATTTCGCCTCCCATACAGCCGCAGGTTGGCCAGGCTGATCGACTCGATGCTCTGACTCAACAGGTTCATGACCTGATGGCGGTGGTGCAGGGACTGCAGGAGCAGTGCTCCGCCACCACCTTTACCACCTCAACCCTCTCTGCCTCATGTGGAGGGTCATGGAGCTAGCCAGTCTCACCGTGGAAGGAGCCTTCCGGAGGCCTCCCGCCTGCATCCCCGAAATCACATCACTGGGAAACTTTCAAGCGGCGACGATCTCCATCCCATCATTCTGACCGCTTTCCCAGGCATAGGGGGAAGGAACCAAAGCAGGTGCATTCCCTGCCTTGGCAACACTCTCCCTATTCGTCTTCTGAATCCTCGAAGGAAGACACCAACCGAAAGATCGCTCATCGGGCGGAGCAGCAGTTGGACAAATACCATCAGCAACTGGAAGAGCTTAGCCACAGGATTACCAACCCGCATGGAATAGATTACGACCATCGCCCCCCACTATCTTGCTGTATTATGGAGGAGCTGGTCCCATCTCGATTCTATCTACCCAGATGGATCCTTATGACGGTACTGCAGACCCCCTGGATCACCTGGAAAGCTACAAGGTCCTCATGCAAGTCCAGGGGGCAATGGATTCTCTTCTGTGCATAGCCTTCTCGGCTACACTTCAGAAGGCCGCGCATGCATGGTATTCCCGCTTGCCACACATAGTATCCATTCCTTTTGATAGCTCAAGAGGTCTTTCTTGGCCCATTTTGATGCATGCCGGAAGATCCCCCGGATGGCTGATAGCCTGTTCGTCATCTAGCAGAGGAGCGGTGAAACCCTGAAGGACTTTGTGGCTCGGTTCAAGGAAGCTGCGCTAGAGGTATATAACCTTGAGGACTCCATGGCCACATTAGCTCTGAAGCGGGGACTCCGTCCCTCCATATTTTCTTATTCCTTGGACAAAAAGCCTCCTCACTCTTATGCCAAACTGCTGAGCCGAGTGCAGAAATATATTTGTGCTAACGAGGCCGACTCCTCCAGAAGGGAGGTTGACAAAGGATCCGGTAAGAAGCCGGCACCTTCGAAACCCGCTGGGGTGTGGTCTAGGAAGCTAGAACCATTTCATCGATCAAACAACCGGCCTCAACATTGGTTCCCAAGGAACACTTCACTCCACTACTTGCCCCAATTTCCTACATTATTGGAAATTAAGGAAGAGCCCTACCTCCGGCGTCCACCTCCCATGAGGCCAGGAGTTTCCTGCAGTAAAGACCTATATTGCCGATACCACAAGGACTATGGCCATGACACCGAAGATTGTCGCCTTCTAAAGAAGGCTATCGAGGAACTCATTTAGCAAAGTCACTTAGGAAAATTCATCCGAAGAGGAAACCCTGCTGCCCCGGGTCCGTCGACACCTCCTGTACCTCAGATTGGCGTGGACAATGCCCCAACGGAGAAGATGGTGGCCATGATCTCCTGGAGGGCAGGTAGCAATTCTAAAAGACAACGTGAGGAAGGAGTAGATTCTGTAATTCCTTCTCTAAAAGGGATCTAGAAGGGATAGTAAATAAGCATGATGATAGCGTCGTCGTGTCTATGACGATCGTAAAACACCCTGTAAAGCGAATTTTAGTTGACAGTGGGAGTTCTGTTGATATTTTGAGTTACGATGCTTTTGTTCGGATGAATTTGCCTAGAAGTTTCCTTCAGCCCGTCACCACCCCCTTGATGGGTTTTA
The DNA here is from genome assembly GCA_900491605.1 of Calamus simplicifolius. Lineage (NCBI taxonomy): Eukaryota > Viridiplantae > Streptophyta > Magnoliopsida > Arecales > Arecaceae > Calamus > Calamus simplicifolius. The sequence continues at coordinate 73,951 of UESW01004522.1, forward strand.
CTGGAGACTCTGTAAGGGTCGAGGGGGAGGTCACTCTCCCCATCACAACCGGGACTCTGCCGCGTTAGAGATGGTTCTCATGAATTTTCTAGTAGTTCGGGTCCCACTGGCTTACAATGCTATCCTTAGGAGACCCGATTTGACCATGTTGGATGCTGTTATCTTCACAAAAAGATTACTTGTAAGATTCCCCACCGACAAAGGAGTCGGAGAGATGAGGGGAGAGCAGAGCCCATTACCGCTCTGCTACCACTTAGCCCCTAGTCCACAAGGGGTGGTGTCGGCAACAGCGCCCGAGCCGCTCGACCCCTGAGACTTAGAGAGGAGGGGGGAGCCAGCCGAGCATATGTTAACCTTCCCATTGGGGGAGGACCTGACGAGAACCATCCAAGTTAGGGCACTACTTCCGGAGGAGGCACACGATCAGCTTCTTGCTTTCCTGCTAGCCAACTCCGACATCTTTGCATGGTCATCATCCGACATGCTAGGCATCCGTGAGGAGGTAATCACTCACCAACTCAACATCAAGTTAGGATGCTGGCCAGTTCGACAGAAGAAGAGAACCTTCACCCCAGATAGGCAGAAGGCCATTGATGAAGAGATCCACAAACTAGAGACCACAGGCCATATTCGAGAGGTCCACTACCTCGACTGGCTGGCCAACGTTGTGATGGTCTGCAAGGCTAACAGAAGTTAGAGGATGTGCATGGATTTTACTGACCTCAACAAAGCATGCCCCAAGGATAGCTTCCCCTTGCCTCGGATTGATCAGTTGGTGGATGCTACATCTGGTCACGAGACCCTTAGCTTCATGAATGCCTTCTCCGGATACAACCAGATCAAGATGGACCCGACGAACGAGGAAGCTACTTCTTGTGACCGAGAAGGGGATATACTGTTATAAGGTGATGCCGTTCGAACTAAAGAATGCGGGGGCCACTTACCAGAGGCTGATGAATAAAATCTTTGAAGACTAGATCGGATGCAACATGGAGGTGTACGTGAATGACATGCTGACTAAAAGTGTCCATACCACTAACCACATTGCTGACCTGATGGAGACCTTCGGCAACCTTCACCGGTACCAGATGAGACTGAACCCCCGCAAGTGTGTCTTTTGGGTGACAGCAAGCAAATTCTTGGGTTTCATGGCGACGCAGCGCGGGATCGAAGCGAACCCTGATAAGATCCGATCCATCTTAGACATGAGGTCTTTGGCTAACAAGAAGGAGGTGCAGCGCCTAACTAGAAGGGTGGCGGCCTTGAGCCATTTTTTATCCAAGTCCGTAGAGAGATGCCTGCCTTTCTTCAAGATACTACGCAAAGTCAATGGCTTCGAATGGACGAGGGAGTGCCAGAAAGCCTTCGAGGGATTAAAAGAGTTCCTATCTATCCCGCCACTGTTATTTAAACCAAGGGGTGGGGAAGAGCTCCTTCTGTACCTTTCTTGTCCTGATACCTTTGGCTGGCTGGCAAAATGGGCACTCAAGCTGTAAGAGTTTGACCTATCATTTTGACCTAGCTTGGTCATGAAGTCTCAAGTCTTAGTAGATTTCTTGGTCGAGTGCACTTGGACAGAAGAGCAGCCGAAGGAGTCCCATGCAAACCCTTCGGACGATGAAACCAAGGAAAGAGGGGATGACTGGATCGTTCACGTAGATGGAGCTTCAAATTCTTAAGAGAGTGGGATAGGCCCCATCTTGGCTAGTCTAGACAGAGTTGTGATCGAGTACGCCCTCCGTTTCCTTTTCCAGCCACCAATAACCGGGCCGAATATAAAGCCCTACTGTTAGGAATGAGGCTAGCTCAGGAGCTTGGGGTGAAATGCCTTAGAGTCTTCATCGACTCCCAGCTAGTCTTCGGTCAAATCAAAGGGGAGTATGAGGCGCGGGACCCTACCATGTCTCGTTATCTAAGTATGGTGCAGTCACAAGCCTCTCCCTTGGCCCACTTCAGCATCAGCTACATCCCTCAAAGGGAGAATGCCAGAGCTGATGCTTTGTCCCGATTAGCCACCTCGGCTGACGGGACCTTGAAAAGAACCTACGTGGAGCATCTGGAAGCACCAAGCATTGACGCGGTAGAAGAATCCATGCCAGTCCACCAAGAGCCCTCCTGGATGGATGTTTACATCCAATACTTCACCGCTGGTACCCTCCCAGCCGATCCTGTTGAAGCCAAGCTATTCAAGTGGCGAGTACATAAGTTCATGATGTTCGATGGACAATTATACCGAAGATCCTTTTCTCACCTTCTTCTCAGATGCTTTGGTCCTGCAGACGCTGACTATATCCTCCATGAGATCTATGAAGGTATCTGCGAGAACCACTTGGGGGCCAGAGCACTATCGCGCAAGGCTCTATGCCAAGACTACTACTGGCCCACCATGCGAGAAGACGTAATTGAACTGGTTTGAAAGTGTGACAGCTGCCAGCGACATGCTAACATTCAATGGTAGCCCGCTTTCCAACTGAGCCCCTTGTCGGCTCCATGGCCTTTCGTCCAGTGGGGAATGGACATCTCGGGACCATTCCCTCCAGCCTCTGGTCAGCGGAAGTTTTTGCTTGTCTCCATCGACTACTTCACCAAGTGGGTTAAGGCCGAAGCACTAGCCAAGATTACCGAAGCCAAGGTGAGGAACTTCTTCTGGAAGTCTGTTATTTGTTAGTTTAGACTACCCCACACACTTGTTACCGACAACGGATGCCAGTTCGATAATGCTTCTTTCAAAGAGTTCTGTGCCGAACTAGGAATATATCAGAGATTCACCTCTGTCGATCATCCACAAACAAACGGAGCAGCAGAAGTAACAAATCGGACAATCCTTCAAGGGCCTAGGACGCGTCTGGATGATTTCAAAGGAAGACGGGTGGAGGAGCTCCCGAACGTGCTGTGGGCATACCATACGATGCCCCAAACCCCCATTGAAGAAACTCCATTCAGCCTTGTGTTCGGGTCACAAGAAATCATTCCAGTAGAGATTGGCATCCCTAGTCCACGGACACAATCGTACAATGAGCAAGACAATCCCAACCAGTTGAGAACCAATCTTGATCTCGTCGAAGAACTCCGTGATCAAGCACGACTCTGGATGGCCTCCTATCGACAGAGGATTGCGAAATATTACAATGCCCGAGTTCATCCCAGAATGTTCCTCCCCAGAGACCTAGTCCTCAGACGAGCCGAAGTCTCTAAACCTACAGAGAGGGAAAAGCTGTCTCCCAATTAGGAAGGGCCTTACCGAGTCACTAACGCACTTCATCGCAGAGCATACCGGATCGAGGGGCTAGATGGGAAGCCTCTTCCTCGCACTTGAAACGCAGACAACCTACGTCGGTATTATCAGTAATGTATTAACATCTTTAACTTGAGCATGTCTGCTAGGATAATATTCATTTTCTCATTAACGAAAGTGTCTCTAAGCGATTTGACTCCTCACTTGAAGCCCGACTCCGCATCGGCACTGAAGCCCGACTCCGCGTCGGCACTTAAGCCCGACTCCGCATCGGCACACAAGCCCGACTCTGTGTCGGCACTGAAGCCCAGCTCCACGTCGGCACTTAGCCCGGCTCTGCATCGGCACTTAAAGCCTGACTCCGCATCGGCATACAAGCCCGAATCCATATCGGCACTTAAAGCCCGGCTCCGCGCCGGCACTTAAAGCTTGGCTCTACGCCAGCACTTGAAGTCTGACTCTGCATCAGCACTCAAGCTTGACTCTGTGTCGATACTTGAAGTTCGGCTCCATGTTGGCACACAGCCTGATTCCGTGTCAGCACATTGGCCCAGCCTCGCGTCAGTGCTTCGCTCGGTTTTGTGTCGGCATTCAAATCCAACTCATACCATCTCTCAAGCCAAGCTGCGGGTACTTTACAGCCTGGTGTCTACCCCTAAACCGACTTCGCATTAGTGCTATACTCCCTTGGCACTCCCAGCCTCTGCCTAGGGTGCAAGGCCGGGTCTTCAACTTTCGAGTCATTAACACTGTCAAATCCAAGACTTCAGCTACACTTGCCTACGGCCTCAGCCTCGACTATTCTCTAGAATCGGCTCGCACCGGCCTACTCACGTTGTCCTATTCGCTAGAAAACTTGTTGGCTACGAGGCAAATCAAATGAAGACTATGGATCAAAGAGTTTTCATTAATGGCAAAGAGTTTACAAAATTGACGATCCAAGTCGGACTTTATACAATGAAACAAAAGATGTAAAAGACTGTTCAAGGCTCAGCTGATGGGCTATGGATGGGAGAATGGCTTTCTGGTGATGTGCCCTCCGTAGCCTCATCCGAATCCAGGCTGTCCGGATCTTTAAGATTATGGACCTTTTTTTCCTTGTCCTTATAGTCCTAGAAACCCACATTGTAGGTGAAAGCGGTGGCCTTAGCCAGCTCTTCTCTGTAGCTGGCAGATTGGCGAAAATCTTCAACTGCCTTGGCAGCTTTAGCCTCTGCCGCTGCCACCGCTACCTTCATCTCAATAACTTGCATGTCAGAGCTTCGGGCTATTTCTTCGGCATTCTTCGCCCGCTCCTCGGTCGCGCTCTTTAATGTGTGGGCGATCTCCAGGCTGCTTCGGCATACAAGCAACTGTCTCCATATGCTTACGGCTGTCTTCGGCTGCTCATGCCACCTCCAAGGCTTTCTCGGCCTTCTCAGTTTGGGCCTGGCCTTCTGCTATATATGGCCACTTCTAGAGCCCTCTCAGCTCTCTCTATTTGGGCCTGGCCCTCGGCTAGGGCCCCCTCAAGAGCCTCTTCGGCCCTCTTCACCCGGATCTCCCCTTCCGCACTCTCAGCCAGGGTAGCCTCTGAAGCTCTCTCTGCCTCTTCTGCTCTAGCGTGGGCTTGATGGGTTTCCTTCCATGATCGGCCAAGATCAGCCTTGGCCTGAGAGAGGGCACTCTTCAAGGCAGCCAAAGAATTCACCGCCTGCGTGCGAAAGTTACTGTTAGGGTAAGATTTTTAAATGCTGAGTTATAAGTTAAAGGGTTCAAACACTCACCCAGAAATGAGCCACGAAGGCCTCTCAAAAAAAAGCGGAAGTCCTTTGCTCCTAGAAGACTCCCTGGAGCTCGGGCAGGCACACTGGTGCCATTGTCCACTCCGTCCAATGCCCCTCACACTCGAGAAGGGCCTTGAATGAAAGGATGGCTTTGTCTTCAGTGGCGGGCTCCAAAGCTGACGGCATAGTATCGGGGATTGACGTCCCCGTTTGTTCCACGGCCCTAGGGGGCTCTTCATTTGCTGCCTCCTCTACTCTAGGAAGCTCTTCATTTGCCACCACTTCTTCTTGTGGGGCAACCTCGAAGATTGGCTCGGTGGTTGCCTCAGTAGCCCCCACTTCTGGCACGGCCGCTGGCGATGGCATGTTGACCCAATTATTGATTTTGATGATTAATAAAGGAATTGAGTATATTTATTTGATTACTAATAGATTTGACAAGTATTTCAGGGCTTAAAAATATTTGATTGATTTAAAGGCATTAAGAAACGTGTTTTGAATCAATTGCAAAATATAAGTTTCAAGGTTTCAGAGCCTGGAGTCAACACCTAGGAATTTTGGAGCCGACCCCATGGCCAGTCAAATATTCTTTTGATTTTTGATACGGTTCAAAGCCGACACCTAGAGTTTTGGAGTCGACACTTACAGTGTCTGGAGCCGACTCCGATGCGGGGACAGAACGCTTGATTTTTGACTACCTCAGAGCCGACACTTACAGTCTTTTGGAGCCGACACCTGACATGGCGAGCCGACACCTAACTTTTTTGGAGCCAACTCCTCGACGAACTCAGAACTTTCTATTTTTGGATAAACGACTTGGAGCCGACACCTGAAAAGTTGGAGCTGACTCCAACCTATCTGAAACGAAATTTTAAAATGCCAGATCAGCTCTAACGGTAATATTTTTTTTTACCTAACTTCTAACGGATATATTTTGTTTGAAAAAACTTTCCAGGTACATTCCAACGGCTAGTTTTCTCACCAAAAAAGGGTTAAAGAAAATCTATAAAAGGGGAGAACGTCCGTTTAAAAAAAAAAAGAAAGGAAAAAATGAAAAAAAGAGAGTGCTTTCAAATCAAAAATCCAAGAAGTCTCAAGCCTGAAATCAGAGAGAAAAGAGTTCAAACTCAAATCCTTCCACTCCAAAAAGCTCAAAGAGAAATCCAAGGCGCTCATATTGGAAAAATCGGAGGACTTCCAAAAGGAGGATAAAGCTCTATTTTTTGAGATTTTCCAACTTCTCATCTGCAACATTTGCAATGAATCAAAGCTGAGGCCTGATTCAACATCTTCAAAGAGAAGAGGAAAAGAAGAAAAGAAGAAAAGCTCAAATCCAATCTACTTCAAACAGGCTTTTCTAACCTTATTCCTTTATTTTGAATATTTGCTCATTTGAGGAGCTTTGTATTATTAAAAAAATATTATTCTTTCTTGTTTGTGCTAGTTCTATCAAGGGGATTGAACTAGTGGAGGTAGTATACCTCGGGTCAAGCTAGATTAGCTTGAGTTTAGGGTTTTGTGCTGGTGAGCCCGGAAAACCGGCTGGTTCGTTGTGATCCTTGGGAAACAACAAGTTTTGAGTTGTGATCTTGTAAAAACTCGACTGTAATCAAGAGGATTATAGTGTGGACCCAAGTGGATCTTGGGAGTGGACGTAGGTGTTGGATACACCGAACCACTATAAAACCTTTGTGTTTGCCATGCTTTGATTATCTCTTTCTCTATCTTTTTGGTTGTGTTTAATATTCGTATTGCATTTAATTTCATCTATCTCCAAGCATATAGTTTTTAAAAGGTTAAAATTTTTTAAAGAACCCAATTCACCCCCCCTCTTGGGTTGCCATCTGGGCCAACAATTGGTATCAGAGCAAGTGCTCATTGTTTATTTGATCACACGATCAAGAGCTAAAGATCCAAATGGTAGCTCAAGTTGGATCTTCATTTGATGAAGGTCATTCTACAAATAGACCTCCCTTGTTTAATGGTTCCAACTATTCATATTAGAAAGCAAGAATGAGGATATTCATTCAAGCTTCAGATTATGAATTGTAGAATGTTATAATTAATGGACCAAGCACACCCACACACATAGTTGATGGCTCTATTGTTCCTAAGCCCGAAAGGGATTGGAATGATAATGATAGGAAAATAGCTCAGCTTAATGCTAAGGCCATGAATGTCTTATATTGTTCCTTAGATGCAAACGAATTTAATCGTATCTCTACATGTAATTCCGCAAAAGAGATATGGGATAGATTAGAGGTTACCCATGAGGGTACAAATCAAGTTAAAGAATCTAAGATAAATATTCTTGTTCATAAGTATGAATTATTCAGCATGGAACAAACTGGAAACTATAGCATGCATGTATACTAGATTCACCGATATTGTAAATGGTTTGAAAAGTCTAGGTAAGATTTATACTAATTCTGAACTTGTTTGCAAAATTCTTAGGTCACTTCCAAGGACTTGGGAAGCAAAGGTGACAGCAATCCAAGAAGCCAAGGACCTCAACACTTTACCCTTGGAGGAGCTACTTGGATCACTAATGACCCATGAGTTAACCATGAAGCAGCACATAGAGGAAGATGTTAAAAAGAAGAAGACTATAGCTCTTAAGGCTGCAGAAAGTGAGGAGAGCTGCAGTGATAATGATGATGATGATGATGAGACATCTCTTCTAGCTAGAAAATTTAAAAATTCATGAGAAGAAAGAGACCCTTCCACAAGAAGAAATCTGGAATTAAGATGGAAGGAGAAAGAGAAAAAGGACAAAGAGAAAGACCCCTTAATTTGCTATGAGTGTAAGAAACCGGGGCACTTTAGATATGATTGTCCTCTACTAAAGAAAGCCTACAAGAAAAGAAGAAAGCCTATGTTGCAACCTGGAGTGACAGCGATGAATCCTCTTCAGAGGAAGATCAAAAAGAAGTTGCAAACATTTGCTTTATGGCAACGACGACAACGAGGTAAGTTCTGAAAACCCTTGTGATGATTTTATTTGATGAATTGTTTGAAGCTTTTAATGAACTAGTTGATGATTTTAAAGTTTTAAAAAGAAATACAAATTTCTAAAAATGATAATTCAATTCTCATTAAAGAAAAAGATAATCTTACTAATGAGATTAAGATGCTGAAATCTGAAAATAAAAATTTGACAAAAGAAAAAGAGTCAATTTCCAATGAAAATGATAAATTAAAGAAGGAAGTTGATAAATATAAGAATATTGTTGATAAATTTACTTATAGTTCTGAAAAACTTAATTTATTATTAGGTAATCAAAGAGCTATATTTGATAAGGCTGGATTAGGATATAGACCTAACATAAAACAAAAATTTATCAAAAACTTCTTTAGAAAAGAACAAAATAGAGATAGTGTTACATGTCATTATTGTAACAAGAAAGGCCATAAATCCTATGAATGTAATGTGAGAAACAGTAACAAAAATTTAAGTAGTAAAGGAAAGAAAATATGGGTTCCCAAAGGAACAATCTTTTATGCTACTAACCATGAAGGACCCAAGAAGGCTTGGGTACCTAAATATAAGACTTAATTATTTTTGCAGGAGTGTCTTGCGGCCAAAAATTCAAAGCGAAAGTGGTATCTCGATAGTGGCTGCTCAAGACACATGACGGGTGACAAGGATCAATTCATCACCCTTGAAAGCAAAAGAGGAGGAGTTGTTACGTTTGGTGACAATGGCAAAGGCCAAATCATGGGGTTTGGTAATATTCAAATAACTCCCTCCACATATATTGAAAATGTTTTATATGTCAATGGTTTAAAACATAATCTAATAAGTATTAGCCAATTATGTGATAAAGGTTTTAAAGTATCATTTGAAGCATCTATCTGCACTGTTTCTAATCCCATTGATAATAGCATTGTTTTTATTGGAAATAGAAATGGCAATGTATACTTGATTGATTTAGACAATTTGTCTACTAGTAATCATTGCTTAGTTGCTAATAATGCTAATATGAATGAGATTGGTTGGTTATGGCATCGTAGATTAGGTCATGCAAGCACACACCTAATTTCAAAATTAATAAGAATGGATTTAGTAAAAGGACTTCCACAACTAGATTTTGAAAATAACAAAATTTGCGATGCATGTCAATTTGGAAAACAAACTAGAAACTCTTTCAAAACTAAAAATATTGTTTCCACTTCTAGGCCACTTGAACTACTTCACATGGACCTTTTTGGACCTACTAGAACCACAAGTCTAGGAGGAAAGAAATATGGTCTTGTGATTGTAGATGATTACTCTAGATACACTTGGGTATTATTTTTAGCTCATAAAGATGAGACCTTTTCATTGTTTTTAAAATTTTTTAAAAAGGTCACAAATGAGAAAAATAACACCATAGTGTCTCTTAGAAGTGATCATGGCACTGAATTTGAAAATCATCTATTTGAAAACTTTTGCATAGAAAATGGCATCCATCATAATTTTTCAGCACCTAGAACACCACACAAAATGGAGTAGTTGAAAAAAAAATAGAACCTTAGAAGACATGGCCCGTACCATGCTATGTGAAAGCAACCTACCAAAATACTTTTGGGCGGAAGCTATAAACACGGCATGTTACATTCTTAATAGAGCTTTGATTAGGCCAATCATTAAGAAAACTCCTTATGAACTATGGAACAATAGAAAACCAAACATAAGTACTTTCATGCATTTGGTTGTAAATGTTTCATTCATAATAATGGTAAAGATAATCTAGGAAAATTTGATGCAAAATCTGATGAAGGCATTTTCTTAGGATATTCAACATCTAGTAAAGCCTATAGAGTGTTTAACAAGAGAAACTTAATTGTAGAAGAATCTATTCATGTAATTTTTGATGAATCTTTAGCATCTAGTTCAGGAAAAATTGATGATGAGGAAGATACAAACATTCTAGAAAGAGACATTGAAAAGTTAAATATTGATGTATCTTCAGATCATGAACAAGAAGCTAAAGATAATGATTCCCCTAGTGTTGATGTTGTTGATGCAAATCATAATGATGTAGATCTTCCTAGAGATTGGAGATATGCCTATGGTCATCAAAAGAATTAATTATAGGTGATCCATCTCAAGGAGTAAGAACTAGATCATCAATGAGAAACATCAATAATCATCTTGCATTTGTATCTCAAATTGAACCTAAAACTATTGAAGAGGCAAAAAAGATAATAATTGGATGTTAGCCATGCAAGAAGAATTAAATCAATTTACTAGGAATAATGTCTGGACTCTTGTAGATAGACCTAAAGATCATTCTGTTATAGGATCAAAATGGGTATTTAGAAATAAATTAGATGAAAATGGCATAGTAATTAGAAACAAAGCTAGATTAGTCGCAAAAGGATATAATCAAGAAGAAGGAATTGATTTTGATGAAACTTTTGCACCTGTAGCTAGACTAGAAGCAATTAGATTATTACTCGCATTTGCATGTCATATGCATATCAATTTATTTCAAATGGATGTTAAAAGTGCATTTTTAAATGGATTTATAAATGAGGAAGTTTTTGTTGAACAACCTCCTGGTTTTGAAGATCATGAATTTCCAAATCATGTTTTTAAATTGCACAAAGCACTATATGGTTTAAAACAAGCACCTAGAGCTTGGTATGAAAGATTAAGTAAATTTTTGATTGAAAATGACTTTATAAGAGGAAATGTTGATAAAACACTATTTTTGAAAAGAAAAGACAAGGATTTATTAGTAGTACAAATATATGTTGATGATATTGTATTCGGTGCTACTAACAATCTGTTATGTCAAGAATTTGCTAAGTTAATGCAGGGTGAGTTTGAGATGAGCATGATGGGAGAACTCAATTTCTTCCTAGGACTTCAAATCAAGCAAAGCAAAGAGGAATTTTCATCAATCAAGCAAAATACACAAAAGAACTTCTCAAGAAGTTTGGAATGGAGTCAATCAAACCACTTGGAACACCTATGAGCCCTTCATGCAAATTGGACAAAGATGAAGATGGTAAGAAAGTAGATCAAAAATATTATAGAGGTATGATCGGATCTCTTCTTTACTTAACAGCTAGTAGACCAGATATCATGTTTGCTGTTTGTCTATGCGCTAGATTTCAATCTGAACCTAAAGAATCTCACTTAATTGCTGTAAAAAGAATCTTAAGATATTTAAGTGGAACTAAAAATGTAGGTTTATGGTATTCTAGAGACTCAACATTAAACTTGATTGCATATTCTGATTCTGACTATGCTGGATGTAAATTAGATAGAAAAAGCACAAGTGGTGCATGTCAATTTTTAGGAAGTAACTTAATCTCTTGGTTTAGCAAAAAGCAAAATTCGGTTGCATTATCAACTGCTGAAGCAGAATATGTTGCAGCTGGAAGTTGCTGTGCTCAAATCCTTTGGATTAAGAGACAACTTGAAGATTATGGCATAACACTTGATAAAACTCCAATTAGATGTGATAACACAAGTGCAATAAATTTAACTAAAAATCCAATTCAACATTCAAGAACAAAACACATTGAAATTAGATATCACTTTATAAGAGAACATGTAGCTAATGAAATTTGTCTTGAATATGTTAATACTGAAGAAATTAGCAGATATATTTACAAAACCTTTGAGTGAAGAAAGATTTTGTTATCTTAGAGGTGAATTAGGGATTTGTGACCCTTTGGATTGATTTTAAAATTCTAAGGAATGACTATCTAGATTTCTATTAATTTCTTGATATTCCTTTCATAATTTTAAGGACAAATTATCTAGTCATCTGAGCAATTTGATTCTTCATACTCCAAAGATTTTTTCAAATTTTATAGAATTTATTGTGACAAGTTTCAGTTGTTTGAATCTTAATTATTTTTCTCTGAAACTGTCAGTGGAGTCGACACCTCAGTTAAGGAGTCGACACCTTTGTCTGTGTCGCTCTCGATCCCTGACCTTGGAGCCGACACCCGTATAAGTGGAGCCGACTCCAGTTCGAGCGCTGACTGTGTTAGCGATTTGGAGTCGACACCCGACTTAAAGTCGACACCTGGGGGTCCCAAATCGACTTTATTAGGGCAGAGTCGACACCTCGTCATTTCATCTCTTTTCAAATCCTTAACCAAACTCTTCCCAAACTCTCTCAAAGCCTCCCCATCTCTAATTCCACCCTATTCAAGCCTTCCTAAGGATCTAATGGCACCTAAAGGAGAGGATCAGTGCTTGGAGTGCCCGTGGCAACCGAAAATGTTCGACGAGACGACCCATGCGTGAGCCGTCTCCGAGTGATTCCTCTTCAACTGCTTCGGACAATCTAGACCCTTCATCTCCTCAGGTAGATACCCTAGCAGGGAGAGTGATAACAATGGGTAGGAAAGTTGATTTTGAGTTCTTTCAATCCGAGGGCTTCTCTATTGGGAATCAAATCAAGGAACTAGGCTGGGATAAAGTGTGTTCTCTAGATGTTCCTACATATCCAGCCCTTGTCAAGGAATTCTATTTCAATCTGTCGAGAGGTGATGGTGGAATCGTGAGCTCAGTCAGAGGTAAAAGGATCCATCTCACTTTTCAGAAATTAGGAAACCTCCTTAGCATTCCCATTACTGGATTAGTTGCCGACATCCACAGTGAGAGGTCAGCCGCTCTATCGAGGATGTTAGGGAGAGAAGTTACAGAATTTGAGGAGATTAGGGCTAACCAACTGCCCTTGGAATTAAGATTACTTCACAATATTTGCAGTAGAATATTATTTCCAAAAACCGTCGATTTGAGTATGTCTCCGAGCGAGACATTGTTGTGATGGACAGTGTGTTGACCAGTCAACCCATAAATTTAGCTGCAATGATGATATTTTATATGGCTGAGGCTGGAGGGAAAAGAAGATCGTCCTTACCCTACGGCATGGTGCTAACTATGGTTTTCAGGAGCCAAGGTGTTGTGATATTAGACAATGAACCTTCCAAGAATCTCAGGCATACTGATTACTACAGTTTGGCCACCTTGCATTGGATGGGATTTGTTAAGGTCAACGGGCAATGGGAAAGGAAAGGCAGCTTGGATGAGAGAGCCCCTGAACCTAGACCTTCTGCATCTTTTGAGGCTGGACCATCTGTGAGGGTTCCCTCTCGCAGCCTAGCAGTCCTGTTCCTGCCCCTGCACCCGCTCAAGTTCATGTTCAGTCATCCACTTCATCTGTTGGTTTTTCAGACCTTCAATTGGAGCAACTCAAATGTTTACTTGCTGCTCAGAAGGATGAATTGAAGACTGAGTTTGATAATCAGTTTATGAATCTTAAAGAAACCTTTATTCCTGGATGATCGCATTGACAAAATAGAATCAACTCTTAGTTCATCTGCAGATTCCTTAAGTAATGATCTGAAAAATATATTTGAAGAACTTAAAGATATCTGTGGAGATTCTGAGACCTACTCCAAATGCAATGCCGAGCTTCAAGATAAGATAATGACTGCATGTGCATTTGTTGACAGAAGATTGAAAGAATTTGTAGGGACTCAGAGTGAAGGGATGCAAAGGATTTTAGATCATTTAACAAGAATCATTAGAACCAATTTGTAATTTTCATGTAATGAAGTCTAAGTTTTTTTAACTTAATAAGATATGTTGTTTAATGTTTGAAATGAAAGTTTAGTTTTTGATGTAATAAAAGTACAGTTTCTTTTTGTAATACTTGACCTTCGATGAAATGAAATTATCTTTTGATCTATCAATTTTATCTTTTGACTTAACTCTTCTTTATCTTTTTGTTGATTACAAAAAAGGGGGAGAAAGTTATGTCGTATATGCATTGATTAGTTATGCTTTGATTGGAGGAATTTAATTGAAGCTTATTTGATTGGTATCAAATTAGTTTGAATATGCATAAATAAGCTTATGTGAATACTGATATAATAAAAATTGATATAAATGAATTATAAGTATCAAACATGTAAAGCAAAAGGAGAGAACAATTGTTCATTTGAACTTCATAGGGGGAGCTACCTTATTCAGGGGGAGCTTACTTGTGAGGATCACTTCCTTGAAAATTTTGATTTAAGAATCCTATGCATATACTCAATGTTTTTATAATCATCAAAAAGGGGGAGATTGTTGACCCAATTATTGATTTTGATGATTAATAAAGGAATTGAGTATATTTATTTGATTACTAATAGATTTGATAAGTGTTTCAGGGCTTAAAAATATTTGATTGATTTAAAGGCATTAAGAAACATGTTTTGAATCAATTGCAAATATAAGTTTCAAGGTTTCAGAGCCTGGAGTCAACACCTAGGAATTCTGGAGCTGACCCCATGGCCAGTCAAATATTCTTTTGATTTTTGATACGGTTCGGAGCCGACACCTAGAGTTTCAGAGACGACACCTAGAGTTTCAGAGTCGACACTTACAGTGTCTGGAGCCGACTCCGATGCGGGGACAGAACGCTTATTTTTGACTACCTCAGATCCGACACTTACAGTCTTTTGGAGCCGACACCTGACCATGGCGAGCCGACACCTAACTTTTTCGAAGCTGACTCCTCGACGAACTCAGAACTTTCTATTTTGGATAAACGACTTGGAGCCGACACCTGAAAAGTTGGAGCCGACTCCAACCTATCTGGAATGAAATTTTAAAATGTCAGATCAGCTCTAACGGTAATGTTTTCTTTTTACCTAACTTCTAACGAATATATTTTGTTTGGAAAAACTTTCCAGGTACATTCCAACAGCTAGTTTTCTCACCAAAAAAGGGTTAAAGGAAATCTATAAAAGGGGAGAACGTCCATTTAAAAAAAGAAAGAAAGGGAAAAATAAAAAAGGGAGTGCTTTCAAATCAAAAATCCAAGAAGTCTCAAGCCTGAAATTATAGAGAAAACTCAAATCCTTCCACTCCAAAAAGCTCAAAGAGAAATCCAAGGCGCTCATATTGGAAAAATCGAAGGACTTCCAAAAGGAGGATAAAGCTCTGTTTTTTGAGATTTTCTAACTTCTCATCTGCAACATTTGCAATGAATCAAAGCTGAGGCCTGATTCAACATCTTCAAAGAGAAGAGGAAAAGAAGAAAAGCTCAAATCCAATCTACTTCAAACATGCTTTTCTAACCTTATTCCTTTATTTTGAATATTTGCTCATTTGAGGAGCTTTGTTTATTAAAAAAAATATTATTCTTTCTTGTTTGTGCTAGTTCTATCAAGGGGATTGAACTAGTGGAGGTAGTATACCTCGGGTCAAGCTAGATTAGCTTGAGTTTAGGGTTTTGTGCTGGTGAGCCCGAAAAACCGGCTGGGTTCATTGTGATCCCTGAGAAACAACAAGTTTTGAGTTGTGATCTTGTAAAATAACTTGATTGTAATCAAGAGGATTATAGTGTGGACCCAAGTGGATCTTGGGAGTGGACGTAGGTGTTGGATACACCGAACCACTATAAAACCTTTGTGTTTTCCGTGCTTTGATTATCTCTTTCTCTATCTCTTTGGTTGTGTTTAATATTCGCATTGCATTTAATTTCATCTATCTCCAAGCATATAGTTTTTAAAAGGTTAAATTTTTTTAAAGAACCCAATTCATCCCCCCCCCCTTCTTGTGTTGCCATCTGGGCCAACATGGCAGCACATCCATCCTTTGTCCCTCCGGTGGTGTGTCGACCATAATATCGACATCCGCTTCCCTCTCCGTCCGGGCCAGCGGATGAGTGGTGACAGAGATTGTGATCGTGTTGATAATGGTGATCAAGGCCTTTTCCTTGGCTCCTCAGCCTCGGCAGTCTTTTCTTTGGCATTCTCAGCCTTGGTCTTCTTCTTGGCCACCTTGGCTACGACCCTCTTCTTGGCGGAGGCTCCATCTGCCCATACCCTTCTCTCCTTGGCTGCTTTCCTTCTCACCTCTTCAATTAAAGGCAGCATACCTGCATGCAGCAATTGGACTTGGTAAAAAAAAAGAGAAGAGAAAAGAGAAAAAGGAAAAAGGGTAAAAAGAACGAGGTAAGTGAATTGGCTACTCACCACCAAATGGGATGAGGCTGGCGAGTTGGAGGTTTTCCTTAGTCAAAAGCTGATTGCAACGAGGGATGTCGGCAGTCAGAAGCTATCCAAATGCCATATGATCTCTCGGGAGTATGGAAGAATCCCTATTTGCGTATGTATTGGGTGTTCCCCAGATTCCACTCACCCCCTCGACATTGACAAAGAAAAACCTATCCTTCCACCCCTTAATGGATGTAGGAAGGTAGAGTTTGAGAGCCCTAGTGGGTCTAGGGACAAAGGACCACCACCCCGCTTACTTGCGGAGGGTGTAGAAGCTAAGGAACAAGGAAATCCTAGCCTCTATTCCATGGAAATGACAAAGTACTAAGAAGCTAATGATAGTCCGAATAGAATTCGGGACTAACTGTGTGCGCGCCAGGGAATACTTGTCTAGGAGATTGAGGGTGAAGAGATGAAGGGGTAGCCGAAGCCCCACCTTGAAGAAAGCTCCGTACATGGCAACTCTCCCGGGACGGGAGGAAGTCACCCTGTCAACGAGAGCAGGACGAGACAGACGCATATCGGTAGGAAAACTATACTTGGCCCTAAGGTTTACAATGTCTTGGGCTATCATGGTAGAGGCAGTCTATTCGAAGGACTCCTTAACGGCTGAGGATGGACCAGCGATGGCTGGACGACGCCAGATTGGGGCTCGTCAGTGGCCGGATGAATCCCGGTCGGGGATCGTCCGGCTGCTCGCCGCTGTTCCAAAGGAACATGGTCGGAGGATGAAGAAGACCAGCTAGGCACTAGGAAAGAGGGAGGTTGTGAAGGGATGGGAGAATAACCCCCGGAATCAGAAATAGAGCAAGAGAGTGAAGAAGAAGCCATGAAGACTGACCTAAAGAACTTGAACCTGAGATTGAAGAGGGAAGAGCTCGGGAAGGAAAAATGAAGGTGGGAGATGAACAGGTGCTTGCAGAGTCGAGGTGAGGGAGCAAAATGTAGAAAAGGTAAAAAATGAAGGACAGGGATGACTCCCCCCTTTTATACCCCCGTTTCAAATCATCCCGCCTGTCTCCGATTCGGCCGCGTGTCCGCTCACCATTGGAAATTGCCTTGGCAACTGCCCGATGCGCAGAACATGAGGGACACCACCAATGAGGGAACAACGGTGACCTCACTGCAATGATGGTACCTACCTTTTTGCAGTTCATCGTCCGAAGAGAATCCCGCCTAATCCAAATGGCCAGGACAGACGAAGCGACGGCACAGAAATCAGCCACCAGGTGGATACTAACACCCCTTTCGCTGGTAATTATACACTCACCCATCTCAGGGGTGGAGGGGCATCTAATGTGGCTGATCACTTTCCAAGGCAATAGAATAATATTTTGCATAGTTCTCAGAGCCAAGTGATAATTTGATAGTTCAATCCTAGCATTGGCCTTAGTTTTGACCTTGGCCTCAGCCTCAGCATCGACCTTGGCCTCGGCCTCGATCACGAACCATCGGCTTCAATGCTTGACTCAAGTTTTGCCTCCACCTATGCTTGGAGTCTCGCCTCGGCCTCGAGCCCCGCCTCAGCCTCGGCCTCGGCCTCGGCCTTGAGTCCCGCATCGGCCTTGGCCTCGAGTCTCGCCTTGGCCTCGGTCTCGGCCTCGGCCTCAAATTTTTTATTACACGCTCTCTACCCATTGTCGTGGAGCCAACTCCGAATACCGGGCGCGATGATTTAAAACACCAACTACAGCACAACTTGCTCGCCTGTTATTGCCAATCACGGGCAGTTACCAATATACCATACAGTTGCCGATATCTACGGCGCCCGCTCAGCAATTGTGTACCCACCTACCGTTCACGGAGCTAATCCTAACAGAAAAAGGGATTCGACAGTTCTATCCACAAGGGGTAAGAGGGACCCCCGGATAGGTATATAAGGACCCTAGCTCACAACAAGACAGGGGACCGATTCTCTACTCTCTCATTTGCATTCCTGTTCTTTAAACCACTAACTTGAGCGTTGGAGGGTCCCCACTGAAACTACCGGTCCGAGACTTTTGTTGCAGATTTTTGGCTACAGGAGGCAATCACATCCTTCTTCTAAAGACCCACAAAGCTCCTCTCTTGCCCGACGCTCCTCGAAAGTGATTTGGCAGCAACAACAACTATGAATTGCATGTATGGTGAAGCAAGACTACTAAAGATGGTTAATATGAATCAGTTGCACTTCTTAATCAAGTTTATATAGCACAATGGAGACTATAGATACGTATGATAAAACATGCATATATATTTTTATTAATAATAATAAATTATTAAATATTATATATATATTTATTCATAATGCCTTTGTGTCTTATATATTTATGCTCAACATTCAGTGTTCGTTCTCACTCTCTTTCATTTGTAGGCGATCACATAAACCCGGTAGTGACGTTCGGGCTGTTTCAGCTGGCTCGTAAGGTCTCGCTAATCCGAGGCCTTCTCTACATGATTGCGCAGTGCCTAGGAGCCATTTGCGATGTGAGATTTGTCAAGGCATTCCAGAAGGCGTACCACAACCATGCAAGGCCAATGAGCTCAGCTCCGGCTATCTAGAGGGATAGGACTAACGGCGGAGATCATTGGCACCTTCGTCCTCATTTACACCGTCTTTCGCAACCGACCCATGTCCTGGTAAGTGCTTTCATCCATTTGCATCTTTGTTTTTCAATTTTTTTAAAAAAAAGCTTGCATCCTTAATTGGGGAGTGGTTTCATAATTAGGTACGTTAAACCAAAGTGTAAAACAATGGACCGACTGTTTTGGTCTAGCGGGTCTCATGTAATTAAGTCTATGTACGACCAAAATTTCAAGTCTAATATTGTCGGTTGGTTTCAATTATCTATCTAGGTTTTGACTCCACTTCCAATTGGTTTTGTAGTGTTCATGGTCCATCTGGCCACAATCCCTATCACGAGGACTGGCATTAACCTTGCGAGGAGCTTCGGAGCTATTGTGATCTACAACCAGGACAAGGCGTGGGATGATCAGGGACTAGGGCATAAGGAATATTCATAATTTTGCGATGCCAAAATATATCAAAAATTTAAAAAATTTCTTGTAGCGTCACTAATGCATCACTAATGCATCGCTAAATATTAACAAAATATTAACAAAATTTATTTATTATGTATATATTTATACATCGCTAATGCGTCTCTATTTAGCGACGCAAATTTTGCATCGCTAAAAGTAACAAAAATTATTTATTATGCATATATTTATGCATTGCTAATGCATCGCTAATTAGTGACGCCAAAAATACATCGCTAAAATCAATAAAAAATATTTATTATGTACATATTTATGCATCACTAATGCATCGCTAACTAGCAATACAAAAAAAATGCATCGCTAAATAACGATGCAAATTCTACGTCGCTAAAATTAACATAAATTATTTATTATGCACATATTTATGCATCGCTAATGCATCGCTAACTAGTGACACAAAAAAAGGCATCGCTACTGAGTCGCTAATTAGCGACGCAACATTTGCATCGCTAAAATTAACAAAAAAATATTTATTATGTACATAGTTGTGTGTTGCTGATGCGTCGCTATTTAGCAATGCATTATTTTTAAGTCGCTGATGCGCCGCTAAATAGCGATGCAATATTTTGCGTTACTAAATGCGTTGCTATTTTTTTGTTTATCGATTTGGTCACTGAAACATCGCAATTTGGTTACTATTTCGTGATGCAAAATTGACATCGCAAAATGTCGTCGCTATTTCAGCATTTACTTGTAGTGAGACTTAACCTTAAATACCTAATCTGATGTTTCTGTGGATCAGTAATGAACTTTTTGCATAGCCTTCGTGGGAAATCTGAACATCTTATGCCTCCTGAATTGGAGGATATGCAGGCAGCTGAAGAAACAGGTCGCAAATTGAAAGTTTATGCTGTAGAGAAGAATTCAAATGCTGTGGTGACACTGCATGTAAGTTGTTGGTTCTTATACTGGGTTACTCACCCATAAACATAAATCTTTTCCTAAGTTTTCACAAGAATGAGTCAATGTGATGTGCCCATATACAAGGATGGAAATGTCTCAAAATTGCGTTTGCATGTAGCATTTGTACAAGTTATGATCTTAATTCCTTGAATTAAGTCAAGATGCCCCATCCTTTGCAAGAGTATCTGGTTATGCATGCATTCAATAGAAGTTTTTGAACCATTTACAGTATTGAGAAGCTCAAATTTAGCGATCAATAGAAAACATCACAGGTCGAAGAGATGATAGAAAATAGATGGGGTTAATGATGAGTAGAGTTCGGGATGTCTCCTTCTTGTGGTCGAAGCCACGGCAGTTGTAGTTATCGCTGCGGGTGAGGTTATGGCGGAACGCCTTCTTGTCAAAGTCCATATATTCTTATCAAGGGCGGCGGTGCTGTCCCCACCATCGCAGCGGACGGAAATCAGCGCTCTTTCGCCAGATCGAGGCTGAATTCCAGCGGGGATACTCCCCGGGATGAAGAGATTGGAGGCGAAGCGACCCAGTTGCATGGAAATGGCAGCACGAGTTTTGGAGGCGAAGCCGCTGGGAGTGCGGGAAAGTGGTGCCTCCCAGCGGCTTCGCCTCCAAAACTCACGCTGCCTCCCTCCTTCTCCTCTTCCCGTCCTCCGATGGCCATCTCCACGCAACTGGGTCGCTTCGCATCCAACCTCTTCATCCCAGGGAGCAACCCTGCTGGAATCCAGCCTCGATCTGGCGGAAGGGCGCTGGTTTCCGTCCGCTGTGACGGCGGGGACAGCACTGCCGCCCTGGATAAGAATATACGGACTTCGACAAGAAGGCGTTCCGCCATAACTTCACCCGCAGCGATAACTACAACCGCCGTGGCTTCGGCCACAAGAAGGAGACCCTCGAGCTCATGAACCGTGAGTACATCAGTATTGTCCTCTCTCCCTATCTCCTTCTCTTCTTTGGGGGGAGGGGGGTGATCATCATCGATCATGCAGGTTGATTTTAAATCCGAAAACCCAGCAGCTAGCTTTGCTTTTAAATACTTTCTCAAGATTTTGCCAGATGGAGCCTTCGGAATGGCCTCCGTAAAGAAAACCTTGTTTATCCTCTTGTAATGAATCAGCTGGGAGGAACCAAAAGTTATCCATATGAGGCTCAACTTTGGAAATATTCATGTCTACAAGACTTCAGAATTCCAATGTCTAACTCCAATTTAAATTTTCGGACAAAATTATTTTGATAATAAATTTTTTGAAGATAATCCCACATTGCCTTAGCAGTAGTGAACTCACGAAGGTTGTTGACCATATGAGGTTCAATAGAGCTGAGTAGCCAGGAAGCAATTTTGGCATCCTTGCTTTCCCATAAACTAAGCTCCTTAGAATCAGTTGGAGCCTTAGAAGACCCATCCAAATGACCCCATAACTCCTTCCCTTTCACAAACATCCTGAACTAGAATTCCCAACTAGTGTAGTTCTTGCTATTAAGGCGTATAATAGAATTTTTTCAAGCCATAATAATAAAAAATTTGACATAGCAAAGAAATCACAATAATTACTCTTCAGAATCTGTCGACAGCTACCAAGTAATAGAAAACCAAGAGCCGACAATCACCAAGCAACCCTCAAAAATAAATTATCAAAAAATAAAACAAGAAATCAAGAATTCAGATAAGCCAAGAGAAAACCACGAAAATAATTTGTGGTTCTGATACCATGTCAAATTTAGGTTTTGTTCTCAATACCCTTCCTGTGAGAGTTGCTCACTTTATATAGAAGCTGTCGGGCTAATTGCAAGGCTAAAAATCAACCATTACACAAGATACACATGATTATGTAAGGTAAGAATAAATGCTTATCAATTCTATGCATATATACAATATACTCTACACTTATGATGCCTAAAAAAAACTCTCCCCTTGATGCGCCCTTAGTTGGTCAATTTGAATTTCAAAATTCAAATTCAAAAACTCCCGCTTAACTGGTCCCTTTGGCTCACCAAATCAGCCTTGAAATCTGCCATTTCTGTATATCAAATTAGCTTTGAAATCTGCCATTTCTGTGCACCAAATCAGCCTTGTAATTTACCATTTCTGCTTCCTTGACTAGCTGTTCATTCTACTAACAGTACTCTCGATGACTTGTAGCCGGGCCAATATTATAAGCCTGTGGGCTCGCTGACCAGATAAACAGAACAAACACCTCCAAATCTAATTTTTAATTATTTTCTAGTTGTCAGTTCACAAACTTAAGAGTTCAGACGACCCTCAAAATGAACAGATCTTAAAAATCACTTCCAACCAATCTTCTGATTTGTTAGTAATTGCATCATTTAATTCTGATATATTCTTCAACAACAATTTTGAGAAGAGAGAGTAGGGTTGAAAGGTGGATCATATTAAAATCACTTCAAGATCTCAAATGTTGATTCCAGTCTGATGGATAACCATCAGCCAGGTTCCAACCCCTCCTTGGCTTTCAGGCAACCTGCTGGTAGCTGCATCGTCTGGTAAATTTAACTCTTAAAAGCTAACAAAGCTATGCAGATTTTAATAAGGAATTTTGTCCCACATTCAACCAAGCGAGAATGACAGCCAGCCATATATGGCAAGATCATGAGTGGAACTGCAGCATTCAAAATAATAAAAATAAAAAATAATGCTTTTCAAGCCGATTCAAAACCAAAGTATGATGGTACCTGAAGCAAAAAAATAAACAATCACCATACTGCAGTCGGTGAACGGCAGCTGCGATGTCATCAAATAATAACAATAATAATAATAATAATAATAATAAGGCAGCTGCAATGCCTACTAAGGGGTCAGGGACAATCAGCACGACTATAATCATAGTCCAGAAGAATCATCCACATATCAAGCCAAGTTAAGCCAAAGCAAAAAAATACTGAAATCTAAGCATACAATACAACGATATCAATTTGTTTAGTTTATAGGCCAGTGCAGGTGGCACTGGAACACAGGGCAACAATGAATTTTACCTTACAATTCCAGATTGATTCTTTACCAATTAAGTCATGAAATTTGTAATGTCTGTATATTTATGGATGCTTCGATTGCTGTCATAATTCATGAAACTATTCAGTTTTAGCATGCACATTTTAGCTGAATGCCAAACATAGTGAAAAAAATGCAAATGTTAGATGCCAAAAAACTTGGCCATGGCCATATCTGGATACGATGGTGACGATACAAGGGTGAAGCTCTCTTCAAAAATACACTGGATTCCCCAGAATCAGTTCCTTCTAGGTATCGCGGCCCAGAGGAGCAGCATGTCATCGGTTCCAAATCACAGGCCGACCCAGTACGAACGGCCATTGCTGTTGTGGATAGGTGAAGGAGATGGTGACGTCACACACCACTCATACCAGACCTACCAGCAAGGATGGAAACAAAAGGGTGATCAGAAATCAAGCAGAAAACGATTTTTAAAATCAGACCACAATGGGAAGGAGAAGTTGGACACATTTAGAATAAGCATTAAAAAAAAAAAAAACCTTTGTAGCAGCACAGCATCGCCAAAAGTGGACTTCTATAGGAGATCCCACAGGCACAGACAGAGGTGTCCGCAGTGGAAAAAAGATTGGAAACCTGATCAACAGGAAGGAAGCCATCACTTAATAAAGTATCATTAGCATAACTTGAAGGAGTTGATGATGTCCGAGCAGTACCAGCTAAACATATTTGGTGTAGCCATAGACGGTTCAATACCAAGATGAACATCTTTATATAAGGTGGCATCAAAATAACCAGCAAACCCTGATAATATGTGTGTGTTTGTCTGTTCAGATGTCTGATTGCAAAGGAGTCATGGATGAGCACATTGCACACGATCATGTAGATATCCAAGGCAAAAGGTCAGCTGTCTTCCCCACTTCGGGGGAAGGGAGCAGGTGCACCATGCTAGAAAAGGGAATGAAAAATTTTGGCTTGCATACCATGCACCATAGCTGCTCCTGTATCCAAGGGTATCTCAAAGCACAGCTTCTTGTACCTCTGATTGCTGTTCTTTGGGGAATATTCCGGATGTATAAATGAGAATGTCTGATAAAGTAACAACGATTTAAAGGATATTAAAGCAGAAGGAAGAAAAGATCTAAACTGAGCATAAAGGCGGACTTAATTAAAATGAATCAGCATCACTATCGTAAAATCAGCATGAAACCACATTATGCCCCAATATGAAAAGTCAGGCGCAGGAACAGAAGTCAAAGATCTCACAGGTTGAGGAGGAGCAAGCCTTGCTATATATTCTGTGTAACTTGACCACATAGGCGGTCGGCGTGGTGGACGTCTGCGTAGGTGTAGACCTCGACGGTGGTGCCGTCGGTGATGCAGGGCCGGCCTGCGAAGTCGGCCAAGTGTTCGAAGTATGCAGTAGGTGTGAAGGGGCTGGTCGTTTCGGATATCGATGTCCGGCAGTTTCGACCGGAAGATGACCTCCTTCGGCGGGGGGAACGACGCCATGGCGGTGGCTGAGGTGGTGGTTGTAGTGGGGGAGAGCTGGT
The DNA here is from genome assembly GCA_900491605.1 of Calamus simplicifolius. Taxonomy (NCBI): domain Eukaryota; kingdom Viridiplantae; phylum Streptophyta; class Magnoliopsida; order Arecales; family Arecaceae; genus Calamus; species Calamus simplicifolius. The sequence continues at coordinate 98,434 of UESW01004522.1, forward strand.
TAGCAGTAGTTTCTCGTCAAAGCTCTTCCCCGAGGGGAATAGGGTGGGAGCAGGGAAGGTAACGTTTTTACGGGTTGGAGGTTGTGAGGACATATATAGAACACTACAACAAAAATACTGTGCAACGACGCTAAATATATCATTTACCGACGCTTTATAGCGTCGGCAAATAAATTCACGACGCTTTTACACGCGTCGTGTAGCTGGGGGTGGAGACGGAATATTCCGACGCTTTTTGAAAGCGTTGGGACAGCGTTGTTCCATGCCGACGCTTTAAAGCGTCGGCAAGATTTTCTATTAACGACGCTTTAAAGCGTCGGCAATTAATAATTTTCCGACGCTTTAAAGCATTGGAGTTTTACTAACGCTTTAAAGCGTCGGCATTGGAGTTTTACTAACGCTTTAAAGCGTCGGCAAGATTTTCTATTAACGACGCTTTAAAGCGTCGGCAATTAATAAATTTCCCGACGCTTTAAAGCGTCGGCAAGATTTTCTATTAACGACGCTTTAAAGCGTCGGCAATTAATAATTTTCCCGACGCTTTTAGAACTACGTCAAACGCTTCCGACGCTTTAAAGCGTCGGCAAAATGTAACATTTTTTTAAATAAAAAAATTAAAAAAAATTATTAAACCTGTGCAATTAATTAAGATCAAATTCTAAATTAAACCGGGCAATGCAATCATAACAAACAAAATCACAAATCACATTACACACATTCTTCACATCCAAAATAAAAGTTCAAATATAAATTTCATTACATCAAGTTCAAATATAAATTTCATTACAATTTAAAGTTTCACAAAATTTAAAAATACATTAGATGAAAGATATAAAATGAAAATAGCCGAGGTCAATGATCTGCAGGAGGAAGGTCGTCACCCTGTCCGCGAGGATCTGATGCTCCAGAAGCCTATAAAAAAAATTAAAAATATTTAATTTACAAGACTATCTATGAATATTAAACAAATAGTTAATTTATATTTACGACACCTTTTTTCACACATAAGTGCATGGAATTAGGGCTTGCTGCAACTAGAGATTTGAGATCCAGTAATATAATGCATGGAATTAGGGCTTGCTGCAAGATCTCACGGCGGATCGGTGCGATTCCACCATAGGAATGAGTTGAAGATGAGAACATCCGCGCCAAGCCAAACTTGGCCATTTTGTTGCACGGAGTCGAGTTTAAGGACTTTCCTTCCATTCTCAGAGACGATATCCACTAGATATTGTGCAACGCCGCGTGACACAGTGATGTTGTAATCCTGTAATTAACCATACTCGGATTTAGTTGACAAATAGTGGAAGGCAAGAAATTGGCGATATAATATATTGATTGAATAATGCACCTTAATCTCTATTGATTTTTATCCTTGTTGAAAAATAGAAGTGAAGTGCACTATCAAAAATAAGAGGGTAGTTATCAATTATATAAATAAAAAAAGATTATAGAAGTGCATATGTTCTGGCATGTGCATTACCATGCAAGCTTCTAGTCAACAATAATGTACTTTTTTTCTAAGGATAACAATAGTGTACTTGAAACGGACAATCAACATTTAAGAAAACCACTGAAACAACTAAGCACATGCAATGAAAACAGAATTGAAAAACATAAATACACAAATACTCAAATTCATTTTGATTTGGCTTCCAATAACTTGTGTAAAACCAAGAAAAGAAATGTAGAGGAACAAACCAGCAAAAGTTCAACACCAATTGGTCCCGAAGAGAAGCACTGTATCACATCTAAATACAACTGTAGCAAAAGTCTGCATGCAAAAACTGAGAATTATTAATATAGTTCCTTGAGGAAGAGATCAATTTGACAAGTTTGCTGAACCACTAATTTGATTAAAATTTATAGAGTGCATGTGTAAGGCATCATGCAGAGTAAATAATTAAATAACAAATTCAAACATCTCTTTTCGTTTCAACAAATTTAATTGCACAGATTAATCTGCTCCTTCATATCATATCATATACCATAACCACAACACTTATCCCAATTACTTGGGGCCATCAATATCATGCTTTTTGAAGGCTGTCAGCCTAATATCAATCCTCCAGCTTTCTCACGTTGGCATAAGGCCAGCTATGACGGTGTTGATGGCTGGTCAGTACATTGCATTATATTGCATACCTAATCAACAGACCGTATCAACCAGTACACTCTGTTACAACTTAGAGCAGATATACCATTGTGCTATAGATAACCAGTTGCTTGGCATCAAATGTTTAGTTGTCAAAGAATAAGAAAGAAAAATCAAAGAGGCTTTACATTTGCCTTAGCCACCACTTTTTGTCAACATAGAGCACGGAATAGCAGCTAGCACAGAAATCTCTTGGCTAAGGGTATGCCACTGATGCTTGATGTCATGGTTCTGGCATGCCATGATCCTTCTATCTGGTATGACCTATTCTGCCTCAAAGTTCTTTTTTTCCCTTTTTATGTTTTATTGTTTTAATGGTTTTTTTTGCATAGATATGATATATGTATTGATTTAAATGCCCTTGTCATCCTATTTGATGTGTATAATTGCCAGTTTAATATCTAATTCACATAACTTGCAATTAACAAGACATTCAAAAACTGGATGTGTATTAACAATTAAAACTTAATTAGATTATCAGTAATTAGTAATAAAATCAATAATACACAAGCCTGCAGTGCAATTCAAGATGATCCTGGCTTAATTTTCTTAATTTTCTCAATGGAACAAGTTACATTCAGGACCCATGAAGAAGAAAAGTGAATATAATGACTACATAATGACCCTTATTTACTAATTAGCAACTCCAAATTTACTCACTAAACTTGCATCCAACCCAGGCCCAAACTCGAGGCAAATAGATCATAAAAATTGGATCCAAGATCTCATATATATATATATATATATATATATATATATCATCCCATCCTACAGCATCGGAGGCTATGCCTGCCATTCTTGAAAGAAGGGCATTCCCATTTTCACCGGATGGTCTTGGGATAAGGAAAGGCTGAACAGAGTTCGTAAACATCATCAATCGTGAAGAATTGAAACTTCTTCAAATAAATAAATACCGAGAAAGCGATTTAATGTATGAAAACCAAAATCACATAGCAAACCAACCATATTGTTCCCATCGTCTTTTAATGGCCTACATGCAAACTAGTAGAAAAACAAAGAAGATGAAAGATGACTAAGAAAAAAGGAGAGACATGTCGTCCAGCAGCTACCAAGGCATCATGATGAGACCACCAAAGGCGGCAGCAAAGGGAAGCACGGCCAGCACCAAGCCCGCAATCTTGGAAGGCGCGGTAGCTGGGGCGCCGCTTGATGTGGGGGCGACGGAGGGAGAAGGGGAGACTCCGGGGTGGAGCCGCCGCTGGACGGTGGAGTGGATGGCGAAGGTGCAGCGCCCGGAGAGGGGGAAGGGGCACCACCGGAGCTCTCGGGACCAGGATGACGACCTTCTGGCCGAGTTCGCAGTGACCGGGGAGCTGCGGCTAGGGCTTCACAGAAGTCACGCGCGCGGCTAGGGCTTCACAGAAGGCACGGGGGGAGGAAAGAGGGTCGGTTGCAAGCTTATATATCGATATATGACGACGCTTTTAAGCGTCGTCGTGTGCCGACGCTTTTTAAAGCGTCGGCAAAATTTAATTAGACGACGCTAATAAGCGTCGTACTATGGCGACGCTTTCAAGCGTCGGCAAACTTATTTATATGCCGACGCTACTTAAAAGCGTCGTCGGTCTGCGCTATTTCCCAACGCTCCACCCTAGCGTCGGAAAAAAAGGGTTGCAAAAATAAATTTTTGTTGTAGTGGAAGGTATTAAACATTCGTAGGGACGAAAACGGGAAGAAAGATGATATGGGTTAGTGAGAGTATGGCAATTTTTTTATTGAAATAGATTTTAAAGATTCTCTACCATTAATCTCTCGATCTTCTGGTGCAGCTCAGCAAACAATATCAGCTTCAAAATTTTTTATTAAAAAAAAAAAAGCTAATTATGACTTCTTGGCCCCCATTAATTTCACTATTTCTAAATCTAATCTTCTTTCTCTTATTGTCGATACTCTCGATGTCTGGCCTCATTAATTTCACTATTTCTAAATCTAATCTTCTTTTTCTTCACTACAAGAAAATATTGAAATAGCGACGCAAATTTAGCGACACATCATTGTGTCGCTAAATTGCGATGACTTTACGATGCCTTCGTGACAACAAAACATTGCGACGTAAATAAAAAAGAATTAATTTTTTTATTTAGCGACATAAATAATGTGTCGCATTTTTAAATTAATTTTTTATAAAATATAAATATGGAAAAAAATATTGCGACGCAACTCAGTGCGTCGCAATATTTTTAAAAAAATTAAATATGTTAAATAGCGACGCATTAGCGATGCAATAAACCAAAAAATTAGAAAAATTATTTTAATTTAGCGACCCAATAATTGCATTGCAAATAATTTAAATAAAATTAATTTTTATAAAATATAAATATGAGAAAAAAATATTGCGACGCAACTCAGTGCGTTGTAATATTTGGTATGTAGAAATGGCAGATTTCAAGGCTGATTTGGCAAGCCAAAGGGACCAGTTAAGCGAGAGTTTTTGAATTTGAATTTTGAAATTCAAATTAGCCAACTAAGGGTGCATCAAGGGAAGAGTTTTTTTAGGAAGAAAATCAGCCCATTATTGCCATAAGTGTAGAGTATATTGTATATATGCATAGAATTGATAGGTGTTTATTCTTAGCTTACATAATCATACTTGTGTAATGGCTGATTTTTAGCGTTGTAATTAGCGTAACAATTTCTATATAAAGTGAGCAACTCTTACAAGAAGTGTATTAAGAACAAAACCTAAATTTGATAAGTACCACCTGCAGGCCTCTGCATGTAACCTGAGATGGTATATGATTCTCTAAACTAGCAGAAGCATCTCAGAAAATAGTAATGACCATCACTGAAACCTTACCTTTTTGCTGTAGCCATTTAAGTAGACTCTGACCAAATCCCTCATGGTAGTAGTCCCATTAAATTGTGACCATCATCTCACTGCAAAATCATCGGTCCACACCCTGGCGAGCCCTTGCTTTCCTATGCTCTATCTTATCTCTGAAACAGAGAACCAAGATCCCATTAAAAACATTGAATCCTATTTAGATTCAACACAAATCAAAGATCAACATGATTAGGGATTTGAGGAGAAGAAAAATGGCACAACGAAGGCAATCCAATACCAAGAGAACATAAGGAATTAGACAAAACATATCCGAGCAGATGAACCAAACAAAAGAAAAGAAAAAAAAGTAAGAAAAATTGGAAAAGAGGCAGAAAGCTCTCACATCTTATCAACTTCCCAGTTGTTCTTCATCATGATTCCACCGAATTTAGCGAAACCAAACCCTTCGTTTTCTGCTCTCTCTTCCAAACGCCACCACCAGAGATGTCGAGTTGCACTCTCGTAGTAGTGCCATCCTCTCTCTCCTTTCTCCTCTCTGTCCAGCAACTCGATAGATGATAAACCCTCCCCATTCCACAGGAGAAGGACGAAAGGAAAAGGTAGAAGAAAAATTTATCCGGTTTTTGGCTTGGGAGAGAAGGCCAAAGGGCAGGAACAGCATTAATCTCCTATCCCTTAAATTATTTATTAAGTGGTATCAGGCGGATCCAAACCAACCACTTTAAAAAGCATTGAGGAGAAAAAAAAAATCTTCGATGTCGTCGCTTTGTAAAGCGTCGGCAAAAAAAATCGAGGCAAAAAAAAAAACCGATGTCAAAAAAAAATCTCGTTGGCGACGTTTTATAAAGTGTCGGCAAAAAAATTTCCGAATGCTTTCTAAAGCATCGCAAAAAAAAAAAAGATTTCTTCCGTACAAATACAAAATTAAAATAATATAAAATACGATGCCTACGCTTTAAAAAGCATCGGCATTCGTAAAATTATGTCCAAATTTTTGACTCTTTCAAAAAGCACTGGCAATCTAGCAAAAATTCATAAAATTATGTCTATATTTTGTTGTAGTGTGCTTCACCATCTTCATGCAAATGCTATTGGAATGAAGAGAAGAAGCCATTGGTGCAACTAAATATGCATCAGAAATGTTCAATCATACAGTGAGTCAGTCTATTGGAAGGATAGGTTACTCCGCAGGTCATCTTAAATATGCCAGGTGATATAGAATAATTATTGCAGCAATGCCTTTTTTTTCTGGCAAGAATTTTGTTGAAAAAAAAAAAGAATGTTTGCTTATTTGTAATTAAGGATGCACTATGTAATTGTACGGACAAAGCTTACATGACTTGAAAGCTGAAAATTAATGACTACCAATGATCTGATCATGATTTCCTTCTCTAATCAAGTGATAAATAGGAGCAACAATGCATGTGTAGAGCAGCTGGGGTTTGCTTTACCTGGCATCCTGTCCTCTAAAAGTTTTGGTGTCTCGATTTTATTTTTGGATAATGTATTAAGAAGTCAGCTGAACTTCCTACATTGCATTTAGTTACAAAATGGTTGATGATCAGTGATGTATTAATTGTTCTGTCACTCATCCAATTATACTATAAGAAAAATGATTTATTATGACGAATTCATCATACAAAAGTCACCATAATAAGTTATTACGATAATAAAAAATTCACCGTAATACGTTTCAAAATCGTCGTAATAACTTGTTATCGTAATACCTTATTACGACGACTTATTTTCGTCGTAATAGCTCCCTATTATGGCAAAACCATATCGTCATTATATATTTTTAAAAAAATATAATTTAAATAAAAAGTTATTACGGCGACTATTTTCATTGTAATATCAACCTCTGCCCATCATACTGAAAATACTAAAGATTCATGCAATTAAATTACGATTAATGATTGACTATGTAAAAATTTAACACTTATAAAATAAAGTTGAATTTAAAAAAACCTCTATGTTTAATCGGTGTCATTTGTTTTGTGAAATATCGGTTCAACATCCGATGCCGTATCGGACTGCGATTCAGTTTCATTATCATCGGAAGGAAACCGAACATTTGCATCCGCAATTTCTTGAACATCACCATTTGGATCTCTAAGTGATGTTTCAGGAGCCCTTGTGTCGTCCTCAATTGCATGCATTTCCGTCTCATCCTTTTGAAATGCAGGGCACTCGACTGATTTACTTGATGAACTCTCCTCTAATAAGATTGTTGAACGTGGGACGATTTTAGAAACAACCCACCAATCTTGCTTGTCGTTGCGCAAACTTAGATATCCGCAGTAAAACACTTGCTGAGCTTGGGATGTAAGGATGAATGTGTCATATTTCTGCAATCTTCGTCGATGGTTCACTTCAACCAAATTGTAGTCATTATGAACCTTTTGCCCACAGGAACTGTCGGATCGAACCAATCGCAACGAAACAATACGGTTCGTTTCATAGGCCAACCGGGATATTCAACTTCAACCACCTCTACTAACTTTCTGTAATAATCCTGTATATTTGCTCCAACACTTTCTCCTTTAACACACACGCCCCAGTTCTGCGTGCCTCTTGAAGCTACTAATCGTTCAATCTAAAATTTGTACCCATTAACAAAATAGCCAGTAGAGGTTGTTACGGTCTTCAATGGCCATTGCGATAGACATTTAATAAAAATATTGTCTATTGGGGACCATGGACCGTTTACCTATAAATTAATAAGCTATTCACAACCAATTCAAAAAATTAAAGCCATTATTAAAATTGATTGAGTGATACTACTCACAAATTTATAAAACCAGTAAGCGAACTCCGTTTCTAACTTCTGTCCAATTGCAACTTGACTGATGTCGGGATTCATCTATCGTTGTCTATCACAATACATCCTTATGGGATGATAAGGATTAAAACTTATGTTAGCAATTAAATATTGTGGTATATTGTAATTTAAATTAGAAATTCCAAGTAAGCATTGAAGTATACACTTACTCAATATATGGATCGACTTCTCTATAGTTCATTAGGATATAATAATGTGCTGCATTATACTCCATATCGCTAAGATTTCTTGACTTCTGCCCCCAAATGAACGGCCGATACCTTTAAAAATTGATATTTTACCGTCATTAGGTTCTCCTTCTTCCACACATACGTCATCGTTACGACCAAAATTTTGGCTCCTCGTGTGGACATGACCGTCAAAGTAATGCGAGGCAAAAGCTGAAACTTCTTCGACCAAGTGTGCATTGCATATAGAACCTTCAACCCTTGCCTTATTACGCACATTATTTTTTAACTTCTTAAGGTACCTATATGTAAAGTTGAGACAAAAAATTAACCAATTTTTTCGCAATGAAATAATATTTGAAATGTCAATATGTCTAAATGATGTATATATTTACCTCTCGAAAGGATACATCCAGCGATACTGCATGGGACCAGCTATGCTCGCTTCGTATGGTAAGTGAACCGGTAAATGCTCCATTGAGTCAAAAAAACTGGGAGGAAATATTCACTCCAGCTTGCATAAAATAATTGGAATTTCCTCCTCAAGCCTTGCCATGGATGCAGAAGTAATGACTGTGGCAGACAACTCATTGAAGAACAAGCTGAGCTCTGTCAATGCCTTCCAAACATGTTGCGGAAGCAACTCACGAAAAGCTATAGGCAATAACCGTTGCATGAAAACATGACAGTCGTGACTCTTCATGTCGAACAACTTGAGCTTATGCATGTCCACACACCTATCGATATTTGAGGCATAACCATCTGGAAATTTTAACCCTCTAAGCTAGTTACATAAAACTTCTCATGAATTTCTATCAAGAGTGTAACAGGCTTTAAGATAGGTCCCGTCGGGACTCCTCCTCAAATCACATCTTCTGCAATACTGATTAAGTTCTTCTTTTGACTTTGCAGTATCTTTATTTTTTTCGGGATGTTTAGCACTGTGTTAAATATGTTATCAAAAAATTTTTCTCGATATGCATAACATCCAAGTTGTGCCGGATGAGATTTGTGCTCCAATAAGGCAAATCCCAAAATATACTCCGCTTCTTCCAATTATGTTCTTTACATATACGGCCATTTATTCTATCTGCATCTGGTTCCCAAGCATACCTCAACCCTAAATGCTCTATAGTATCAAATATATCCGTGCCGGACCTAACCGGTTCAGCGAATTTTGTGACTGCTTTGTTCTTCCGGAAGGCGATCAAGTTATGCCTGTAAGGATGATTTGGAGGCAAGAACTTCCTATGATTATCAAACCATGACTGCTTACCACTCTTCTGCAATGTAAATGCATCCGAATCATACATGCAATCAGGGCATGCCAGACGTCCAGCAGTGCTCCAACTAGACAACATTGCATATGCCGGGAAGTCACTTATTGTCCACATCAAAGCAACTCTCATGATAAATTCTGTTTCATAGAAATGTCATAGGCTACAACTCCTGTTTCCCACAACATTTTCAATTTGGCCACCAACGGTTGCAAGAAGACATCAATCTTTTCCTTTGAATTTGATGGTCCTGGAACCAAAACTGTTAAAAACATTGCAGTATCTTTCATGCACTTCAATGGAGGAAGGTTATATACAGTCAGTATCACAGGCCAACATGAATATTGTTGCCCAGCTTGACCGAATGGTTGGAAGCCATCGGTACAAAGACCTAATCTCACATTCTTTATATCTTCAGCGAAATCAGGATGATTTTCATTGAAATGCTTCCAAGCTTTTGAATCTGATGGATGCCGCATTTCATCCTCTTTAGATTTATATTCGGCATGCCATCTCATATCAGCAGCTGTAGCCTCAGATCTGTATAATCTCTGCAGGTGTGGAGTAAGGGGAAAGTAATGCATCCTCTTGTAAGGAACACTTTTCCTTCTACTTGTACTAGCTCCCCCTTCGCCATTTTTGTACCTTGATTGTCCACAAATCTTACACCATCTCAGCTCCGAGTCTTCACCCCAATATATCATACAATTGTTTAAGCAACAATCGATCTTATTAACCGAGAGCCCAAGCCCACGCAACAACTTCTTCATTGAGTAAAAACAGTATGCTACAACATTATCATTTGGCAAAATTTTCTTGATTAACCCAGCTACAGAATTAAATGCCTTTTCTGATAATCGATGTTCTGCCTTAATATTCAACAACCGAGTAGCCGTAGACAACTGGGAATGACCCTCACAATCAGGATACAATTCTTGATTTGCAGCACGCAACATATCATAAAATTGTTGTGCATCTAGATTTGGTTCTTCCATAAATGTATTCTGATTGAATTCATTACCCGATGCATTCATCACCATTTCTTCATATGTGTTTAGATTCACAAATGGTTCATCAATGGGAATTGACACTTGTTGGCTTGTAACAACTGCTGGAATTTCCTCTGGTTCACCATAACAGTACCAAACATCGTAATCAGGAACAAACCCCTTTTTACATAGATGCACCTTAACAGTTTTGACATCTCTGTAGGCTTTATTCTGACACCTGTGATAGTTGCATGGGCACCTAATCCTAGGCCCATCCATCCATTTAGGTTGGCTACATGCAAATGCGATAAATTCTTCCAATCCATTCAGAAAATCTGGATTAAGCAAGCCATCTTTTATCCTTGCATACATCCATGAGCGAGCCCGCTCATTTTTGACCGACTTATACAATTTTGGTAAACCATTAAAGGAAACCACATTATAAAACTATATTAGCATTACTAAATATATGAGTTTATTATTTCTTTTACACAACTAAGGTTAATAACAACCATTTAAATAATTTATAACTAAACCAATTTTTTTAAGACAACTAAGGTCCCTACCCTGCAAGGCCGGCCATGGCTACGATCCTTGGCGTGCTAGCAAGGACCGAGGCACGGGTTCATGCCAAGCTAATGCTAGGGCTTGAGTTTGGGTCGGGCCACAAGGCGGTCCGTTTAATCACGAGACTTCACAGCATTCAAGTGTCCTAAATTAATTTCACCTTCACTCCATGTCTAAAAGGTAAGGCCCTATCCCATTCAAGAATATTTTTTGTGATATGTTATTCTGCTATTAATTATCATCGATCGGTTCCGTTGAAATTTCAGCAGCATTTCCCCATATTTCTCCTAAATGTGTGGCATATATGCCACACTAGGAGAACGTATGAGCAAATGCAAACCGCAATCTCACCCAACGATGATTAATAGCAGACTAACATATTGCAAAAAATATTCTTAAACTGTCCATCAGGACAATTTGAGAATTTGTAAGACTAAGTCTTACAAATTCTCAAACAGGTCTAAAGGTTATAGTGCTGTGATTAATAATATGGAAATCCGAAGACAATCGAACTTATGCTTGTTATTCCTAACTTCTTGTCAATTATACATATATAGGAATAGTGTTCTATATATATAGTCACTGACTTCTTAAGATTATTATGTCGAATATATGTTTGTGAAGACTAAAATATAATCATTGAAACTACTAATTTGTTGCTGAAAATTAAATAATAATACAACAAGACTTTCTATCTAGCATTACATAATTTAATGCATCATTCAATATGAAGCAGAATGTAAATAATCAAGACATAACAATTGTAAATAACTACAAATGCACAAATATTATTGCATAAACAACTATAAAGAAATGAAAAGCTACGACTGCAATTTTAAAATTAGCTAATCTAAAGAGTCATGGTTAATGAGCTAAATTAGTTGACCTAAATAGCTAAGCTAATTCAGCTCTAAAGAGTTTTGATTGATGATCTAAATAGATAAGGTTGATGGTTTAAAATCAGCTTACTTAAGAAGTTAAAACTGATAAGCTAAATTAATTGACCTAAATAGCTATGATTTATGAGTTTAATCAGTTGATTTAAAGAGTCATGATTGATGAGCTAAATCAGTCTATCCAAAGAGCTACTACTAATGACATAAATTAATTAATTTATAACTAATCTAATAAAAAATTAGATTAGTAGTCATATTTTTTTAAAAAAAATTAAGTTGCCCATGTTTTAAAAATATATTTATATTTTTTATTTATCATCAAATTATTTAAAAATATTTTTAAAAACAATAAAATATGATAGAATCTAATTTTTTGTGTTAATTTTTTTTCAAGAGTGTTAATTTTTTTTTATTGAAGGGGCCGGGGGTGGGAAAAACCCCCCTAGCTATTACTTTTTT
>UESW01004522.1:114644-425683 GCA_900491605.1 Calamus simplicifolius
AAAATTAGTTTTATTTTCTAGGAAATTACGTCGCAAACACGTCACAATATTTTTAAATATTATAACTCATAAAATTTATATTTCTGAAAATAATTGCGATGCAAAAAATGCATCGCAATGTTTTTTTTAAAATTTTTTAATTACATTTATTTTTCTAAAAAACATTGTGACGCAAAAATGCATCGCAATATTAAAAATTTGTTCTTCAAAAAAATTATTTTTAGGAAACTGCATCACTAATGCATCGCAATATTTTTTAATAAGTATAACTGATAAAAATTATATTTTCTGAAAATAATTACGACGCATATATTGCGTCGCAATGTTTTTTTAAATTTTTTAATTACTATTATTTTTCTTAAAAATATTGCGACGCAATAAATGCGTCGCAATATTAAAAATTATTTTATCTAAAAAAATTATTTTTATTTTTAGGAAATTGCATCGATCGATCGGACCGATCTCCAACGATCCGATGGTTGCGATCGATCCAAGCCCTGATCCCGATCAGCCACGATCGATCCCGGACCGTGGTGATCGGTTCGAGATCGCTAACGATCCGACGGTTGCGATCGATCCAAGCCCTGATCGATCCCGATCGGCCACGACCGATCTCGGACTGCGGTGACGATCCGACGGTTGCGATCGATCCAAGCCTGATCCCGATCGGCCACGACTGATCCCGGACCGTGGCGATCGGTCCGAGATCGCTGACGATCCGACGGTTGCGATCGATCCAAGCCGTGATCCCGATCGGCCACGACCGATCTCGGACCGTGGCGATCGGTGACGATTCGACGGTTGCGATCGATCCAAGCCCTGATCCCGATCGGCCACGATCGATCTCGGACCGTGGCGATCGATCTAATCGGCGACGACGGTTGCGATCGATCCAAGCCGTGATCCCGATCGTCCATGACCTATCTCGGACCGTGGCGATCGACCAATCGGCGACGATCCGACGGTTGCCATCGATCCAAGCTGTGATCCCAATCTTCCATGACCGATCTCGGACCGTGGCGAATGAACCGATCGGCGATGATCCTACGGTTGCCATCGATCCAAGCCGTGATCCCGATCGTCCATGACCGATCCCGGACCTTTGCGATCGGTCTGAGATCACGATGATCTGACGGTTGCGATCGATCCAAGCCCTGATCTATCCCGATCGGCCATGACCGATCTCGGACCGCGGCGATCGGTCCGATCGGCAACGATCTGATGGTTGCGATCGATCCAAGCCATGATACCGATCGGCCACGACCGATCCCGGACCGTGGCGATCGGTCCAAGATCACTGACGATCCGACGGTTGCGATCGATCCAAGCCCTGATCGATCCCGATCGGCGATGAACGATCTCAGACCGTCACGATCGATCTGATCGGCAACGATCTGACGGTTGCGATCGATCCAAGCCATGATCCCGATCGGCCACGACCGATCCCGGACCGTTGCAATCGGTCCGAGATCGCTGATGATCCGACGGTTGCGATCGATCCAAGTCCTGATCCCGATCGGCCACGACCGATCTCGGACCATGGCGATCGGTCCGATCGCCGATGATCCGATGGTTGCGATCGATCTAAGCCATGATCCCGATCGGCCACGACCGATCTCGGACCATGGCGATCGGCGACGATCCGACGGTTGCAATCGATCCAAGCCCTGATCCCGATCGGCCATGACCGATCTCGGACCGTGGCGATCGGTCTGATCGCCAACGATCCGACGGTTGCGATCGATCCAAACCGTGATCCCGATCGGCCACGACCGATCTCGGACCGTGGCGATTGGTCCAATCGGCGACGATCCAACGGTTGCGATCGATCCAAGCCATGATCCCGATCGTCCACGACCGATCTCGGACCGTGGTGATCGGACCGATCGGCAACGATTCGATGGTTGCCATCGATCCAAGCCATGATCCCGATCTTCCACGATCGATCACAGACCGCGATCATCGGACCAATCAGTGACGATCCGACGGTTGCCATCGATCTAAGCCATAATCCCGATCGGCCACGACCGATTCCGGACCTTTACGATCGGTCCGAGATCACCGACGATCCGACGGTTGCGATCGATCCAAGCTCTGATCTATCCCGATCGGCCACGACCGATCTCGGACCGTGGTGATCGGTCCGATCGGCGATGATCCGACTGTTGAGATCGATCCAAGCCCTGATCTCGATCGGTCATGACTGATCCCAGATCATGGCGATCGGTCCGAGATTGCTGACGATCCGACGGTTGCGATCGATCCAAGCCGTGATCCCGATCCGCCACGACCGATCTCGGACTATGGCCATCGGCGACGATCCGACGGTTGCGATCGATCCAAGCCCTGATCCCAATCGGCCATGACCGATCTCGAACCGTGGTGATCGATCCGATCGCCGACGATCTGGCGATTGCGATCGATCCAAGCTGTGATCCGATCGGCCATGACCGATCTTGGACCATGGCGATCGGTCCAATCAGCGATGATCCGATGGTTGCGATCGATCCAAGCCGTGATCCCAATCGTCCACGATCGATCTCGAACCGTGGCGATCGGACCAATCAGCGATGATCCGACGGTTGCCATCGATCCAAGCCATGATCCCGATCTTCCACGACCGATCTCGGACCGCGGCGATCGGACCGATCGGCGATGATCTGACGGTTGCCATTGATCCAAGTCGTGATCTCGATCGGTCAGGACCGATCCCGGACCTTTGTGATCGGTTCGAGATTACCGATGATCCGACGGTTGCGATCGATCCAAGCCCTGATCTATCCCGATCGGCCACGATCGATCTCGGACCGCGGCGATCGGTCCGATCGGCGACGATCCGACGATTGCGATCGATCCAAGCCGCGATCCCAATTGGCCACGACCAATCTTGGACCATGGCGATCGGTCCGATCGCCGATGATCCGACGGTTGCGATCGATATCCAAGCCCTGATCCATTCGATCGGCCACGACCGATCTCGGACCGTTACGATCGGTCCGATCGGCGACGATCCGATGGTTGCGATCGATCGAAGCCATGATCGATCCCGGTCGGTGATGACCGATCTCGGACCATCGCGATCGATCCGATCGGCGACGACCGACGGTTGAGATCGATCGAAGCCATGATCGATCCCGGTCGGCGACGATCGGGTCGAACCATCGCGATCGATCCGTTCGACATCGCAATATTTTTATTTCATAATTATTTTTAATATTTTATAAAATTTATTTTTTAAAAAAATATTACGATGCAATACTTGTGTCGCTAAATAAAAATTATTTTTATTAATTTACTATTTTATTGCATCGCTATTGCGTTGCTTTTAACATAATTAATTTTTTTAAAAATATTACGATGCAAAGGCTTGCATCGTAATTTTTAATTTGATAATTATATTTTATAAAAATTAATTTTATTTAAAATAATTGCAACGCAACAAGTGCGTCGCAATTTTAAAACATAATTTTTCTAATTTTTAGGTTTATTGCGTCGCTAATGCGTCGCTATTTAACATAATTAATTTTTTAAAAAATATTACGACGCACTGAGTTGTTTCGCAATATTTTTTTCTCATATTATATTTATAAAAATTTATTTATTTAAAATAATTGCGATGCAATAAATGTGTCGCTAAATCAAAAATAATTTTTCTAATTTTTGGTTTATTGCGTCGCTAATGCGTCGCTATTTAATATAATTAAATTTTTAAAAACATTGCGACGCAATTATTTTTCTCATATTTATACTTTATTAAAATTAATTTTATTTAAAATAATTGCGACGCAATTAATGTATCGCTAAATTAAAAATAATTTTTCTAATTTCTAGTTTATTGCGTCGCTAATGAGTTGCTATTTTATATAATTAATTTTTTAAAAATATTGCAACGCACTGAGTTGCGTCGCAATATTTTTTTCTCATATTTATATTTATAAAAATTAATTTTATTTAAATTATTTGCAATGCAATTATTGCGTCGCTAAATTAAAAATAATTTTTTTAATTTTCTGGTTTATTGCGTCGCTAATGCGTCTCTATTTAACATATTTAATTTTTTAAAAATATTGCGACGCACTGAGTTGCGTCGCAATATTTTTTTCCCATATTTATATTTTATAAAAATTAATTTAAAAATATTGCGACGCATTATTTACGTCGATAAATAAAAAAATTAATTCTTTTTTATTTTTTGGTTTATTGAGTCGCTAATGCGTCGCTAATTGCGTCGCAATGTTTTTGTTGTCACGAAGGCGTCGCAAAGTCATCGCAATTTAGCAATTTGCGTCGCTATTTCAATATTTTCTTGTAGTGAAGAAAAAGAAGATTAGATTTAGAAATAGTGAATTAATGAGGCCAGACATCGAGAGTATCGACAATAAGAGAAAGAAGATTAGATTTAGAAATAGTGAAATTAATGGGGGCCAAGAAGTCATAATTAGCTTTTTTTTTTTTTTAAAAAAAATTTTGAAGCTGATATTGTTTGCTGAGCTGCACCAGAAGATCGAGAGATTAATGGTAGAGAATCTTTAAAATCTATTTCAATAAAAAAATTGCCATACTCTCACTAACCCATATCATCTTTCTTCCCGTTTTCGTCCCTACGAATGTTTAATACCCTCTATGTATGTCCTCACAACCTCCAACCCGTAAAAACGTTACCTTCCCTGCTCCACCCTATTCCCCTCGGGGAAGAGCTTTGACGAGAAACTACTGCTAACCAGCTCTCCCCCACTACAACCACCACCTCAGCCACCGCCATGGCGTCGTTCCCGCCGCCGAAGGAGGTCATCTTCCGGTCGAAACTGCCGGACATCGATATCCGAAACGACCAGCCCCTTCACACCTAATGCATACTTCGAACACTTGGCCGACTTCGCAGGCCGGCCCTGCATCACCGACGGCACCACCGTCGAGGTCTACACCTACGCAGACGTCCACCACGCCGACCGCCTATGTGGTCAAGTTACACAGAATATATAGCAAGGCTTGCTCCTCCTCAACCTGTGAGTATTTTAATTAAGTCGGCCTTTATGCTCAGTTTAGATCTTTTCTTCCTTCTGCTTTAATATCCTTTAAATCGTTGTTACTTTATCAGACATTCTCATTCGAGGTAGCGGCGATGCTGGAGCTGGTGCAGCGGTTCCGGGTGACGATAGCTCCATTGATAACAATATATTAACGCTCTAAATCCACTAGAACTGTAGAAATTGTTACATTATTTCCACCGGAAACATGATTATGTGATGTAGAGAGAGGGTAAAAAAGCATAAGCCATGATAGTTGGATCATGCTACTATACAACATAATAGTTTTATCGAAGATAGTTGTTTCAAGCACATGATCTAAAATATTTTTTTTAAACAAAAATCTAAATATAACATCTCTCAAAGTAAATATACTGATATATTTTCTTAGAACCAATATAATTTTGATTTCAAATGATTTGATTTATTCATGCATATGCCAGAAATGTGACTGTATGTATAACATGTTATGTGGCTACATGTATGTTCTAATAGCTGTGCAAACCACTGTGAAATAATGTGAGATACATATGCATGATGTAGTTGCGATGGAAATGTTAAATAGATTTATATGTGTCGCCGCGGTTCTCCTTTACTATGGCCCCACACATTGTGGTTGTGTTCTGTTATGATATGGCCTCACACACTGGAGATGTATTCTGTTATGTTATGGCCTCACACACTGGAGATGTATTCTGTTATGTTATGGCCCACATATTGTAGACGTGTTCGGTTATGGTTGACCCCACATGTTCTACGATGTGTTCTGTTGAGTTCCTATGGCCACATACATTGATGAGAGTGTGTTCTGTTGAGTTTCTATGGCCACATACATTGAGGATAGTGTGTTCTGTTGAGTTCTTATGGCCACATACATCGAAGATAGTGTGTTCTGTATGGTATGGCCCCACACACCAATGTGTTCTGTCGAGCTATATGGCCACACATCTGGAGGATGTGCTCTGATAGAGGTATTGCAGGGCCGTGGGACACATAGGAAATCTATAATTATATAAACAGTGGGTTTGCTAGAATGTATACACTGATGCTTATGGGAGGTTCGAATTATGTTAAGATGCATATGTTGATAGCATGTTAAATACAAATTATGACATGATGATTGATATGATGATTAAATTGTATAATAGGGTTACTTACTGAGTGTAAACTCATATCATTTTTCTAATTTTTTGTGTCAGAGCCACGGAACTGAAGATGGATAATAGAGATCGGTGGATCTTGTGATAAATAAAATAATGATCCAGTATTTTGCTGTAATTCCAGTATCAATTATGTGTGTAGGGCTTATAGCCCAAACTTTATGGTGTGTAGGGTTTGTAACCCAAAAACTTTAGTATCCAGTTATGAACCTGGTTGGTTTATATATTCTCATATGCATGTTTGAAGAATTTTGTAACGCCTTGCGTGCCCGGCACGCGGTGGGTTGTCACCCTAGCCAATATTTGGGTCTGGGGCGTGACAACCAGCCCCTTCACACCTACTGCATACTTCGAACACTTGGCCGACTTCGCAGGCCGGCCCTGCATCACCGACGGCACCACCGTCGAGGTCTACACCTACGCAGACGTCCACCACGCCGACCGCCTATGTGGTCAAGTTACACAGAATATATAGCAAGGCTTGCTCCTCCTCAACCTGTGAGATCTTTGACTTCTGTTCCTGCGCCTGACTTTTCATATTGGGGCATAATGTGGTTTCATGCTGATTTTACGATAGTGATGCTGATTCATTTAATTAAGTCCGCCTTTATGCTCAGTTTAGATCTTTTCTTCCTTCTGCTTTAATATCCTTTAAATCGTTGTTACTTTATCAGACATTCTCATTCGAGGTAGCGGCGATGCTGGAGCTGGTGCAGCGGTTCCGGGTGACGATAGCTCCATTCGTGCCGCCGATCGTGGTGGCGATCACGAAGAGCCCGGTAGCGGATAGCTTCGACCTCTCGTCTATACGGACGGTGATGTCCGGGGCGGCGCCTATGGGAAAGGATCTAGAGGACGAGTTGAGGACCAGGATCCCCAACGCCAAGCTCGGCCAGGTACGTGTGCTTTAAACTAATTAGGGCCTGTTAGATATTATTGTTATTTTTTATTTTTACGTTTTGTGTAAATACTCCGTTAGAGTTTTTATCAATGTTTTGAAAAGAGGACCCGGCAATGGCTTCACATTTGGGTCATGGGTCAACCGTTCAACCGGATAAATTAGTTTGATCGAACCGAATAATATCATAATAAATTTTTAATTAAATAATAATATAATAATAAAATATATATAAAACTATAGAAAAATCTAATAAACTAGATCCAAGCTAAGCCACCTTAGGATTCAATCTAAGAGAATTTATTTGAGTTAAACGAACCCATTTGATTTGCATAGTTGATTTGAGAAACCAAATATGCAAATCAGTGGATCTTGGTATGGAATGGAACGTCATACCTTCATTGGAGGAGAGTCATCGGAGCCGAACAAGTAGTAGGACTGCCGACGCTGTGAGGAGGGTAGGACTTGGAAGGGTTTTGGATCCGAAGATTAAGATTGAAGAGTGAAAAGATAAGAAAAGGATGCGGCTAGATAGAGAGGAGCTATCGAGGCCGATGCTTTAAAGTATTATTAAAGTTCAAATTTTCGATGCTTAAAAGTGTAGTTAAAGTCGTTAATTTTTTATGTTTTAAAAAAGCATTGATAAATTTTCAAAAAAAATTTGATGCTATCCAAAAGCGTCAAAAAAAAAAAAAAAAGATTGCCATTCAAAAAATTATTGTAGCGCGTTAAAGAACTTTTCAAACTGCGGGTTTGTTGGGTTGGCTGGATACGTCGTTCATCTTGATAGCATCCACTTCTTACAAATTAAAATAAAGAGGGAAGAAATGATGGAAGCGAGAATTAAGAATTACAGAGATCAATACCATTCGAAACCCAAAATCTCTGGAAAAATTGGACGGTTTATTCTATTTGGGAGGTGCATGGCTTGCCTCCAAGTTTTCATTAAGATTAAATATTCCATCCTCATTGAATTTATCAAAAAAAAAACACTCTTCATATATATATATATATATTATATGTAAACTAATATCACTAGTCTGGTGAATATAGGATTACAATTCTCAAGGATTGGATAGAAGATGCATGTTGTCAAAAGAAAAAAATAATAATAAACGTGAAAGCCAATGTTGTAAGCCCTTGTGCTTAAGAAGGCAATGATAGAATTCGTGAAAATCGAATACGAATCCAATGCCTCAGAATTCTTATGTCAATAATATCGAAACACAGTATATACTTGAGAAAGTGCGGAATTCGTACCTTGTTCTGCCATTATTAAAAATGAAGAATACTGTAACAGAATGCTTGGATGATTTTGGTTGAAGACGGTGCTTCCGGTTTGTCAACACAATCGCAGAATTTTTTATGATAAAGATGAGAGTTATCAGAAATGCTTAAATAGGAAAACTTATCCTTTCGTATGGACCTTTCCGAAGAGACGGGACTTTTTCGATTTTCGAATAAGCATCTCTTTACTGAAAAGATACCCATGACCTTTCTGAAGAGACGTTTCCTATAAATCGTGTTCAAACCAGGGACCATAACCATTTGACTTTATGTAATCATGTTTCTATTCAGTCCATCATAAAATTAGAGACATGTTACGGGTATCTACACATTGTGTTCCATATCAAAAATTAATCCTTAATATCCAATTAACTTTATTAGATCACCTATTATTGGACTAACATTATGATAATTAAATATACACATTTACATATGTTGGTCCACATGAGTATTTTTCAACAATCTTCCACTTGGACCTCATATGTAACCAGATAAATGTGCACTACCTTATGAGTACTCAAAACCTTTATTATCATAACTTAAGGATTTCGAACAATCTGGTCCATTGACTGCACTAGTGTAGGATCAAAGCAGCCTTCGCTCACATTGGTAGTAGCTGGACCATCAATGGTCACATACACTAATACAATCAAACGATATAGATCAAATATGGTTGTGTAGCATGAAAATTACATGTAATGTGATCTGAACATGCCTATTTTCAACTAATCCTTTTCTTTAGCGAGATCAAACTTTATTCCATATGAATCAAAGTAAATAAAACACTGAAATCTTTATTTCTGCAGAAACTGTCATATAAAATACAGACTCCCACTAAACCAAAATATCATTAAATAATACAACACCCGTTTGATTAATATGCTTATGAAAGACCTTGGGTGTAAGTCCTTTAGTTAGTGGGTCGACCAACATAAAATCTGTACCTATATGTTCTATACATATTTGTTTACTCTGAACTTTCTTTTACAACAAGAAATTTAATGTCTATGTGCTTTGACTTAGACGAACTTCTATTGTTGTTGGAATACATTACTGCTGAGTTATTGTCACAATATATCCTGAGTGGCCTTTCAATACTTTCAACTATACGTAGCCCCATGACAAAGTTTTGCAGCCATATCCCATGGTTGGATGCCTCATAACAAGCTATAAACTCTGCTGCCATGGTTGAAGAGGCTATGAGTGTCTGCTTAGCACTTCTCCAGGAAATAGCCCCTCCAGCCAACATATATATATATATATATATATATGCCTAAAGTGGATCGTTTGCTGTCTTGGCATCCAACAAAATCTGAGTCGGAGTACCCGATGATCTCTAAACTATCCGACCTTCTATATGTGAGAATGTAGTTCTTTGTTTTCTGTAAGTAGCGCATAACCCTCTTGGCTGCTTTCCAATGATCCATTCTAGGGTTACTCATATATCTGCCTAACATCCCAACAATAAAAGCCAAATCGGGATGAGTGCAAACTTGAGCATACATCAAACTTCCTAATGCTAACGCATAGGGATATTTCTTCATTTCCTGAACTTCAAGGTCATTCTTAGGACACTGATTGAGACTAAACTTTTCTTCTTTAGCTACCGGGTTTCCAAAGGTTTACTATTTTGCATGCCGAATCTTTGAGAACTTTATCGATATAGTTCTTTTGTGATAACCCAAGGACACCTCGAGAACGATCTCGATGTATCTGTATACCTAACACAAAAGATGCTTCACCAAGATCTTTCATCTCAAATTTGTTTGATAGAAATCTCTTGGTTTCATGTAATAAGCCTATATCGTTACTCGCAAGTAAAATGTCATCGACATACAGTACTAAGAAAATAAATTTACTCCCATTGAACTTATGGTATATACAATCATCAACCACATTCATCTCAAAACCGAATGAGAGTACTACTTGGTGAATTTTGTAATACCATTGTCGGGATGCTTGCTTGAGCCCGTAGATGGATTTCTTAAGTTTGCAAACCATTTTCTTTGGATCACTAGACACAAAATTCTCTGGTTGCTTCATATAAATTGTTTCATCAATGTCACCATTGAGAAACGCTGTCTTTACATCCATCTGATGCAACTCAAGGTTGAAATGTGCCACTAATGCCATGATTACCCTAAAAGGGTCTTTCGTTGAAACTGGAGAGAAAGTCTCTTTGAAATCAATACATTCCCTTTGAGTAAAGCCCTTTGCAACAAGACGAGTTTTATACCTCTCTACATTGCCATTCGAATCCCTCTTGGTTTTAAATATCCATTTGCAACCAATGGGTTTCTTTCCGTCAGGCAATGAAACGAGATCCCAAACGTCATTGTCTTTCATGAACTTCATCTCATCTTTCATAATATTGATCCATTCTTGAGAGTTAATGTTCTTGGAGAAAGACTATAAAATCATCCGAAATTGCCTTTCTCTTATCTCTCGTGGATCTCCTTAATGCACTTGTTCTTGAGGCTGTTGAGTTTGTTCTTGAGATTGTTCATTAGGAACAATTTCTTCAATCTGATTGGAAGATTTTCTGCATCATCTTGAAGTTCCAGAATTACTCTTTGATCAATGATAGGAATTATAACCTGATCCTGATCATTGTTATAAGTAATGGTAGGAATCGGAATCGATTCTTCTTCAAAGATAATGTCTCTAACCTGATTTCTTCCCTCAAACTCTATATCCTCAAAGAACGTTGCTATTCCCGATTCAAAATTGCTTTGGTAGTGGGATCATAAAACTTAAAACCCCTAGATCATTCAGAGTAACCTATAAAGTAGCAGCTTACGGTTCTGGAATCCATTTTCTTTTCACTTGGCCTATAAGGCCTTGCTTCAGCTGGACATCCCCAAATATGCAAATGCTTTAAACTTGGTTTCTTACCCGTCCAAAGCTCATAAGGGGTCTTAGTGGCTGCTTTAGTTGGTACTCTGTTGAGAATACAGGCTGCAGTCTTAAGTGCCTCTCCCCAAAGTGACTCTGGTAAGGTTGAATGACTTATCATACTCCTTACCATATCTTTAAGAGTCCGATTTCATCTCTCAGCAACACCATTCATGTTTGGAGAGCCTAGCATGGTGTATTGAGGGACTATACCGCATTCCTTTAGGTATTTGGCAAATGGTCCTTTAGGTATTTGGCAAATGGTCCTGAACGTTGTTCACCTGATCCATCATATCTGCCATAGAATTCTCTACCACGGTCAGATCTAATGGCTTTAATTTTCTTGTTAAGTTGATTTTAACTTTAGCTTTAAAAGTTTTGAACATATCCAATGCCCTGGACTTATCTTTAATGAGATACAAATAGCCAAATCTTGAGTAATCGTCTATAAACGATATGAAATATGTTTGACCATTCCAAGCAGCTATAGGGAATAGTCCGCATATGTCTGTGTGGATGAGATCTAAGACATCCGAAGTTCTATTGGCTAGTAATCTCCTTTTGTTGGTTTGTTTCCCTTTAATGCAATTTACACAAATATTGAAGTCTGTGAAATCAATAGAATCTAGAATTCCTTCTGACACAAGCCTTTCTATTCTCGTTTTAGAGATGTGACCTAATCGCTTGTGCCATAAGGAAGCAGAATTTTCATTAACTAATTTAGGTTTTGTACCTCTAAAAGAAACATGCAAAGTTTCATTAAATGGAGTAATAGTGTCAAGTATATAAAGGTTATCGTAGTAAGACAAGGAACCAGTACCAATAACAGTAGAATTTAAAGAAACACTAACTTTATTATTTCCAAAAGAACAAAAGTATCCATATTTGTCCAATGTAGAAATAGAAATTAAATTTCGTCTAAATGACGTTACAACAAATGTGTTTCTCAATTCTAAATAATGTCCTATCTTAAGTAATAACCTAAAGGACCCTATAGCCTCCACCTCTACTGATTCTCCATTGCCCACATAGATGAATCTTTCAGCATCAATTGGCTTTCGATAGTTCAGGCAACCCTGCATAGAAACACTTATGTGAATAGTAGCACCAGAATTTAACCACCAAGTGTTTCTAGGTACAAAAGTTAAATTAATTTCAGAACAAACCATAGTAAGAAAAGTGCCTTTCTTTATACGCCATGCGTTGTATTTGGTACAATCCTTCTTTATGTGTCCAGATTTCTTACAGAAGAAACAACCATCCTCAGATTTCTTCTGCTTCTTTTGTGAAGGACCTTCAGCAGCCTTTTTATCCTTCTTTCTTTTCTTGCTCTTAGAGGAAGTGGCCAAATGAGCACTCTCGATTTCTCATGCTTCAATCTCTCCTCCTCTTGTACACAAAATGAAATGAGCTCATTGAGAGACCATTTCTCCTTTTGGCAGTTGTAACTGACCTTGAATTGACTAAAGTGTGCTGGAAGAGAAATTAGCACCAAATGAACGAGCAAGTCCTCTGAAAGCTCTAACTTTAGTGCCTTAAGCTTAGAAGCAATGTGAGACAATTCCATAATGTACTCCCGAATGTTTCCTTTGCTTGTATACCTCATGGAAACTAAGCTTGCCAAAAGTGTGCTCGTTTCCGCCTTATCGTTTTTAGCAAAACGTTTTTCATCTCATCAAGGAAACATTTAGCTGTATCAATATCGGCCATAGTGCCTCGAAAAGCTTCTGGAATGCCTCTTTTGATAATCATTAGACTCATGCGATTTGAACGCTCCCATTTCTCATATTCCCGCTTGATTTCAGCAGTACTAGTTTCCGTAAGAGAAGCAGGGCGTTCAGTTCTTAATGCAAGGTCCAAGTCCATACATCCAAGAACAATCATGACATTTTCTTTCCAATCCTTGAAGTTGGTTCCATTAAGCAAAGGAATCGAATTAATGCTAGCAGATATATTAGAAGCAGATAATGTAGCTGAACAAAGAACAAAACACAAAAAAAAAAAAATTATACTCACATCATACCAAAATAAAACAATGAATTTAATTTAAATCCCATCACAAGAAATCTACACAACGTTAATATCTAGTCTTTGGACACCAATATTAACTTGTAAGCGATAACTTGGTGTAGTAATCGAATACTAATAGTAAGTCCGGTCAAGCAATAGTCTTCCTTTGGGACCGACCTATTGCCCACATGGATAATCCCTATAACTATCACATATTCATTACCACATGTATGCATGCAATTTGGCCAAATTCCAATCTTCCTTTGGGACCGGTTAAGAAAATGCATAAATTACGTACATACTACCTACTCAATTTTTTTCAAATAAATTAACCTACACATGAGAGCTCACTTTGGCGAGATGATGCTTCAGTCAATCTATTCTAAAAATTGATATACTTTAATTAAACTCAATGATTTTTTTTGAATTATTTTCTGAATGGTAGGAATTATAGGCTATATTTAATTCAATATATATATATATATATATTCCCTCTCAAGGTGGGAAAAAAGAAACGGTTGGCATCTTCCCTTGCAGGGCCAGGGACGGGAAGACTTTCGATTACACCTATGGCTAAGGTTATACCATGGTGCTCTCTGTCACCATTTATTCCCAACTTGGAAAGATCCCTTGCCTTTATTAAATGCATTTAGAAAGCTTTGCTCAGAGGAAATAGAGGATTGTGGGATTTATTCCAAGTAAATCCGTTTCCACTACCTTTATTAAATGCATGTAGAAAGTTTTGCCCACCGAAGGAAACCGAGGGCTATGGGATTTATTCCAAATAAATCCATTCCCACTTTGGAATCAGATTTTTTTTATCGTTTTCTTCTTGATAAGAACACTATGAAAGTATCATTCCTCATTTATCCATAACAGATTCAAATAGTATGAATCAATGATGTTTATCTTATCCAATTCCTCATTTATCCATAACAGATTCAATAGTATGAATCAATGATGTTTATCTTATCCAATTCCTGACTTAATGGCACCTTCGCCGAATCATTCAAAGTATAACAAGATAAAATAATAGGATGGATTCGACGATATATTCATTCATTTAGATAGGCATGAACAAGAAAACAAAAATGATTTTGATATTACAACATAAGGTGGCTCTTATACCACTTGATAGAATTCGTGAAAACCGAATACGAATCCAATGCCCCAGAATCCTTATGTCAATAATATCGAAACACAATATAATTGAGAAAGTGCGAAATTCGTACCTTGTTCTGCCATTATTAAAAATGAAGAATAATGTAACCGAATGCTCGGCTGATTTTGGTTGGAGACTGTGCTTCTGGTTTGTCAACACAATCGCAGAAGATTTTTTCTGATAAAGATGGGAGTTATCAGAAATGCTTAAATAGGAAAACTTATCCTTTCGTAGGGACCTTTCCGAAGAGACGGGACTTTCGATTTTCGAATAAGCATCTCTTTACTGAAAAGATACCCATGACCTTTCGAAGAGACATTTCCTATAAATCATGTTCAAACCAGGGACCATAACCATTTGACTTTATGTAATCATATTTCTATTCAGCCCATCATAAAATTAGAGACATGTTACGGATATCTACACATTGTGTTCCATATCAAAAATTAATCCTTAATGTCAAATTAACTTTATTAGATCACCTATTATTGGACTAACATTATGATAATTAAATATACACATTTACATATGTTGGTCCACATGAGTATTTTTCCAAAGGCAAATGACGTGAATTTTACCTTGGATATGATCATCATTGCTTTTAGCAAGCAAATTTTCATAACTTTCCAGAGATACATTATGAATTAAGCTCCAATAAATTACTATCTGAAACAAGAAATAACATAGTAACATGATTAGAGCGAATATGAAGAAACAAATACATAAGATGGCTAGAGCGAGCAATATCAGCTTTCACATATCAAAAAAGAAAAAAAAAAGCAAAACTACTAAAAAATCATTACTTCTAAGAAACTTTGCTTGACAAATTCTTCAAAACAGCAAAACACATCCAAGAAATGCCACAGAAAAAACCTTCCAAAGAAAACAAAGTAAGTAAAAACAACAGAAAATAACGGTATAAGAAAATTACCTGAACAGAATGATTAAGAAACCCTGTAATCAATTTTTGGTGTCGTTTAGATAGACAAGGGTACCCTCTTGCATTTGTTAAGAAGGACTATTAAATCAAAAACACCATTTATCAGAACTTTTAAATCTCAACAGAAATGCAAAAAAAAAAGAACGTGTTCTAAAATTACATGTCCAAATTTTGAAAAATATTTACATTGGTATGAATGATGGCTGCTCTAACTGGCTCCCCAAACCAACGCCAGAGAGAGTTAACAGATGGCAGCGTACTCCTGATGAGAAAGTCTAACTTGGAAGGCCAAAACAGCCTATGCACAAAACAAGTCTAACTCTGAGATTTTACTATATCTTTCCAACTACTGAAACTCCTAAAAACAGCTTGAATCTAGCCCTCAGCCTTGTACTTATGCTGTTGATCGGTGCTTCCCTTGGCTTGCCATTATACAGCCAAAAGCATTTCATAGGTTTATCCCACACTCAATTGTCAATGATAGGGGACGCAGTCTTCATTAGCAATTTTTGGCAGGAGCTCTTTCGTTTACAAGGGACAAAATTTCACATGAGTACTGCTTTCTACTCCCAACCAAAAAAAGGATCTCCCTCCATCCTCTCTATCCTTCACATCATTGACCCGGTCAATTTTGCCAAATTACAATTCTTAAATGATATGTTAGACCAAATATCAATCACGATAAGGCTGACAACTATTTGAGAGTTCTTCTAAATTAAATAGATATAACTATTTATAATATGAATGTCGACTTAGTCTTAGAGTAAAGCGAAGGAACCAAATTCATATAGCCGACCCCATGTAGTTGAGAAAAGGCTTAGATAAGTTGAGTTGAGTTGAGTGCTTCTAAATTAAATATTTACTTAGGCCTACTGACAACATTTCTTTGTAATAAACCAGATGTGGCTAAAGATTTGAGAGTTTGAGTAGCAGATATTCAATGGAAAGGGAGAGTTTTAACAAGATAAGAAATTTTAAGTCCAATGAACATGGACAATATAAATCGCCTTTCGGAGAAGAACCTACTACCCCATATGTTTGGGAACAGACAATATAATTTTAGACTTCATGCATATTAAATAAATAATATATATATAATACCATTTATATTATAAACATTGTTTTAATATTTAAATAATATAATATACTATTGAATGTATAATATATTATTATATATAATATAAATATTTATAATTTTTAAATATGTACTATTTTAAAATAAAAATATTTCATTTTTTTATTTCTTTATACCAAAATATTTCATATTTAAAGAGAAAAAAGACAATCACTAAAAAATAAAAAAATATTTATAATAAAACATAAATAAAATTTAAGAATATAATAATATGTAATGTAGCAATACTGAAAACCTAAGCTAATAGTGATAAGATAAATTTAATATGATAATTTTAATATTTTTAATAACCTAATTAATAAGTATAAAATTGTTGAGAATTTTATATTTCTAATAGAAGCAAAATACTGTGAACAACCAAGACCTAATTTCTAATTGGTTCAAAGCTTTGAACTTTTATCCTGGCTGTACGAAAAGCAGGGCATAAAAAAAAATGCAGAGCACAATTGATCCAGACAAAAACATTGGAGGATTTGATTGGCAAACCGCATGGGTATAAAATATATACCCAAACATCAGCCGATTTGGTCACAATGCTTTTCCATAGGGCGCGTAGCGCACCTGCAACTAGGGATGCAACTCAGGCTTACGAAACTCGGGTTTTTCTAATCCTAACCCTAACCCTATTAGTAAAATATCAACCTTAACCCTATTTGTAAAATCTCAGTCCTAACCCTATTTTTAAAAATCGGGTTCAGATTGAGTTTCAGATTGAAATTCGGATTGATATGAAAAAATAAATAAATATGACAATATGAAACAAACAAGCTTAACATTGTACAAATAAGCTAAAGTTTGAAACAAATAAGCTTCACATTGCATAAACAAGCTGAAGTTTAAAACAAACAAGCTTCACATTCCAAATTATACATCTAAAAATATACATCTTTTATATAAACTAATATGTTATATATGCTCTAAACTTATTTCATATAAACATATAATCTATTATTATATAGTAATTAGCCACAGTCAGAATATGTGCATAAACCCATATAATTTAATCCACATAAACTCATTTAATCGGTTAAAAAATACAATTTTCAACCAATAATTTATTTAACTTGCTTGTTTAAGCTGTTTAAGATATTTTTAACCTATTTAGTATCTACTGATTTTAAATCCTTTTAACCTGATCCAATTTAATCTACGTTTGACAATAATTTATTTTGGCCTTTTCTTAAATCAAACTAGATAATGACTCAGCTAGCTTAACAGTTTAAGATATATTTAATCTATTAAGAATCTACTCATTTCAAATATATTTAACCTAATTAAATTTAATCCACGTTAACTTCATTTAATCTGTTAGAAAATAGAAATATAATTAACATATTTAACCATTTGATCAAATGCGAGGCACATTTAATAAGATAATTCCGTTCCAATCAAAAATTTTCATCTATTTAACAAACGGATCAGTTTCGTGTCAAACCCAATGGCCCAACTCTCCGATTCTCACAACATCTTCCTAGGTTCCCCTGGTACTCTAAATGGTGCGAGAAAGGATCCTAACTCGATTGGACTCGTTTTAACGGGTTAGGATTTCGAACAGAATCCTAGCTCGTTTCGACTCATTTTAACGGGTTGAGAATTGCGAATCAGCTCTCTTTTGATAGGAGGAAGCGATCTAAACTCCAAAACCCTTCGCCATCTCTCGCCGAGGAGAAGTCAAAAAGAAACATGAGAGGTGACATGGCAACATCGATCATGGACTAAGCTATGCTCTTCCTCCTTGCAATCCTATTTTTCCTCCACATACTTTATTTAGGTCGTCGCCTCCTGCAAAAGTTTGGTGATGGATGATTTTCGTACCTTCGATCTGGATCTCCTCGCATCAGTCGCCATCTTTCTTTCCGTTTGCCTCCCCAATCTCGAAGCTTCGTTGAGGAATGATGCCTTGGTCTCCAAGTTGGAGGAGACCAAACAGTGAGGAACGATTTGAAAAAATGCAAGCCTGTGGCCGCAATTACCTCGGGTTCGAGTTGCGGTAAACCCGAACCCGAGTCAATTATAAATTGGTCTGGGTTAAACCCGGGTCCTTCGTGTTCGGGTTGGGCAAATATGAGTTCAAGTACTGCTACAAATCAGGTTCGACGGGCCGGATTTGAGTTTAACCCGGCCCAAATTGCACCCTTATGCAACATTAATAATAATAATAATAATAATAATAATAATAATAATAATAATAATAATAATAATAATAATAATATAGCATGAGATAACTAAAGGAATTTATGGATCAGCAATGTTGTCTTGGCTTCACCTGCAGCGTTTTTTTTTTTTTCTTTCTTTCTTAAAATGATCAAATTATTGTTGACTTTTTAACCGTTTTAAGAAGTAAAAGGGAAAAGTTAATAAAAAAAAATAAAAGGATCCATGCGAGCTTTACATGCTCGCTTGAGACGTTGGTCTCAGCGATCCGTGTCATGTTTTCCGCGAACACTTGAGCGGTGATCCTCCCACAGAACCAGGAGGAACGGTAACAATGGTAAACGGCCAAAAAGTTTTGTTATAAATATAGGTTAAAGGTTAAGGAATTTAGGACACTCGCCCCGCGCATTCCGCGTCATGTTTTCTGCGAACGCTCGAGCGTTCGCTTGAGCGTTCCGTGATCCTCCCATGAGTGCTTGATGAGCGGAAGGAACAGTAACAAGGCTAAACGGCTAATAAGTTTTTTTTTATAAATATGGGTTAAAGGTTAAGGGATTTAAGTGATTCAATGTTAAAAGATAATGGTTGTTAATTTGTTATAGTTTGTTATAGTTAGTTTTTTAAATAATGAGCCTATCTTTTTATGATTTAATAGGATAGTTCTAGATGAATAAGATCATAAGAGCATTATACAAAACAATCCCAACAAAAATTGGTATCAGAGCCTAATTCGAAGTTCAAAAAGGAACGATCGGAAGGGACGATCGGGGAACGATCGGAAGGGACGATCGGCAATGAGAAGAAAGTTAAGTTTGGTGACCGCGAGGAGGACGAGAAGACCAACGACAGCGGTCCTTCCCTTCCCCGCGTCAACATCTATCGTCTTGTCAAATTTGTTGCATAGCTTAGAATCAAACCACCGCATCAAAATCCTCATCCCGTTGAAAAAAAAAACTTCATGCAATCATCACGTGGAATCTGTTGGAATAAAGTGCCAGCGGAAGCTCCTGGATAACATCTGCTGCTAGAAGGCCACGATTCCGCTGTTTTGCCGAGAGAACAAATAAACGAAAAGTGGAAAGATCTGTCTTGGTGAAGGAAAAGCATCAGTTCTAAAGGCCAGCCTATCCCAAACAGTAAAAAAAAAAATTCAGCAACGCGCGTGAAATAGCTGTGCGCATGAAGCAGCCGTGATGCTACCTTTTTGCAAGGCAATCTTCAAAGCAGCGAGGAGGTTTGATTACCCCTTTGACTTCCAATCAACCGTTTCTTTAGCGTATGCTTTCAAAAAAAAAACTTTGGCGTTAAGGAACAGCCGAGTCTTTTCAAGTTCTTGATATATGGTTACTTTTGGCAACAGATTCCTCCTCAAAAAAAAAAGAGGGCCACGATTTTGCAGCCATGTTTAGAAGTTTTCTTTGTTTAGAATTTTTTCTTGTTCTTAAAGCAAAAAGGAAAGCCCTTTAGTAGGTGGACGTTAAGGCCAAATATCTGTTGCCGATTCGTGAAGA
This sequence comes from Calamus simplicifolius, assembly GCA_900491605.1. Lineage (NCBI taxonomy): Eukaryota > Viridiplantae > Streptophyta > Magnoliopsida > Arecales > Arecaceae > Calamus > Calamus simplicifolius. The sequence continues at coordinate 134,824 of UESW01004522.1, forward strand.
AAAAATTGCTAAAAAATTCATGGCAACTCTCAACATATTGGTATAAATATCCATCAACCTTCTATTCCTAATCCATCAACCTTCTATTCCTATTTTGATAGAGAAAATTATGATTATTGGAGCATCAAGATGAAAACCCTTTTTATTTCACAAGAAATATGGGATCTACACTACAAGAAATACTGAAATAGCAACGCAAGTTTAGCGACACAATTATGCGTCGACGCAATTAGCGACGCATTAGCGACTCAATTAACCAGAAAATTTTTTTAAATTAATTTTTTATAAAATTTAAATATCGAAAAAAAATATTGTGAGCAACTCAGTGCGTCGCAATTTTTTGTAACAGAATTAAATATGTTAAAAATATGTTAAATAGCGACGCATTAGCGACGCAATAAACAGAAAATTAGAGAAATTATTTTAATTTAGCGACGCACCAGTTGTGTCGCAAATTATTTAAATGAAATTTTTATAAAATTTAAATATCAGAAAAAAATATTGCGACGCAACACAGTGCGTCGCAATATTTTTAAAAGAATTAAATATATTAAATAGCGACGCATTAGCAACGCAACAAACCAGAAATTAGAAAAATTATTTTTAATTTAGCGACGCACCAATTACGTCGCAAATAATTTAAATAAAATTAATTTTTAAAGTATAAATATTTAAAAAAATATTGCGACGCATTTAGTGCATCGCAATGTTTTGAAAAAAATTAAATATTTTAAATAGCGACGCAATAGCGACGTAATAAACCAGAAAATAAATTAAAATTATTTTTTAATTTAGCGATGCAATAAATGCATCACAATTATTTTAAATAAAATTAAATTTTATAAAGTATAAATACGAGAAAAAATAATTGCGACATAACACAGTGTGTTGCAATGTTTTTAAAAAATTAATTATGTTAAATAGCGACGCATTAGCGACGTAATGAACCAAAAAATTAATTAAGAAAATTATGTTTTAATATAGCGACGCACTTGTTGCGTCGTAATTATTATAATTAAAATTAATTTTTTATATAATATAATTATCATATTAAAAAATTACCATGCTACCCTTTGCGTCGTAATATATTTAAAAAATTAATTATGTTAAATAGCGATCGGTCCAAAATCGATCGTGACCGATCGGAATAAGGCTTGGATCGATCGCAACCCTTGGATCGTCGCCGATCGGACTGATCGCCATGGTTCGAGATCGGTCGTGGCCGATCGGGATCACGACTTGGATCGATTGGAACCGTCGGATCGCCAGCGATGTCGGACCGATCGCATCGGTCTGGAATCGGTCATGGCCGATCGGGATGAGGGCTTGGATCGATCGCAACCGTTGGATCGTCACCGATCGAACCGATCGCCACGGTCCGAGATCGGTCGTGGCCAATCGGGATCACGGCTTGGATCGATCGCAACTGTTGGATCATCGCGATCGTGGACCGATCGCAACGGTCCAGGATCGGTCGTGGCCGATCAGGATCAGGGCTTGGATCGATCGCAATCGTCGGATCATCGCCGATCGGACCGATCGCCACGGTCCGAGATCGATCGTGGCTGATCGGGATCATGGCTTGGATCGATAGCAACCGTCGGATCGTCGCCGATCTTGGACCGATCGCAACGGTCCGAGATCGGTCGTGGTCGATCGGGATCAGGGCTTGGATCGATCGCAACCGTCGGATCTTTGCCGATCGGACCGATTGCCACGGTCCGAGATCGATCGTGGCCGATCGGGATCAGGGCTTGGATCAATTGCAACCGTCAGATCGCCAGCGATCTTGGACCGATCGCAACGGTCTGGGATCGATCGTGGCTGATCGGGATCAGGGCTTGGATCGATCACAACCGTCGGATCTTTGCCGATCGGACCGATTGCCACGGTCTGAGATCGGTCGTGGCCGATCGGGATGAGGGCTTGGATCGATCGCAACCGTTGGATCGTCACCGATCGGGCCGATCACCACGGTCCAAGATCGGTCGTGGCCGATCAGGATCATGGCTTGGATCGATCGCAACCGTCGGATCGTCGCTGATCTTGGACCGATCGCAACGGTCCGGGATCGGTTGTGGCCGATTGGGATCAGGGCTTGGATCGATCGCAACTGTCGGATCGTCGCCAATCGGACCGATCGCCACGGTCCGAGATCGGTCGTGGCCNCTTATGCGTCGCAATTAATTTTAGTTAAAATTTTCTTTTTCAGTATTAAAAATAAAAGCAATATAATATTGCGACGCATAAGTTGCGTCGCAATGTTTTTAAAATAAATTTATGTAATTAAAAATTTTATAAAATATATTGCGACGCAATTTTTTGTCGCAATTATTAACATTAATTATAAATATTATCATTTATAAATATTAAAAAATTATTGCGATGCCTTAGCGACACATTTTTTTTTAAAAAAAATAAACAAATATTGCGACGAAATATATGCGTCGCAATTATATTATTAAAATACATATAGCTGATTAAAAATATTAAAAAATTATTGCGACGCATTTTTGCGTCGCAATGCTTAGAAAATAAAAATAAATTTCCGCCGGATGTTGGCGCCAAGTTAGCGACGCATTAGCGACGCAATTATTGGCGTCGCTATTTTTTCATAAATTAATAATAAAACCATATTAACGACACATTAGCGACGCACTAATGCGTCGCTAAGACAGAAATTAAAAAAAATATTGCGACCATATAGCGACGCAAATAATTGCGTCGCTAAGTACTTATATATAAACCGGCCTTCTCTTCTTCTTCTTCCCCGTCTTGACCTAGCCGCCGCCGCCGCCGTGCTCAAAAAATTTCCGGCTCCCACCTCGCTGCTCCGGCCTCCCCTGTGGTCCTCCGGCTCCCCGGCGTTCTCATCCGACTCCGGCTTCTTCTCTCGACCAAGGTAAGCCCCTACACTCTAAAAAAAAAAAATTTTTTTTAATGATTTCCCTCCGGCCACGGCAGCTGCCGTGGCCGTCTTCTCCGGCCACGGCCGCTGCCGTGGCCGGCAGTGGCCTGGCCACGGTGGCCAGGCCACTGTCAAAAAAAAAATATTTTTTTTCATAACAGGGGGGGGGAACCCCCCCCCCCCCCCCTTTTATTTCTTGTCCGGCCACGGCCGCTGCCGTGGCCGGCAGTGGCCTGGCCACGGTGGCCAGGCCACTATCAAAAAAAATATATTTTTTCATAACAGGGGGGGGGGAACCCCCCCGCCCCCCCCCTTTTATTTCTTCTCCAGCCACGGCCGCTGCCGTGGCCGGCAGTGGCCTGGCCACGGTGGCCAGGCCACTGTCAAAAAAAAAAATATATTTTTTTCATAACAGGGGGGGGAAACCCCCCCCCCCCCCCTTTTATTTCTTGTCCGGCCACGGCCGCTGCCGTGGCCGTCTTCTCCGGCCACGGCCGCTGCCGTGGCCGGCAGTGGCCTGGCCACGGTGGCCAGGCCACTGTCAAAAAAAAAAATTTTTTTCATAACAGGGGGGGAAACCCCCCCCCCCTTTTTTTTTTGTTGTGGCCACGGCCGTGGCCGCGGCCGGACAAACGGCCGGCCACGGCCGCTGCCGTGGCCGGCAGTGGCCTGGCCACGGTGGCCAGGCCACTGTCAAAAAAAAATTTTGTTTTCATAACAGGGGGGAAACCCCCCCCCCTTTTATTTCTTGTCCGGCCACGGCCGTGGCCGCGGCCGGACAAGGCGGCCACGGCCGTGGCCGCGGTCGGACAAGGCGGCCACGGCCGTGGCCGCGGCCGGACAAGGCGGCCACGGCCGCTGCCGTGGCCGGCAGTGGCCTGGCCACGGTGGCCAGGCCACTGTAAAAAAAAAAAATTTGTTTATTATTTAATTTGCATAATGTTTATTATTTAATTTGTATAATATTTATGCAATAATTAATTTAAGCAGAATGTTTATGCAATAGTATTTGTGCATTTGTAATTATTTACATTTGTTATGTCTTGATTATTTATATTCTGCTGCAAACTAAATGATGCATTAAATTATGTAATGCTAAATAAAAAGTCTTGTTGTAATATTATTTAATTTTCAGCAACAAATTAGTAGTTTCAATGATTTACATTTTAGTATTCGCAAACATTTGTATTTGACACAATAATCTTAAAAAGTTAGTGATTACATGTATAATTCACAAGAAGTTAAGAATAACAAGCATAAGTTCGATTGTCTTCGGACTTCCATAATCACAACACTTTAACCTTTAGACCCGTTTGAGAATTTGTAAGCCTTAGTCTTGCAAATTCTCAAATTGTCCTGGTGGACAGTTTGAGAATATTTCTTGCGACATGTTAGTCTTCTAGTAATCATCGTGGGGTGAGATTTCGGTTTGTATTTGCTCATACGTTCTCCTAGTGTGGCTTATATACCACACATTTAGGAGAACATATGGGGAAATGCTGCCGAAATTTCAATGTAACCGATCGATGATAATTAATAGCAGAATAACATATCACAAAAAATATCACTTAGAGTTCCAAATGGTGATGTCCAAGAAATTGCGGATGCAAATGTTCGGTTTCCTTCCGATGATAATGAAACTGATTCGCAATCCGATACGGCATCGGATGTTGAACCAACATTTCACGAAACAAATGACACCGATTAAACATAGAGGTTTTTTAAAATTTAACTTTTTTTTATAAGTGTTAAATTCTTACATAGTCAATCATTAATCGTAATTTAATTGTGTGAATCTTTAGTATTTTCAGTATGACGGGCAGAGGTAGATCTACCGACGACAGACGGAGTGAGCAGAGACGTAGCCCTGCTACATCAGATCACATGAGCATCGGAGATGGAGAGTTTGGATCTCCAGCAGAGGCGCAGCCTTCGATCTCTCCAGCAGTATTACCATCCAGCCGATCGGCACAGACCTCCGAGAGTTCTTCCACCCTCGGCCGCACTGTACTTCGACTTGATGCTCAGGGGATGTAAGTATATACTAATTAAAAATATATGTTTATGTTTTTAAGTCAATTACTTATAAACATGCATTTTTTTAACAGATTCATTGAGCAGCATCATGTATCCAGCCACATCAGCGCCGTATTTCAGAGGCGTGCAGATCCCAGTGGCTACGATTGGCGCCACGTATCTCCAGCCACGAGAGTTTTATTTTTCTGAGTTTCAGGTAAACTTATTAAATACAATTTATCAATGATATAAAATTTCTTAAACTTAATAAATTCATAAACTAACTGTCTATTTTAATGCAGAAAAATTTTACGTGGGATCCTGCGAGCCATGATGCCAGTAGGGCAGCATGGGAGGCTCTGACGCGACGCCGATACTCCGACATGCTTCATCGTTGGAGGTCATCGGGTCAGCGTCCTGCGCACGTGCCAGAGGGTATTTGGCACGAGTGGCAGCAGGCCTGGGAGTCCGATGGCTGGTGCAGGAGGTCCGCATCAGCCAGCACGAACCGCCGATCTGAGAAGGGCGGTCCTGGCATGGGTCTCTCCCGCCATACTTCGGGCTCCATTTCGATTCAGGAGCACAGACGGCGTATGGTAAGAAAACATAAATATTTTAATTACTATTTTAGTTATTTACAAATATTTGTATTAATATCATTTTTTTATTGTTATAGTCTGAGCAGGAGGGCATAGATCCTGGTGAGTTTCGTCTATTCAGGGCGACACACACCAGGAGGGACAGTTCCTGGGTCGATACGCGATCACGGGAGGTTGCGGTAAGAAATTAGATATATGTAGTATCTGTTTAATTTATAAAATTTTATTTTGAAAAATTTATTAACTCATTTATTGTTGATTTCATAATTTCAAGACACGAGTCGAGGAGCTTCGCTCCCAGGCATCGCAGGTCGACTCTACTGATGGGGAGACGCCCGTCGAACTCTCAGCAGAGGAGAGTCGGCGTGTGTTTTTGGAGGCTGTTGGTGTCCAGCCACGAGACCGCAGGGTCTATGGTCTGGGCACTAGAGCTTCTACATTTTTTCCCCATCAGGCCTCCAGCTCGCGAGTTCCTGGTGATCTTCCTCCCGAGCGTTTACAGGACCTTCGCAGATCTATTGCAGAGGAGGTTCGCCAGGAGGTCGAGCAGGATTTTGAGGATCGTATGCGAGGCCGGGATCAGGAGGTTGCAGACATGCGAGATGAGATGCATTATTTGCGGGATATGGTTAGACGCTTTCGCAGAGTCTTCAGCCTCCACAGCCTCCACGTGATCGCCCAGATTCTTGATGTATTTTTCTTTTCTTTTTTTATGTTGTAAAAACTTCAAAATTTTAATATATAAATTATTTTTGGAAATTTATTATTGTTTGGATTGAGTGAAAAATGTTTGTATCAATATTTAGATTTAGCGAAATTGTATTAACCGTTTTAATTTTTAATTTTTTATATTTTTTTAAAAACAAAATTTGCGACGCATTAGCGACTGAAATTGCATCGCTAATATTTTTAAAATATTATTATTAAATATTGCGACGCAATGATCTGGCATCGTAATAATTTAAAAATAAATTTAATAGCGACGCATTAGCGACTACAATTGCGTCGCTATTTTATCTTAAAAATTTTTAATAAATATTGCGACGCAATGACCCTGCGTCGCAATATTTTTAATTTTTAGCGCATTGGCGACTCAAATTGCGTCGCTTTAAAATATATTTACTTATTTACGCATCTGGATGCGTCGCAATATTGCGAGCAATTTAGTGCGTCGCAATATTTAATAATTTTATTTTAATTAATTTTAAATAAAGAGCATTTGATATTCTTACATACAGATAGCTCTTCAAAAAATTAATTTTTGCTTTAGCGACGCCGTCATTTCGTACGTACGCAATGCATGTTTAGCGACGCAATTCATTTGGGCGTTGCAATATTAATTTAGAGAATGAGATAAACGTCATCGTTGGTAAGAATAAAAGAATAATGATATAGATTATATCTTATTATTTTATAAATAATAGGAATATGGTTTATATTTTTTTTATTGAATAATATAAAAAAATAACAAAATAATAGGACCCGCCCCGTTGCCTCTTATATCATCCGCCAGGTTCATTCAGCTTCCCCAGACGACCACCATCCCATTAGCACCAACATCACCCTTTGCATCCCCTCTTTCTCTCCCTCTTACTGCTGTTCCATCCCACAATATATAGCTCCAGATTTATACTTTGAGACATCAAAGAACAAAGTAAGTTCAAGCACTGGCCCCATGGCATCCCTCTACTTATCAAACTTGTATCCTCGATCGCTTACACACTACATCAGTGCTGCTTTCTTTTCCCTCCTCCCCTTCCACCCTCTCAAAGCCCACTATCCTCAACACTAAGCCCTTATTCTCCCTTGGCTCAAACTCAGCCACCTCATTAAAATGCTCATCCACACCACCACTTGAGCTCTCTTCTCCTCATTTTGAAGAGGAAGAGCAGCTTGATCTCCACCATGTTTGGAGGAAGATCCATGGCTCCGACGGCTGGTCCGGCCTCCTCGACCCCATGAACCCCCTCCTCCGCAAAGATATCATCCGCTACGGAGAATTCGCACAGGCCTGCTACGACGCCTTCGACTTTGACCCCTATTCCAAGTACTGCGGCACCTGCAAGTACTCCGGCAACCACTTCTTCCACCGGCTCCACATGGCCGGCCATGGATATGAGATCAGTCGCTACCTCTACGCCACCTCCAACATCAACCTCCCCAACTTCTTCCAAAAGAAACGGCGGCTGCGCAACGTGTGGAGCACCCATGCCAATTGGATGGGCTACATCGCCGTTGCCACGGACCCCCTCGAGATCGCACGGCTCGGCCGGCGTGACATCGTGGTTGCATGGCGAGGCACCGTCACGTACCTCGAGTGGATCCACGACCTCAAAGACATCCTCACCCCGGCGCACTTCGGCGACGACCCTTCCGTTAAGGTGGAGTCCGGCTTCTTGGATTTGTACACCATGAAAGAGCACCAGTGCAACTACTGCTCCTTCTCAGCCTGAGAACAAGTGCTTGCCGATATTAAAAGATTAGTGGAAAGATTCAAAGGCGAAGAGCGATTCAAAGGCGAAGAGCTCAGCATCACGGTCACCGGGCATAGTCTCGGCGCGGCGCTGGCCTTGCTCAGCGCTTACGACGTCGCTGAGATGAGGCTAAACGTGAAAGAAGACGGGGAGACGATCCCGGTGACGGTGATTTCCTTGGCGGGGCAGAGAGTTGGGAATTTGAGGTTCAAACAGCGATGCGAGGAGCTCGGGGTGAAGGTGCTGAGGGTGACGTGCACGACAGGGTGCCGAGCGTGCCGGGGATAATAGCGAACGAGAAGTTCCATTAATTCCGGGGATAATAGTGTGCGCGAGGTTTAGGAACGAATTCTCCGGTCCTCCTCCTATAAAAGGAACAGGGGAACGCTTTCTATAATTATAACGTCAAAACAATGGTATTATTAGTCCCACATCGAAAATCATTAAGAAAATAAATTGCTTAAAATTGTTTCAGTATCAAATCCTAAACGGCCGGATGGGGGCGAGAGGAGTTTCAGCTGTGCTCTGTAACCGGAGCAGTTTCCGGTCCCTGTTAAGGTAGACTTGTGGTTAATAATAAACAGGAATAGGAATAGGTTTAATTAATTAATTAATAAGGAGGAATACGAACAGGACTGGACTGGACTGGAACACTTCTTGACGACGAACAGGGAACATCTTCTTCTACACAGGACGAACAAACAGGGGACTGGAACACACGGGCTTCATCTTCTACTTTAACAAACCTTAACAACCCACACGAACTGCTTTAACAGGAACATGAAACATCACAGCTGCTCCAGACGGCCAATTTTTTTTTGATATTCTTCATGTTCTCCCTTAATGTTTGATCTAGAGTCGTTAAAAAAATTAGAGTAGTACAATTCTTTTCTGCAACCATATGGATCGCGCTGCACTTCAAACCACTGAGACCCTTTCCTCCATTGGGAAAGCTTGATTTCAGGGCCCATGAGGTTGTTATAATGTTTGTGGCCTTGGTTATTGAGTTTTCATCAAATGACTTAATATATCACGGAAAGGGGATAATAGCGAACGAGAAGTTCCAGTACCAGAGGCTGGTGGAGGAGGTGATGTCGTTCCCGTGGAGCTACGCGCATGTGGGGGTGGAGCTGGCGTTGGATCACTCGGAGTCGCCGTTCCTCAAGGAGAAGGCGGACGTGACGTGCGCGCATAACTTGGAGGCTCACTTGCACCTGGTCGATGGGTATCACGGAAAGGGGAGGGGGTTCAAGTCGGCCGGGGGGCGGGACGTGGCGCTGGTGAACAAGAGCAGCGACTTCTTGAGGGAGGAGCTGGGGGTGCCGCCGAGGTGGTGGCAGGATGAGAACAAGGGGATGGTGAGGGGGGAGGATGGGCGGTGGGTGGTGCCGGAGAGACCTCGGATGTAGGGGACTCCGCCGGACACGGCCCACCACCTTGAGAAGGTGCTCAAGGGTGTGAGGCCCCGCTTGGAATCGCCCCGTCGATGTTCATTGGTTTCATTGTCGGATGATGCATGGAATGGCCTAACAAGGGCTCCACTGTACATGCGTGGTCATTGACCCATTTTTTTTTCCCCTTCTTTTTAAACAAAAAAGATATTGAAATGTTATAAGGAAATATATTCATGTTCATATAAATAAGAAATATAATATAAGAAATAAGAAACGATGAATATATGGTTCGTTTTATAAAATAAGAATTAAAAAATATTGAGATGATTATGTGGTAATGTTAAAAAAATTATTTATTAACAGTAGTAATTAAAGATAAGTCGAGAGGATGATGACTTATATGATTTGGATATACATAACGTAGAAAGAAAAAAAAATACATGAAATAAAATGGTAAAAGAAATTAATATTTTAATTTATTTATCTTTTTTGAATGATTTTACTAGTTATTGTTGAGGATCATTATGAGTTTCAATCCGAATGAAATAATTAATGCTAGATAGATAATTTGATATAGAAGGTAAGGTCTAAAAACTTTATAGCTTAAGCTTTTGAATTAAGTTGTGTTTCTAACTTTGATATCTAAGGCCTTCTCCTAGATTATTACTAATAAGTGGTATTAGAACCAATGGTGGATAATAAATGCAATGCAAAGATGTCATTTGGAGAGCAGTTGACTCTTATTAAACTTAGTGCTAATATTTTATGGTGGAGAGTGGAACCTCATGTTGGAGCAGAAATATATACGTGATGCATTCAGAAAAGTAATTAGATACGTGATGGATTGGACTTAAAAAGTTAAAATTTGCTTGCCGCCCATGTGAACAAAGAGATTATTGAAGATCATATGCAAAGTCTAATCCCATGTAAAATAATTAGTGAGAGGTAGATGAATTGATATAAATGATTGAGCTCAAAACTTAATAGCTTAAACTTTTAAGTTGGATGAAGCTGGTCTTGACTTCTATATTAAGTACCTTTCTCTAGCTAGTTGAACTTGAACTCTCTGTTTCTCTCCAATATATATTTTGTTCTCTTAAGTTTTAGACTCAATTATATCAATCCTTCTACCTTTCACTAATCATTCCATATAGATTAAATCTTTAACATGATTTTCAGCATTGTTCCCCTTTATGTGTGAACCAATTTTAGATCTCCCTTGGATTCAATCCATTACTCTTTGATCAAATTATATGTCCAATTATTCTTCCCAGAGCACTCTGTCTCATTGCTCAAACTTAATAACCCACTCTCTCTAAGAGCCATACTTAACCACAAAGGGATATCATTCAAGCCCAAGAGTTCTTGAAGTCATTATATCATGACATACTCTTTGATCAAGGCATCCATTGTTCTTGAAGTCATATGCTATATCACACATGACAGCATAATTGGGTGGAATATAGGCAAATAAAAAGAAAGGCAAATACCAACATAAGAAGGATGGTTAATTAAGATGGGGAGAAGGAAACTCCCAAATTCCAAACATTAGAAAGCACAAAAACTAAGAATGGAAAAAAAAAATGCATTAATAAATAGAGAGAGACAGCCAGCTGAGACTCAAAAAAAAATCAATAACAATAGTGTTCACTTGACCTATGAGACTCAAAATCAACATCTCATATAATCTCATCTAATTGTAAAAAGATTACATGTGATCATTGAACAATAATAGTGCACTCTTGTTCGCTTTTTTTCTTCATTTATCAATAAATAAAATACTTTAATTTTTTAATTAATTGAAAAGATCACCATTATTTATATTTTATATTTTCAATTATAATTGTAAAGACATGCCTTTTATTTGTTTCTCTTGATGGCATTATCCAATCAAAAATCATCCCCTTTTCTATATTAAAGAATTATACCTTAATGCTAGAGGTGGAGGTAGAACGATTTATTTTGATTTATTTTTTTCATTTGAATCTATTAACTTATAGATGTATACAAACTTAAGCATCAACTAATATCGTATCATTAAAAATGGTAACCATCTCATCCATATACATTCAAATATTTTCCTATTTATAATTTTATTTTAATTTATACAGCACTCATGGTTTCTTTAAAAAAATAATAAATATTACGTACACCTCTTCTTCCTTCCCCGCCCTCTGGAGTTCTCGCCGCCGGCCGAATGGCAGTGTTTCGTGTCGGCACGGCCGCCGTCATCTCGATGGCGCCCCCTCGCCCTCCCCTACCGCCGCTCTATCCTCCGCCGCCAGACTGCCGCCACTCCTTCTCGCATCGAAATTATTGGCAGAATTCTTGTGAAGAGTTTTTGGGTCCACATTTTGAGGTCCATGATTCCATCATTGTTAAAGGTTTGAAAAAGAGATTGACTTAGGTCAGTAGTTCAATGATGATACAAATTATTGTGTTCTATATGGATTGGTTAAAACAACTTTTCTAAGGGCACTTGTGTGAATTATACAAGTATTGATGATGGTAAATTTTTGGCTCCTTGAATGTTTTTTTAACAGTTGATTATGGTGAATGTTTCAGAGTTTTCAACAATTAATCCAAATACTATGGTGCACTACAATACAAAAGCTGTGGATGTGATTAGCAATTACAGAGGACAGATGTCAGGGATTTTAGTAAAAACTCAACTTCATTTGAAGGTGTCTTTGCTGCTGGTAATGTACAGGTAGTGTGCAGCAGATTGTCACTACATTCTTGTAAATATTTAATTTTATTAGTGTTTATGTTTACAGGTCCATTATATTCTTGAAAGCATTTTCCACATCAATGATGGTAAGCTAGATCATCTGAGGGAAAGTTGCTTACCATGCTTGATTTTTGTTGCTGTGGCTCCATGTGCCTTTGCTTGTGGAGGCCTTTTATCTGGTGTGTCTTTCAAAATGTGTAGATATTTGATATCATCACTTCTTTCCTCAAACTTTTTTGATATTTTTTATTTGTTTTGTGGTTATTCTCTGACTCTTTAATTAAATTGAAATAACTAAAGTCAAATGTATGTATATATATGACTTCTAATTTTTTTGAAAGAAACTATCATAATGCTACGCTAGAATGTACCATCCCATACCAGGCTAATATCAAATCGAGACTTGATACGCTGAACTGACTTGCATATCAGACATACCAATGCTGTACTAGCATGGTATTGGTACAGAATTTGGTACTGAAATTGTGAACCATGGTCATTATTATTATCATTATTCAAATTCATTTCCCATCAAATTGTATTCAGGTATGGAGGAAAACTCAAGTTGAGGAGTATCTAATTGTGCCGATTAGAAAGAGTACTATTAGAAATGTTAATTCTTTTCTTTATGTCTAGTTTGACATTCTTCTCATTGGATATCAAAAACAACTTATAAGTATTTAAATCTTCTTGAATAAGAGTGGAGGTTTGCAAGCAGTAATTTGATTTAATACATGCCTCACTGCCAAGGGTCAGTTTATCAACGTGAGCACATAGATTGCCATTTGTGAATATGATTTTCGGTGGTAGTATAATATATACCTTGTAACTAGGATCTCAGGGACTAAAATCTTTAATTTTACCAACAGCATGAATACAATTTGGCTTTCTTTAAATTATACAAAACAATATAGTTTTAAATTTTAATCTTTAACTACTCAAATAATCAATTCATTATAGGCATGTTATATTCTCTCTCTCTTCCTCCCTTTGTATGTGTGTGCATGCGCATGTGTACATGTTTGCTTTTCTAGTCAGCTGCCCACTCATTAATGGACAGTTTTTTTTTTTGGTTGGTGGGGGAGGGAGGGGTGGAGATCCAATTTACATGTTTGGCACCTTGCTGCATGATTGATTTGATCTTACCGTAACAAGACTTTAGGTCAAATGAGATTTAACATGGAAAGGACTTACACCTTTTCCTTGCTAAATTATTCTGCTTATATGTACCTTGTTCAAACTTACTTCTGATGCTGCACCTGAACTTATGCTATCATATTTTGCATGAAAGTTGCAGTGTGACATTGTTTATACTTATTCAGTTGCAATGTTTCTCTCACATATGCATTGAGAGGACCAAATAATGAATACAGGTGTCTATGGCTTGTTAGATGTGTGAAAGAAAAATTGCAAAGCTTGATTCATTGATGATTTAGCTTTCCATAGAAATAGATGATGCAAAAGAATAGACAAAATTGATAGATCATACTTGGCATATGGCTAGTCCATGTTTGTTATTGGTGAGACCGATGGCGCCATAAACCATGATACTCGAGCAACTCCTTTTTCTTGAATTAGATCTTTGCAATGATCCGTATTGATTAGATGTCCGTATTTTACAAGCTGCTATATGATTTACTTGGCCTCAAACTGGTCTTTCATGGAAGCTATTGTCTATAAATTTGGCTTTAAATCTTTTTTATTTGTAATTTTTTGGAGATTTTGGCTAAAACTTGGAAATTTAAAGAAAGTTATAACATAGGAGATAATAAACAAGTCATCAAGATTTTTTTTTAAATGCATAGATATATTTTATTAAGTATGGAAGCTTTTAACATTATCAGTATTACTCATGTATGTTATGACAATTTGGTATACTACTGAGAGGAAGTTAATTTATATTTGCGATGTCATGAATTTAGAAGTGTGTATGATGAAACATAACTGATGTAATTATATAATTTTACACAGATGATGCAAAATCTAAGAATGTTCAACTAAAAAAAATGAATAAAAAATTTGGATTAGGAAGTATTATCCTTTTCAGAGAGACTGTTTGGTCTGGATAACATTTAACATTGATGGGAAAAGAAATGACATTGAGATTTAGATATTTGTCATTTTGCAATAGCAAGACTTAAGGTTTGGAAACTCATCGGTTCAAAGATATTAATATATGGAAATATAAAAATATGTAAAATGCAAACTAAGCACACAGGAATTATGTATGTATGTGTGTGCGTGTGCAGACATGGATGTCTTGGAGTTAGATTTTGTCACAGAAAAATATAGGATTTTGGGTCTTGTTCATGTGAAAATATGTTTTATAAAAATAAATTGATGATGTAAAGCATAAACTCATAAAGTTTCGCAGACATTGTATCAATATATAAATCTATGTGCACCTTATGTGAATATATGCATAGATATGTATGTATTGGAACTTAGATATGCGATTCAGTTAGATTTTGCAACAGTAAAAAAAATCAGAGTTTTGACATGTCTATGCTGAATTTTTTTCTTTTCAGAAAACGTGTACTATGTAAAATGTGAATGAATAAGTGTGCAGACATTCATGTTATATTTGTATAATGCCCTTTCTTTCTTAGCTAATGTTCTTTCATTTTTTCTCCAAAGAATTATTCTTATTTGAATTCGTGAACATGTTTACTAGACATGATACTAAATATTTATCGATAATCTGCAAGAGCTGTATTCATCTTAAGTTCACTCTGAGCTTGTAAATTTAGACTTTTTTCTTGGTATGATGCTACTACATGTCCACAAAAGCAAAAGCTCTTTGATAATTACAGGAGACACATATCAATCCTTGTGCTTTTGTTTGTCAAGGCCTTTGTAAAATTTGTTCATCTGTCAACCCAATCCCTCTGCTTTGATGAGTAATATCTAACAACCTTACGTCCTTGGATATTATTAATTGGATTAACTTCCTATTTGTTATAAGTTGGTTCCGTATTGGTTCATTTGGATCCATCCTTCTTTTGCAATCCCCTCATCTCTTTGTTGTAACATATAATTTTGATTGGCGTTGGAGTTATCCTAGTCTTGAAAGAAGTTCTTTGTAATTTGGGCCTTATGCTCGTAATCATAACCAGAAAATTTTTTCCAGCTATTAGGGGTTGGACATCGAATTTGGATCCAATTCATAGTTTGACCTACGTTTTACTAAGGTTCACAAAATCAATATCGAAAATAGTTCTGGTACATTATCAGTTTGGTAAAGTATGGTGGGCATCTTGTACTAAGTCAGAGTATCCATACTTTTTCTCACTTCTAGCCATAATACTACTCGAAACTAGCCAGTATAGGTCAGTATTAGTATAGATAGCATAGGGTGGTTCCACTCAGCCTGAATAGTTAGTGCCATGCTTGTTCCTTATCGGTAGGGCTAGAAGTGGGCTGAGCTGGGTCGGGCTAGATCCTTGCCCAAGCCAAGCTCGGATTTTTTTGGGTTTTGGGATGGGTCAAGCCTTGAAAATTTTTGGCTAACTCAAGCCCGAGCCCAAGCCCAAGCCCAGCCCGAAACCCATTGGGCTGACCCGAATAAGCCCAATTGGGCCAAAACACTAGGCCAACTAGATTTTGACCCAATTTTGGTAATTTATTCTACAAAATTGTCTGCTCATTGGCTCATTTGCTTAGACATATAAGTTATTTGCTTAGATTAAATTAAAGCATATATATAATGATTGTTTGTTTAGAAAATAAATACATAGATTTAATTTTGTATAAACTAAAATAAATGAATATTTAACCAATCCAACCCAGAACTTCATAATTGGGCCTAGTTCGGGTTTCATAATTGGGCCTAGATTAGGCTCATGTTTAGCCTGGGCTAGCCAATCCTTGGTCCAACTCGGTTCAAAATTAATATGGGCCTTAATTTTGTGCCCAAGCCCGGCCTGAAGTTCAGAAAATCTTGGCTTGAGCCTGGCCTGATGAGCCTCGAGTTGGCCTGAACCCACTTCCAGCCCTACTTACCGATATAGTATGATACAATAATATAGGTCAGTACAACATATCTTACTTTGTAGAGTTCATCTATCATGCTTTATTAATGTTTTTCTTGGAAACCAGGCTTCAATCTCACCCATTCAAGTCCACCATTCAATGCCTTCAATCTCACCCATTCAAGTCCTTTGATTTTCTTTTGTTTACGGCACTACCTACATATAGTTAAAAGCATGGCAGAAAAAGTATAATACTTTTTATAATAGGATGTCTTCCAAATGCCAACTCTATCTTTCATCCCATCTTCAGACCTTCATTGATGTTGTTTCCTTAAATGTCCATGCTATTAAGATTTTAACAGTGAATACAAAACTGTGTCCTTGATGATATTTTAAGTTATTTATGTATAGGATCTAGGACCTTAAGTTTTATGAGAAATCATTTGATGTGCTATTTTCTTACCACACTACCACATCATGATACATGTTAGTGGAAGTTATTAGCATTTGTAACCATGGATTGGCCCTATGTTAATAAGGGGCATAACGACTGTCATGATTCGGTGTTGGTAGCTTTCATGAGATTAGTTTGTTTGCTGAGGTGTTATGTCTAAGGATCAAATATTTTCAAAATTTGTGGCCACATTAAGTTTAACCATTCAGTTTGAAAGTTTTTTTTAAAATAAATAATTGTTTTCAAAACTTGCTCGACTACAATTAATGTTGCTCAAGCGGAAGAATGTTGAAAATTTTTTATATGTGGGCTGCTATTAATAATTGTGATTTTAATTTTGTAAGACCGACTGAACGAATTTGGTCCAATGATGCAAGCCAAATGAGTCCACTATTGATTAAAATTGTAATCCATATGGTTTAGGCTTGGGCACACCTCTATTGGGTGATGTGGTTAGCAGTTTGTGTGAGCCTAAAGCCTAATAGTGACCCATGATGGGAGGGCCTACTAGGATTTCTTTATAAATAAGTTAGGTTCTCTCTTTTCTCCTTAGATCAGTGCTTTGTTTTTTCATCGAAACACCACCTAAGGGAGGAGCAAGAAGAGGAAGACCTAGGCTTCTTTGAGACTTATGCACTTCTCTCATAATGGCATAGACAGGTATGAAATTATTATTATTTCTATTGGTTCTGATTACATATATGATATCCTTAAATCCTTAAATATTATTATTTTGGCTCTTACATCCTTTGGTATGATAACAATATAAGTTAATTTTGGCTAAAAAAGCCGTTAGGCCAAAAGAGCTCTTCGGTTACGTGGAAAGAGTTTCATTTATTCAGTCAAGTGAGAGAAGTAGTATAAATAAAATATTCTCTTCTTTAAATGCTCTTAACTTGAGCATTTAATGCTATTATGATACCTCCTCGCAGCTATATTATATCATATTCTTATGCTGCCATATTATATTACTATGCTTCTGTATCATCCTGGTACTAGTATATTATAAGCATAGGGATATGATACAACTGCACAATGATATCAAATAAATATCAACTCTCTATTCCTCCTAACTGAATGAAATTTAATGAAACAATATTATATTATTTCTCTACAAGCAAAACTTAAATTTTATGCAATATTTTATTCCCTCTATTCAATCAACAGAGGCAAAACTTAAGCTTTATATAATAGGTATTCCCTCTATTTGGTCAACAGAGTAAAGGGAAAGTTAAACAATATACTATTTTGGTCAAGACAATGTGATGAAAATAAATATATATTAATTCAAACCAATTTTGGTCACCATCTTAGATTCTTTTGAAATATAATAATAATAAAAGAGGGCCTTGTAACAACATGACCAAAAGAAAGATCTTCTTCTGAAATATAATAACGAACACTATCAAAGAACACACTTAATACATACTTGCAAACTATGAATCGAAGAACACATTTAAAAATCAGAATAACATTATTTAGAAAAGAAAATTTCACAAAAAAGAATAGCATAATGAGCACACATGGAAACAATAAAAATCAAAAAGTATGATGACCATTTGTCATAGCATAATGTGCATGGTGCACACATTATTGCATTGCCATGCAAAAATTTCTCTCTTATCTGACTCACCATGCAGAGATGGGGGATCTGAGGTAGAATCATCATCGTGTATTTAAATCCCCTCACACCTTTCTTTTTGTAGTTTCTTCTCTTTATCTCATTTTACTACTATGCCATATGTGTATGGGATGTCTTACCTATTATTCACATATAAATGATTGTGACACTTGTTTCTCTTTATGTCTGATGAAAGATATCAAAGCTATCATAATACCTTCGAGAGTGGGAATTAGAGAAATAATATAATATTATTTCTTTAAATTTAATTTGGTTAAGAGGAATGGGGAGTTGATATTCATTCAATATCGTTGTGTTGTTGACTTGCTGTATCATATCCTTATGCTTGTGATATACTAACATAGGGATATATATCCTTGTGTTGTTGTATCATATCCCATATCCTTTCACTATTATATCATAAGCACAAGGATATGATACAATAGTACAGAGATATATAAGTGAAGAATAAGAGAAGCACCATGTGTTTACACAATGACACAACACCCAAAACTTTATCCTTTTTTAAAATAAAAAAAAGGGACCAAAAGGGGTGCCTCGACATGGCCATTATTTAATGGGAAGAGACTACTTGCTATGGGTTATGTCACATGGCATTTGAATCCCCCCACCCCTTTCCTTTTATAGTTTCTTTTTTCTTATCTTATCATGCTACCGTGCCATATTTTTATGGGGTGCCATACATATTATTCACATATAAATAGGGTGTCATACCTATTATTCACATATAGATGTTTTGTGGTATGTGTTTCTCTTTGTGATTGATGGGAGATCCATCCATAATCCATGATGGAATAATATGGAGGATAAAACAGAAAAAAAATCCTGCAGTTTCTCATGCAAGACTATGCGCCATGTGTTTGTACAATCAACAACACCAAAAACTTCGTTTTTAAAAAAATAAAAGGACAAAAAGGGATGACTCAACATGGACATTATTTAGAAGAAAGAAACTACTTGCTACAGGTTATGGCAAGTAGCATGAGGCTTTTGCATGAAATTTTGGGATGCATGATGGCACGGATCCTAATGTGGAGAGTGGGAGGGTCGGCAATGGCTTTGCGATTGAGGGAGTGGTGCGGCAACTCTCTTTTGGACGATAATGTCATCTTGAATTATTCTTTCCTCCATTCAGCGAACATGTGGCAACATTCTTGCCACATGTTCTATCAGATGCCAGTCTTTTTGAGTAATATCTAAAAGCCACATATGATATAATATGATATGAACCTTAGCTCCGCTTTTGGTTAAGAGAAAATAATATTTTATTGGCCTCATTTACCATCTTATGCACTTTCAGATGCTTTTTGCACTTTATAAATTCTGCTTTACCATCTCATTTCTGTGGTCATATTTCCTATCATTCTGTCCATCTTCAACCTTTGTGTCCTAAATAGATGTGTGGAAAAAAGAAGACCAGTTGCCAAGCTCTTGCTTCTCATGCATTAATGACCAAGGATCTGTGTATGGTTAGCCAATTGCTAATCTTGATGAAAGACATTATAGGCTCCTATGCCTGTTTAAACATGGTGGCTAATGCATATTTTCTCCACATCTGCATGGTTGAGATATTCCCTCCTCCCTCCAAAGTCGGGGCAAAAAAAAAAGAGAGAAAAACCAAAAACTTGTTGTAACATCATTCTTAGATGAAATGGATCTCTAAATTGTATCTATCATGATAGAACAATAGATGTGTTCCAATGGCCTGTTTGTAAAATGCAATTGTTAATGAGCTGATTGCCATGCTCTCTGCTGATCTAAATTGAAAATTGAACATGAAACTTGCCATTCTTTATATTATATTTCCAACATGAGAGGGAGTAATATGGACTCATACCATGCTGCGTTTTGCTTTTTTTAAAATTTTTGTTAACAAACTGGTTAAAAATTATGTTATCAGACCTCACAAGTCTTTGAGCCATAGCATTGTTTTCTTTTTAATATTATTTTGAGAAGAATTGCATTGCATTATTGGATGCTAATCTTGAGCCATTGCTTTTCTCTTCCTTTTCCTCTCACTTACTATAGCCTCATAATATATATTGAGGCATTTTTAATCTTCTTTTTCCTTTTTTCTTTGCCTATTTTCTTTGCCTATTAGTGCTTACATACTTGACTCGACTCAACTCAACTCAACTCATCTAAGCCTTTTCCCAACTATTAGTGGTTATATGTAAATCCTAATTAGAAATAAACATATAAGAGAAATAATAGGAGTAGCCCTAATTGAAGATAAAATGAGAGAAAATCGGTTACGATGGTTTGGACATATACAACGAAGACTTTTAGATGCTCCAGTTAGAAAGAGTGATCTTTTAACTAATGGTAAGGATAGAGGTAGAGGTAGACCTAAACTAATATAGACTGAAATAATTAAAAAAGATATAACTATTTATAATTTGAATGCCGACTTAGCCCTGAATAGAGCAGAGTGGAGGAAGCAGATTCATGTAGCCGACCCCATGTAGTTGGAAAAAGGCTTAGATGATTTGAGTTGAGTTGACTATGTAAATCCTAATTTTGTTAGAGGACATTTTTATTTAAGTTTTTGTTTTAAGGCAATTCTTAGTCAATGTTGAATTCTCTTGTGAGCTGTTGTGGGCCTGAGGTCATCCTTAATAGTCGTGGACCTTAATGGAGACTACTGGGGGGTCATGGGCATTTTCTAAACGTTGACATATAACCCTAAAACAAAATTCATAATATATAACACTAAAACAAAGTTTATCAATGTTAGTTTGGCCCCTTCAAAAAAATGTTTCAATATCCGCTACTGATCCCTAGGTTCATTCTTATCTTGCATCTTCTCAACCCTTTCCTTTGTTTTTTTCCCTTTTTTTTATCTGAATTGTGCCAGCTGACATTACCACCCTTCAAAATTACCTTTTGTGCTTCTGTGTGAGATCTCCATGGTTTACATGGTAGATCTCTTTGTGCCTGTGCTCTTCCCTGCACATTAAATACACAGGATTGCCATGACAGGAAGACTTTTCATGTTAATATATGAACTTTAGATATGGTTGTTGTTCAAAATGTGATGCGAAAAGCCCATGAATTTGTGGGTGTCCATTGCCCTTTGCAAGTATGTGATTGTGCAAGATCAAAATCTGTTTTCAAAAAATGCGTCTATTAGTTGCTGAAGTATGTAGTCCCCTACGGAATCAAAATCAGTCGGGTTTCTAAAGAATTCAAGCTATTATTTTAAGTTGGACAAATTATCTACAGCGATTAACTAATGTTGAGGTGTGTTGGAGACAAACAGGGAGAAGTACATTACATCTTTTCAGGTTACACACTACATCAGCGCTGCTTTCTTTTCCCTCCTCCCCTTCCACCCTCTCAAAGCCCACTATCCTCAACACTAAGCCCTTATTCTCCCTTGGCTCAAACTCAGCCACCTCATTAAAATGCTCATCCACACCACCACTTGAGCTCTCTTCTCCTCATTTTGAAGAGGAAGAGCAGCTTGATCTCCACCATGTTTGGAGGAAGATCCATGGCTCCGACGGCTGGTCCGGCCTCCTCGACCCCATGAACCCCCTCCTCCGCAAAGATATCATCCGCTACGGAGAATTCGCACAGGCCTGCTACGACGCCTTCGACTTTGACCCCTATTCCAAGTACTGCGGCACCTGCAAGTACTCCGGCAACCACTTCTTCCACCGGCTCCACATGGCCGGCCATGGATATGAATTCTCCGGTCCTCCTCCTATAAAAGGAACAGGGGAACGCTTTCTATAATTATAACGTCAAAACAATGGTATTATTAGTCCCACATCGAAAATCATTAAGAAAATAAATTGCTTAAAATTGTTTCAGTATCAAATCCTAAACGGCCGGATGGGGGCGAGAGGAGTTTCAGCTGTGCTCTGTAACCGGAGCAGTTTCCGGTCCCTGTTAAGGTAGACTTGTGGTTAATAATAAACAGGAATAGGAATAGGTTTAATTAATTAATTAATAAGGAGGAATACGAACAGGGGACTGGACTGGAACACTTCTTGACGACGAACAGGGAACATCTTCTTCTACACAGGACGAACAAACAGGGGACTGGAACACACGGGCTTCATCTTCTACTTTAACAAACCTTAACAACCCACACGAACTGCTTTAACAGGAACATGAAACATCACAGCTGCTCCAGACGGCCAATTTTTTTTGATATTCTTCATGTTCTCCCTTAATGTTTGATCTAGAGTCGTTAAAAAAATTAGAGTAGTACAATTCTTTTCTGCAACCATATGGATCGCGCTGCACTTCAAACCACTGAGACCCTTTCCTCCATTGGGAAAGCTTGATTTCAGGGCCCATGAGGTTGTTATAATGTTTGTGGCCTTGGTTATTGAGTTTTCATCAAATGACTTAATATATCACGGAAAGGGGATAATAGCGAACGAGAAGTTCCAGTACCAGAGGCTGGTGGAGGAGGTGATGTCGTTCCCGTGGAGCTACGCGCATGTGGGGGTGGAGCTGGCGTTGGATCACTCGGAGTCGCCGTTCCTCAAGGAGAAGGCGGACGTGACGTGCGCGCATAACTTGGAGGCTCACTTGCACCTGGTCGATGGGTATCACGGAAAGGGGAGGGGGTTCAAGTCGGCCGGGGGGCGGGACGTGGCGCTGGTGAACAAGAGCAGCGACTTCTTGAGGGAGGAGCTGGGGGTGCCGCCGAGGTGGTGGCAGGATGAGAACAAGGGGATGGTGAGGGGGGAGGATGGGCGGTGGGTGGTGCCGGAGAGACCTCGGATGTAGGGGACTCCGCCGGACACGGCCCACCACCTTGAGAAGGTGCTCAAGGGTGTGAGGCCCCGCTTGGAATCGCCCCGTCGATGTTCATTGGTTTCATTGTCGGATGATGCATGGAATGGCCTAACAAGGGCTCCACTGTACATGCGTGGTCATTGACCCATTTTTTTTTCCCCTTCTTTTTAAACAAAAAAGATATTGAAATGTTATAAGGAAATATATTCATGTTCATATAAATAAGAAATATAATATAAGAAATAAGAAACGATGAATATATGGTTCGTTTTATAAAATAAGAATTAAAAAATATTGAGATGATTATGTGGTAATGTTAAAAAAATTATTTATTAACAGTAGTAATTAAAGATAAGTCGAGAGGATGATGACTTATATGATTTGGATATACATAACGTAGAAAGAAAAAAAAATACATGAAATAAAATGGTAAAAGAAATTAATATTTTAATTTATTTATCTTTTTTGAATGATTTTACTAGTTATTGTTGAGGATCATTATGAGTTTCAATCCGAATGAAATAATTAATGCTAGATAGATAATTTGATATAGAAGGTAAGGTCTAAAAACTTTATAGCTTAAGCTTTTGAATTAAGTTGTGTTTCTAACTTTGATATCTAAGGCCTTCTCCTAGATTATTACTAATAAGTGGTATTAGAACCAATGGTGGATAATAAATGCAATGCAAAGATGTCATTTGGAGAGCAGTTGACTCTTATTAAACTTAGTGCTAATATTTTATGGTGGAGAGTGGAACCTCATGTTGGAGCAGAAATATATACGTGATGCATTCAGAAAAGTAATTAGATACGTGATGGATTGGACTTAAAAAGTTAAAATTTGCTTGCCGCCCATGTGAACAAAGAGATTATTGAAGATCATATGCAAAGTCTAATCCCATGTAAAATAATTAGTGAGAGGTAGATGAATTGATATAAATGATTGAGCTCAAAACTTAATAGCTTAAACTTTTAAGTTGGATGAAGCTGGTCTTGACTTCTATATTAAGTCCTTTCTCTAGCTAGTTGAACTTGAACTCTCTGTTTCTCTCCAACAATATATATTTTGTTCTCTTAAGTTTTAGACTCAATTATATCAATCCTTCTACCTTTCACTAATCATTCCATATAGATTAAATCTTTAACATGATTTTCAGCATTGTTCCCCTTTATGTGTGAACCAATTTTAGATCTCCCTTGGATTCAATTACTCTTTGATCAAATTATATGTTCAATTATTCTTCCCAGAGCACTCTGTCTCATTGCTCAAACTTAATAACCCACTCTCTCTAAGAGCCATACTTAACCACAAAGGGATATCATTCAAGCCCAAGAGTTCTTGAAGTCATTATATCATGACATACTCTTTGATCAAGGCTTCCATTGTTCTTGAAGTCATATGCTATATCACACATGACAGCATAATTGGGTGGAATATAGGCAAATAAAAAGAAAGGCAAATACCAACATAAGAAGGATGGTTAAGATGGGGAGAAGGAAACTCCCAAATTCCAAACATTAGAAAGCACAAAAACTAAGAATGGAAAAAAAAAATGCATTAATAAATAGAGAGAGAGACAGCCAGCTGAGACTCAAAAAAAAATCAAGAACGCATCAAAAGTACCAAGAGCAAGTATGATGAAAAGATGATCGAAAGGCTAGAGCACCAATTTCTAAACGTATGAGAAGACCATCATATGCTAGCCATTACTCTTAAACTAGACTTATAGTCATGATGTATGTGTTACCCCCATAAGACAAAGAAGAGATGCATAAAACTTAAGTCCACTAGAAAGGCTCAAAAGATGATACATGGATACCACGTTTAATGTGGCATCATCATTACATATAAAAATCAAGAAAATGCCTTTTCAACACCTTATTAGAGTAGCTTGGTAGTTAACCACTAGGCTCAACAAACACATCCTATACCAATCTATTGAGATAAGAGATGGAGTGGAACCAACAGCTCGGAAGAATTCTCCTTTATTAGAGGGAGAGAGGGTGTCCATAAAGGCCCTCCTCTTAACCTCCAAGGAAAATTTATGGGCGGAACCCCTAAAGTGTGGGGGAGGGCTTAGAAGCTTATCTTAACTATAAAAGACCAACATACTCTGAGCAAAACTGATGCTCAATCAGACTACTCCATCCCTTCACTCGAGCAAATTACTTCGATTTTAGAAGCAGGAGCATCTGATAGAGTCAAATTGGGCTGACAATCAATCGACATCCCATGAAGGAATACATGGCCTTAAAACTACATCATCGACACCTATGATGATTGGATAATGTCAAAAAGAGCACAATCCATGGAGTCTCCAACTATTTTGCTTAGCTTTACATAACAAGGTGGTAATCATGCTCACATGTGTCTTTATGCTAGATGGTGTGACTTATGGCAGGTGGAGCACTTCCATATCTACTGACTAGTCACACCATTACAATAAGGCACGCTACCATGGTGCGGACGGCTCCTATTATTTGGCCTTGAGCTTGCTTATAAAAAGATACCCTTCATGCTCTCCTTCTATCCTCGCAAAAATGATGATTTAATGCAAAACTTTTCTTTATTAGAACAAGTGCTACTTCTGTTTTTAATGCATTGCCTACCTTATTATTCTTATGGGTGTATAAGGTTCCTTGGCCAGATTTTGGCACCAACAATGTATATAATATGAAACTCTCGGGTAGGCTTGCAAATGAGCAAAGTGTCCCTGATATCTCAAGCTTTGCTTAATAACATGCCGAATTGGAACACTTCTAGGCTTGCAAAATTAAATATAAGCTCGGTTCAGCTTGATATGAAACTTGTTCCATCTCGGTCCAAATCAAAATGGTGTGATTTTGTATGGCGCCGAGCGCCGCTTTTGTTGGCGCTGCTCTTTGCTCAAAAGATTCTGAGTAGAGAGTCAAGTTGGTGCTCTCTCTCTCTCTCTCTCTCAATGCCCATAACTTTGGATAGAGGTAGATTCTTTCGTTGGGTATGGCTGGTTGAGCATAGCCAAAGTGGATACTTCAGCATAAAAATTTTACTATTATATAATATTTGGTGCTTGTCCCTAATATATGCAAGTGATCTGAAGAATAAAAGAGCCCAATAGTGCTCTAAGTATAACAGGCCACCCGTGCACTGGACGCTTGGCCTGACGTTAACTGATGATGGAGAATTGGAGATGTGTAGGTGACCACTAGCCACAACCAGGCAAGTACTCACCCGCTATGGCTTCCGAGTGGAGAATAAATAGAAAACGTGACCTCTTAGCCCAACCGTACGTACGTGGAGCCACATAATAACTCACAATATCCAAATTCTCTTTTGGGAGCTTACCAGTTACCAGCGGTAGGCAAACAACTGGGTCTCCCCTGCGCATTGAGTCGTAGTCCTCCCATCAATTTCAAGCACCTGTTAAAAACGGAGACCCATCCCGCCCCCAATTTTCTTGTGGCAGAAATTTTCCACATATCTTGGGAGTACGGGGACTGAAATGGGACAGAGATTATTTTTAATCTATACTAAGAAAGATTGGCAAAGATACGAAGATAAGCATGCCTTTTATCTTACTTCGCTCCCATTTAACACTTTCTTATATGTTTGAATAATATTAATTCTTAATTTAATTTAATTTAATTTAATTATTTTAATATTGACAAATATACATTTAAAAGAGAAATATCATGAAATTTATTAATATCGATCCTTAATTGAAAACAAATTTAGCTATATCATTGAGTTCAAATCTTTTACTAAAAGTTTATGCAATTAAGAGCGAAGTAAGCTAAGAATGACTAGAAAGATTTATAAGCTCCATGAGGTTGGTTTAGAAATTATATTCCTTCTTTAACACGGATGAAGATGGAGGAATTGATGGGTCCCGGTCTATCTCGCTCATGGGTTATGGGTTAGATCTTTTGCATGAAAGAGCATTAGATATTCTTACATACATTATGGGTTAGATCTTTTGCATGAAAGAGCATTAGATATTCTTACATACAGATAGCTCTTCAAAAAATTAATTTTTGCTTTAAGATTTGTACGTACCAATGCAAAAAAAAAAAAGTTCATTTAACGAATGCCAAATGAATTTAAGAGAATCACTACAAAAATACTGAAATAGCGACGCAAGTTTAGCGACGCAATTATGCGTCGCTAAATTGCGACCACTTTGCGACGCCTCTGTGACAACAAAATATTGCGACGCAATTAGCGACTCAATTAACCAGAAAATCAAAAAAAACTAATATTTTAATATTGCGACGCAAATAATGCATCGCAAAAATTTTAAATTAATTTTTTATAAAATTTAAATATCGGAAAAAAATATTGCGACGCAACTCAGTGCGTCGCAATGTTTTGAACAGAATTAAATATGTTAAATAGCGACGCAATAAAACAGAAAATTAGAGAAATTATTTTTAATTTAGCGACGCACCAATTTGCGTCGCAAATAATTTTAATGAAATTAAATTTTATGAAATTTAAATATCAGAAAAAAATATTGCAACGCAACACAGTGCGTCGCAATGTTTTTAAAAGAATTAAATATATTAAATAGCGACGCATTAGCGACGCAATAAATCAGAAAATTAGAAAAATTATTTTTAATTTAGCGACGCACCAATTGCGTCGCAAATAATTTAAATAAAATTAAAATTTTTAAAGTATAAATATTTAAAAAAATATTGCGACGCATTTAGTGCGTCACAATGTTTTGAAAAAAATTAAATATTTTAAATAGCGACGCATTAGCGACGCAATAAACTAGAAAATAAATTAAAATTATTTTTAAATTTAGCGACGCAATAAATGCATCACAATTATTTTAAATAAAATTAAATTTTATAAAGTATAAATATGAGAAAAAATAATTGCGACGTAACACAGTGCGTTGCAATGTTTTTAAAAAATTAATTATGTTAAATAGCGACGCATTAGCGACGTAATGAACCAAAAAATTAATTAAGAAAATTATGTTTTAATATAGCGACGCACTTGTTGCGTCGTAATTATTATAATTAAAATTAATTTTTTATATAATATAATTATCATATTAAAAAATTACCACGCTACCCTTTGCGTCGTAATATATTTTAAAAAATTAATTATGTTAAATAGCGATCGGTCCAAAATCGATCGTGGCCGATCGGAATAAGGGCTTGGATCGATCGCAACCCTCGGATCGTCGCCGATCGGACCGATCGCCACGGTTCGAGATCGGTCGTGGCCGATCGGGATCACGGCTTGGATCGATTGGAACCGTCGGATCGCCAGCGATGTCGGACCGATCGCATCGGTCTGGAATCGGTCAAGGCCGATCGGGATGAGGGCTTGGATCGATCGCAACCGTTGGATCGTCACCGATCGGACCGATCGCCACGGTCCGAGATCGGTCGTGGCCGATCGGGATCACGGCTTGGATCGATCGCAACCGTCGGATCGTCGCCGATCTTGGACCGATCGCAACGGTCCGGGATCGGTCGTGGCCGATCGGGATCAGGGCTTGGATCGATCGCAACCGTCGGATCATCGCCGATCGGACCGATCGCCACGGTCCGAGATCAGTCGTGGCCGATCGGGATCACGGCTTGGATCGATCGCAACCGTTGGATCGTCGCCGATCTTGGACCGATCGCAACGGTCCGGGATCGGTCGTGGCCGATCGGGATCAGGGCTTGGATCGATCGCAAATATCGGATCGTTGCCGATCGGACCGATCGCCACGGTCCGAGATTAGTCGTGGCCGATCGGGATCAGGGCTTGGATCGATTGCAACCGTCAGATCGCCAGCGATCTTGGACCGATCGCAACGGTCCGGTATCGGTCGTGGCCGATCGGGATCAGGGCTTGGATCGATCGCAACCGTCGGATCTTTGCCGATCGGACCGATTGCCACGGTCCGAGATCGGTCGTGGCCGATCGGGATCAGGGCTTGGATTGATCGCAAATGTCGGATCGTTGCCGATCGGACCGATCGCCACGGTCCGAGATCAGTCGTGGCCGATCGGGATCAGGGCTTGGATCGATTGCAACCGTCGGATCGCCAGCGATCTTGGACCGATCGCAACGGTCCGGGATCGTTCGTGGCCGATAGGGATCAGGGCTTGGATCGATCGCAACCGTCGGATCGTCGCCGATCGGACCGATCGCCACGGTCCGAGATCGGTCGTGGCCGATCGGGATCAAGGCTTGGATCGATCGCAACCGTCGGATTGTCGCCGATCGGACCGATCGCCACGGTCCGAGATCGGTCGTGGCCGATCGGGATCACGGCTTGGATCGATCGCAAACGTCGGATCGTTGCCGATCGGACCGATCGCAACGGTCCGAGATCAGTCGTGGCCGATCGGGATCAGGGCTTGGATCGATTGCAACCGTCGGATCGCCAGCGATCTTGGACCGATCGCAACGGTCCGAGATCGGTCATAGCCGATCTGGANGGTCCGGGATCGGTCGTGGCCGATCGGGATCAGGGCTTGGATCGATCGCAACTCTCGGATCGTCGCCGATCGGACCGATCGCCACGGTCCGAGATCGGTCGTGGCCGATCGGGATCACGGCTTGGATCGATCGCAACCGTCGGATCGTCGCCGATCTTGGACCGATCGCAACGGTCCGGGATCGGTCGTGGCCGATCGGGATCAGGGCTTGGATCGATCGCAACCGTCGGATCGTCGCCGATCGGACCGATCGCCACGGTCCGAGATCGGTCGTGGCCGATCGGGATCACGGCTTGGATCGATCGCAACCGTCGGATCATCGCCGATCTTGGACCGATCGCAACGGTCCGGATCGGTCGTGGCCGATCGGGATCAGGGCTTGGATCGATCGCAACCGTCGGATCTTTGCCGATCGGACCGATTGCCATGGTCCGAGATCGGTCGTGGCCGATCGGGATCAGGGCTTGGATCGATTGCAACCGTCAGATCGCCAGTGATCTTGGACCGATCGCAACGGTCCGGGATCGGTCGTGGCCGATCGGGATCAGGGCTTGGATCGATCACAACCGTTGGATCTTTGCCGATCGGACCGATTGCCACGGTCCGAGATCGGTCGTGGCCGATCGGGATGAGGGCTTGGATCGATCGCAACCGTTGGATCGTCACCGATCGGACCGATCGCCACGGTCCGAGATCGGTCGTGGCCGATCGGGATCAGGGCTTCGATCGATCGAAAACGTCGGATCACTTATAATTACTCAAAAAAAAGTTATGAAAAAGTTTTAAAAAATATTTTAAAATAATTGCGTTGCAATGTTTTTAAAATAAATTTATGTAATTAAAAATTTTATAAAATATATTGCGACGCAATTTTTTGTCGTAATTATTAACATTAATTATAAATATTATCATTTATAAATATTAAAAAATTATTGCGACGCCTTAGCGACACATTTTTTTTAAAAAAATAAACAAATATTGCGACGAAATATATGCATCGCAATTATATTATGAAAATACATATAGCTGATTAAAAATATTAAAAAAATTATTGCGACGCATATTTGCGTCGCAATTATTATCATAAATTTTAAATATTATCATTTAAAAATATTTAAAAATTATTGCGATGCACTGATTGCATCGCAATTATTGTAATAAGTTATTATTTTAATCAATTTAAAATATTAAAAAATTATTGCGATGCCTTAGCGACGTAATTCTTAGAAAATAAAAATAAATTTCCCGCCGGATGTTGGCGCCAGGTTAGCGACGCATTAGCGACGCAACTATTGGCATTGCTATATTTTCATAAATTAATAATAAAATCATATTAACGATGGATTAGCGACGCACTAATGCGTCGCTAAGCCATAATAAATTAAAAAAAAAATATTGCGACCATATAGCGACGCAACTAATTGCGTCGCTAAGTAGTTATATATAAGCCAGCCTTCTCTTCTTCTTCTTCCCCGTCTTGACCTAGCCGCCGCCGTGCTCTAAAGATTTCCGGCTCCCACCTCGCTGCTCCGGCGCCTCCCCTGTGGTCCTCCGGCTCCCCGGCGTTCTCATCCGACTCCGGCTTCTTCTCTCGACCAAGGTAAGCCCCTACACTCTAAAAAAAAAATTTTTTTTTTACTGATTTCCCTCCGGCCACGGCCGCTGCCATGGCCGGCAGTGGCCTGGCCACGGTGGCCAGGCCACTGTCACAAAAAAAAAAAATTTTTTTCTTAACAGGGGGCGGGCCGTGGCCGTGCCGTGGCCGTCTTCTCCGGCCACCGTGCCGTGGCCGGCAGTGGCCTGGCCACGGTGGCCAGGCCACTGTCACAAAAAAATTTTTTTTTCTTAACAGGGGGGGGAAACCCCCCCCCCCCCCCTTTTATTTCTTGTCCGGCCACGGCCGTGGCCGCGGCCGGACAAGGCGGGCCGCTGCCCGTCTGGCCACGGCCGCTGCCGTGGCCGGCAGTGGCTTGGCCACGGTGGCCAGGCCACTGTCACAAAAAAAAAATTTTTTTCTTAACAGGGGGGGGGGGCCCCCCCGCCCCCCCTTTTATTTCTTGTCCGGCCACGGCCGTGGCTGTGCCGCCGTCTTCTCCGGCCACGGCCGCTGCCGTGGCCGGCAGTGGCCTGGCCACGGTGGCCAGGCCACTATCACAAAAAAAAAAATTTCTTAACAGGGGGGGGGAACCCCCCCCCCCCTTTTATTTCTTGTCCGGCCACGGCCGGCCGCGGCCGGACAAGGCGGCCACGGCCGCTGCCATGGCCGGCAGTGGCCTGGCCACGGTGGCCAGGCCACTGTCACAAAAAAAAAAAATTTTTTCTTAACAAGGTGGGGGGGGGGGGAAACGCCCCCGCCCCCCCCCCCCGCCCTTTTTGTCTTGTCCGGCCGCGGGCGGCCACGGCCGCTGCCGTGGCTGGCCAGACCACTGTCACTCAAAAAAAAAAAAAATTGGCCACTGTCACTAAAAAAAAAAATTAGTTAGGGGGGGCCACGGAGCTGTTTGGATAGACTGATTGTTATGTCTTGATTATTCAATAATATTTGTAATGCTAGATAGGAAGTCTTGTTGTATTATTATTTAATTTGTATAATGTTTATGCAATAATTAATTTAAGCAGAATGTTTATGCAATAGTATTTGTGCATTTGTAATTATTTACATTTGTTATGTCTTGATTATTTATATTCTGCTGCAAACTAAATGATGCATTAAATTATATAATGCTAAATAAAAAGTCTTCTTGTATTATTATTTAATTTCCAGCAACAAATTAGTAGTTTCAATGATTTACATTTTAGTATTCGTAAACATTTGTATTTGACACAATAATCTTAAAAAGTTAGTGATTACATGTATAATGAAACTGATGTCCAAGAAATTGCGGATGCAAATGTTCGATTTCCTTCCGATGATAATGAAACTGATTCGCAATCCGATACGGCATCGGATGTTGAACCAACATTTCACGAAACAAATGACACAGATTAAACATAGAGGTTTTTTAAAATTTAACTTTTTTTTATAAGTGTTAAATTCTTACATAGTCAATCATTAATCGTAATTTAATTGTTGAATCTTTAGTATTTTCAGTATGACGGGCAGAGGTAGATCTACCGACGACAGACGGAGTGAGCAGAGACGTAGCCCTGCTACATCAGATCACATGAGCATCGGAGATGGAGAGTTTGGATCTCCAGCAGAGGCGCAGCCTTCGATCTCTCCAGCAGTATTACCATCCAGCCGATCGGCACAGACCTCCGAGAGTTCTTCCACCATCGGCCGCACTGTACTTCGACTTGATGCTCAGGGGATATAAGTATACTAATTAAAAATATATGTTTATGTTTTTAAGTCAATTACTTATAAACATGCATTTTTTTAATAGATTCATTGAGCAGCATCATGTATCCAGCCACATCAGCGCCATATTTCATAGGCATGCAGATCCCAGTGGCTACGATTGGCGCCACGTATCTCCAGCCACGAGGGAGTTTTATTTTTCTGAGTTTCAGGTAAACTTATTAAATATTTATCAGTGATATAAAATTTCTTAACTTAATAAATTCAGAAACTAACTATTTATTTTAATGCAGAAAAAGTTTACGTGGAATCCTACCAGCCATGATGCCATTAGGGCAGCATAGGAGGCTCTGACCCAACGCCGATACTCCGACGTGCTTCATCGTTGGAGGTCATCGGGTCAGCGTCCTACGCACGTGCCAGAGGGTATTTGGCACGAGTGGCAGCAGGCCTGGGAGTCCGATGGCTGGCGCAGGAGGTCCGCATCAGCCAGTACGAACCGTCGATCTGAGAAGGGCGGTCCTGGCACGGGTCTCTCCCGCCATACTTTGGGCTCCATTTCGATTCAGGAGCACAGACGGCGTATGGTAAGAAAACATAAATATTTTAATTACTATTTTAGTTATTTACAAATATTTGTATTAATATCATTTTTTTTATTGTTATAGTCTGAGCAGGAGGGCGGAGATCCTGGTGAGTTTCGTCTATTCAGGGCGACACACACTAGGAGGGACGGTTCCTGGGTCGACACGCGATCACGGGAGGTTGCGGTAAGAAATTAGATATATGTAGTATCTGTTTAATTTCTAAAATTTTATTTCAAGAAATTTATTAACTCATTTATTGTTGATTTCATAATTTCAAGACACGAGTCGAAGAGCTTCGCTCCCAGGCATTGCAGGTCGACTCTACTGATGGGGAGACGCCCGTCGAACTCTCAGCAGAGGAGAGTCGATGTGTGTTTTTGGAGGCTGTTGGTGCCCAGCCACGAGACCGCAGGGTCTATGGTCTGGGCACTAGAGCTTCTACATTTTTTTCCATCAGGCCTTCAGCTCGCGAGTTCCTGGTGATCTTCCTTCCGAGCGTTTACAGGACCTTCGCAGATCTATTGCAGAGGAGGTTCGCCAGGAGGTCGAGCAGGATTTTGAGGATCGTATGCGAGGCTGGGATCAGGAGGTTGCAGACATGCGAGATGAGATGCATTATTTGCGGGATATGGTTAGACGCTTGTCGCAGAGTCTTCAGCCTCCACAGCCTCCACGTGATCGCTCAGATTCTTGATGTATTTTTCTTTTCTTTTTTTATATTGTAAAAACTTCAAAATTTTAATATATAAATTATTTTTGAAATTTATTATTGTTTGGATTGAGTGAAAAATGTTTGTATCAATATTTACATTTAGTGAAATTGTATTAACCGTTTTAATTTTTAATCTTTTATATTTTTTAAAAACAAAATTTGTGACGCATTAGCGACTGAAATTGCATCGCTAATATTTTTAAAATTATTATTAAATATTGCGATGCAATGACCTGGCATCGCAATAATTTAAAAATAAATTTAATAGCGATGCATTAGCGACTAAAATTGAGTCTCTATTTTATCTTAAAAATTTTTAATAAATATTGTGACGCAATGACCTGTGTCACAATATTTTAAAATATTTTTTATTTGCGACGCATTAGCGACTCAAATTGCGTCGCTATTATACCAAAAATATTATTATTAAATATTGCGACGCATCTGGATGCGTCGCAATATTGCGACGCAATTTAGTGCGTCGCAATATTTAATAATAATTTTTTAAAAAAACTAATTTTAAATTTAGCGATGCATTGCATGCGTCGCAGTTGAGTCGCAGAGAGTCATAATATTGCGATGCAATTGCGACAAATGGGTATTGCGATGGACATTTGAGCGACGCCGTCATTGCGTTGCTATTGCGTCGCAATATCATGTTTAGCGACGCAATTGCGACGCATTTGGGCGTCGCAATATTTTATTTCTCTTGTAGTGAATATTGCATCGCAATATAGCGACGCAATATTGCATCGCTATATTGAAAATTAAATTTTTTTTATTTTTTATTAAATGCATCGCTATTGCGTCGCTAAATAGTGACGTAATCACTGCATTGCTTTATTAACGATTTTTTTAAATTAAAATAGTTTTTGCATCGCTATATTGTGATGCAAATTTGCGTCGCAATATAGCGACGCATAATTGCGTCGCTATATTAAAAATTATATATATATATATATTGTTATTTACGTTGCTATTGCATCGCTAAATAGCGATGCAATCACTGCGTCG
This sequence comes from Calamus simplicifolius, assembly GCA_900491605.1. Taxonomy (NCBI): domain Eukaryota; kingdom Viridiplantae; phylum Streptophyta; class Magnoliopsida; order Arecales; family Arecaceae; genus Calamus; species Calamus simplicifolius. The sequence goes on from UESW01004522.1 coordinate 169,820, forward strand.
CTATATTAATGATTTTTTTTATTTTCTAGTTTTTGCGTCGCTATATTGCGACGCATTATTATTGCATCACTAATTGAGTCACTGTTTTTTTTCTCGTTGAGTTATCGCAATTTAGTGACGCAAAAATGCGTAGCTAAATTGGCGTCGCTATTTCTGATTTTTCCTGTAGTGAGTAATCTTGGCCAGCGCTTCGGCTTCCACCCATTTAGTGAAATGATCGATGGCGATAAGCAAAAACCTCCATTCCCCAGAAGCTGGGGAAAGGTCCCAAGATGTCTATCCTCCATTGGGTAAACGGCCATGGTGCCGATAGAGGGCTCAGCCGAGAAGTTGGCAGTCGTTGAATGTTTGCATGTCGTTGGCACTATTGCATTTTCGGACCAACTCGGCAGCATCCTTCCGCATGGTGGGCCAGTAATAGCCTTGGTGTTGGGCTTTGTATGACAGTGCTCTGCCCCCCAAGTGGCTTCCGCAGATACCTTCATAGATCTCTCGGAGAATGTAGTCGGCATCTGTGGGACCAACACACCTTAGGAGAGGATGAGAAAAGGACCTCCGATATAGCTGTCCATCGAACATTAGGAACTTATGTATTCGTCGTTTAAAAATCTTGACCTCGGTGGGGTCGGTTGGGAGGGCTCCAGTAGCGAAGTATTTGGTGTAAACATCCATCCAAGAAGGCTCCTAGCTGACTGGCATGGACTCTTTTATTGTGTCAATGCTTGGAGCCTCCAAGCGCTCCACATAGGTTCTTCCCATGGTTCCGTCGGTCGATGTGGCTAGACGAGATAGCGCGTCAACTCTAGCGTTCTTCTCCCGGGGAATATAACTGATGCTGAAACGAGCTAGGGGAGAGACCTACGACTGTACCATACTCAGGTAACGTGACATAATGGGATCTCACACCTCATATTCCCCCTTTATCTGGCCGCAGACTAACTGAGAGTCGGTGAAAACTCTGAGGCGTTTCACTCCGAGCTCGCAAGCCAGCCGTATCCTGGATAGCAAGGCCTCGTACTCGGCTTGGTTGTTGGTAGCTAGGAAAAGGAAACGAAGGGCGTATTTAGTCACCATTCTGTCTAAGCTGGCTAGAACGAGGCCCGCTCCACTTTCCTGAGAGTTTGATGCCCCATCCACGTGGAGGAGCCAGTCGCTCCCTCCCTCTTTGATTTCATCATCCGAAGGGTTCACATGGGATTCTTCTCTTTGCTCTTCCATTCAGGTTCCTTCGACCAAGAAGTCCGCTAAGACTTGGGACTTCATAGCTGTCCTGGATCAGAACGATAGGTCGAATTCTCTAAACTTGATCGTCCACTTTGCCAGCCGGCCAGAAGTATCAGGAGGGGATAGGACTGCCTTGAGCGGCTGGTCGGTGACCCTCACGATCAGGTAAGCTTGGAAATAGGGCCTGAGGCGCTGAGCAGAGACGATCAGTGCAAAGATAACCTTTTCGACTTTCGAGTATCTTGTCTCCGCATCGTGTAACACCTTGCTGGTGTAGTATACCGGCTTTTGTGTCCCATCAGCGTCCATGCGCACTAGCATAGAACTAACAGCTTTGGGGGAAGCGGTGAGGTACAGGAAGAGTTCTTCTCTACCCCTTGGCTTAGACAGCAATGGTGGGGTGGATAGGAACTCTTTTAGTCCTTCAAAGGCCTCCTGAGACTCCTTGGTCCATTCGAAACCATTGACTCTGCGCAGTGCCTTGAAGAAGGGCAAACATCTCTCCGCGGACTTAGACAGAAAATGGCTCAGGGCTGCTACCCTTCCAGTCAAACGCTGCACTTCCTTCTTTTTGGTGGGAGATCTCATGTCCAAGATGGCTCGGACTTTATCGGGGTTCGCTTCAATTCCTCGTTGGGTCACCATGAAACCCAAGAACTTGCTGGCTGTCACCCCAAAGGCATACTTGCAGGGGTTCAGCTTCATCCTGCACCGACGGAGGTTGTTGAAAGTCTCCATCAGGTCGGCAATATGGCTGGTAGCGCAGACACTTTTTATCAATATGTCATCCACATATACCTCCATGTTGCATCCGATCTGGTCCTCGAAGACTTTGTTCATCAGCCTCTAGTAGGTGGCCCCGATATTCTTCAGTCCGAATGGCATCACCTTGTAGCAGTAGATTCCCTTCTCGGTTATGAAGGAGGAGCCTCCTCGTCTGTTGGTTCCATCCTGATTTGGTTGTACCCAGAGAAGGCGTCCATGAAACTAAGTGTTTCATGGCCAGACGTAGCGTCCACCAATTGATCGACCGAGGTAGAGTGAAACTATCCTTCGGGCACACTTTGTTGAGGTCAGTGATGTCTACACACATCCTCCAATTCTGTTGACCTTGTGGACCATCACGACGTTAGCCAGCTAATCGGGGTAGTGAACTTCCTGAATATGGCCTGCAGCTTTCAGCTTACGGATTTTCTCATCGACAGCCTTCTGCCTATCTGGAGCGAAGCTTCTCTTCTTCTATCAGATAGGTTGGCACTCTGGCTTAAGGTTGAGTTGGTGAGTGACTATCTCCTTAGGGATGCCCGGCATATCAGAGGATGACCATGCGAAGACGTCAGAGTTGGCACGCAAGAAAGCAAGAAGTTGATCGTGGGCCTCTTCCGGAAGCAATGCCCCCAACTTGGATGGTCTTCATGGGTCCTCTCCCAAGGGGAAAGTCAGGAAGTGCTCGGCTGGCTCCCCTCTCTTTTCCACGTCTCGGGGGTCGATCGGTTCAGTTGTAGTTGCCGATGTTGCCTCTTGTGGACTGGGGGCTAGGTGGTAGCAGAGTGGTACCGGGTTTTGTTCTTCCCTTTCTCCTACTCCTTCGCTGGTGGGGAACTTCACAAGTAACCTCTTGGTAGAGATGACACATCCAGCAAATTCAAGCTAGGTCTCCCCAAAATAGCATTGTATGCCAAAGGGACCCACACCACTAGGAAGTTCATGAGAACCGTGCTCTGGCATGGTGGAGTTCTGGCAATGACAGGGAGGTGATTTCCCCCTCAGCCTGGACTGAATCCCCAGTGAAGCCCATCAACAGAGTGGTGACAGGTAGAAGAGAACTTGCAGGTAAATTCATTCTAATACAAACGTCATAACTCAAAATATTCACTGAACTTCCACTATCAACCAAAATCCGCTTTACAGGATGTTTGGCGATCGTCATAGAAACGATGAAACTATCATCATTTTTATTCACTACCCCTTCTAGGTCTTTTTTAGAGAAGAAAATTATATAATTTTCATCCTCCTCTCGCTATCTTTTAGAACCGCTGCCTGTCCCCTAGGAGATCATGGCCACAGTCTTCTCTGTCGGGGCGTTGTCTAAGCCGATCTATTGTGCAGGAAGTGTCGACGGATCCACGGCAGTAGGGTTCCCCCTCCGGACAAACTTGCCTAGGTGGCCTTGCTGAACAAGCTCCTCAATAGCTTTTTTCAGTAAGCGTAATCTTCAGTATCGTGGCCATAGTCTCTATGATATCGGCAGTAGACTTCCTTGCTGCGGGGACCCCTGATTTCATAGGAGGTGGGTGCCGAGAGTAAGGCTCTTCCTTGATCTCTAATAAGATGTGAGATATCGGAGCAAGGAGGGGTGTGAAATGTTCCTTGGGAACAAGTATCTGGGGCCGGTTATCTGAGCGACGAGGCAGCTCAGGCTTTCTGGACTGTCCTCCAGCAGGTTCTGCGGGCATCGGCTTCTTGCTGAAACTCTTGTCGCCCTTCTGGAAGAGTCTGCTTCGTCGGTGCAAATGTACCTTTGCGCCCGGCTTAGCAGCTCGGCATAGGAGTCGGGAGGCTTTTTATCCAGAGAATATGCAAATCTGGAAGGATGAAGTCCTCGCTTCAGTGCTAGGGTGGCTACAGAATCCTCCAAGTTATAGACCTCGAGCGCGGCCTCCTTGAACCGAGCCATGAAGTCCTTCAGAGTCTCCTCGCTCCTTTGTTGGACAGCGAACAAGCTATCGGCAACTCAAGGGATCTTTCGGCATGCATCAAAGTGGGCCAGGAAGGATCTCTCTAGTTGCTTGAACGAGTTGATGCTGCGTGGTGGCAGACAAGAGAACCATGCATGCGCTGCCTTCCGAAGTGTGGCTAGAAAGGCAACACACAGGAGAGAGTCCGTCGCCCCCTGGACTTGCATGAGGACCTTGTAGCTCTCCAAGTGGTCCAGAGGGTCCGTCGTGCCATCGTATGGTCCAATTGGGGAAGACGGAACCGGGTGGGACCGGCTCCTCCATGATGCATCGAGAAAGCAAGGGATGGTGGTCGTAGTCTGCCCCATTTGGGCTGGCAATTCGACGGCTGAGTTCCTCCAATCGCTGATGATACTCGTCAAGCCATTGGTTGGCCCGACGAGCGGCCTTCTTGTTCGAGTCTCCTTCAGAGGAGTCAGAGGATGAGGATGAAGAGGCCCGGCAGTGTAGAGTGCACACGCTGCGGCTCTTTCTCACTGCGATGCCTATGGGAATGATCAGAATGGCGGGAGAGGGACCGCCATCGTTTCGAGGTTTCCCGGCGGCGAGGCCTCGGGGATGAGTGGTGGGAGGCCTCAGGTGGGGTCCTACCCTGATGAGGCTGATTGGCTTCATGACCCCCCTCGCAAGACGGAGGGGGTTGAGGTGGTCCAGGCGTGGTAGCGAAGCAATGCTCCTGTAGTCCCTGCACCACTATCATCAGATCCTGTACTTGATGGGCCAAGGCACCGAGCCGATCGACCTGGCTATCCGGAGGTGGCGCAGGAGGCGGAACATGGAGGTTGTCCTCCGATTGTTCAGCCTGTTCAACCTGTGGGACACACTCTGCGACATGGCTGGTAGAAGCTTCTGAGCTCGCGTGGTCACCATCGTCTTCCTTGCAGTGGTTGTGAGGTCACAGATGCGTGAGGGTAAACGTCTGCTTGCAGCGTATGCCCCCGCCGCCCCCAACCCCTTCCTGGCGTGCTAATCTGTTGCTGCCAAGTCACTTGTAATGAGCGTTAGGTGTGCTGAGATCTTCGTGGGCCTCTGAGAAGAGGGAAAGGTTGCTTTCTTCCTTCGGGAACCTGCAAGAAGTCCCGGGCCGGTGTTTCCGGTGGGGACCCTTCGACGCTCAAGTTAGTGAGCTTGTAGAACAGTAATCTCTTGTTGGTTTATTCAGAGAGAAGAAGAAGAAGAAGGTCCCCTGCCCTAAGCTCGGGGTTTTCTTTTTATACCTGTCTTTGGGGGGGGGGGGGGGGGGTTTCTTTTACCACGTTCCATTGGAGCCATCGAATCCCTCCGGATTGATCCTGTGAACGACAGGTCGGTACCTCATTGCGGGGCGAGTGCCATAAATACCGGCGACCGTTGAGCGTGCTGGCAACTTCCCGCAAATTTAGCCGTGATAGGCGGGCCAGCCGTGTCAGTTGGTGTTTTGCATTACTGAGCTTGATACTTGGAGTTGGTTTCATGAATGCAGGGAGCACGTAGCACGAATAGAAAGGTAAGTGGAATCGGAGACCAAAGCCAAGGCCAAGCCGAATCTGAGACCGAAGCTGAGGCCAAGCCGTTTTCGAGGCCGAAGTTGAGGCCGAGCTGAATCAGAGGCCCAAGTTGAGTTCAAGCCGAATCCAAGGCCGAAGCTGAGGCCAAGCCGAATCCGGGGCCGAAGCTGAGGCCAAGCCGAATTCGAGGCCGAAGCTGAGGCCAAGCCGAATCAGAGGCTCAAGCTGAGTTCAAGCCGAATCCGAAGCCGAAGCTGAGACTGAGCCGAATCCGAGATCGACGCTGAAATCGGAGCTACGGCTGAGTCTTAAGCTAGTGATAATTATCTAAAAAATCATGTGGTGTTATCGTACCGCCCGATAATTGATTAGCCACATCAGCAGACATAATGGTGAGGAGGTCAGGGTGTCCAATATTGGTCCCCTCTGTCGGAGTTCCCACCTAGAGGCTTCTAACTTAACCAGTTGGCGATCATCTGATCTCAGCTTAACTTAATGAAGCACAGTACTGTGCATGTGAGTGTCTACCAAAGTTGATGAAGCCCTTAAGTGAGAAAGGAAGAGGCATTTGACTGCTTCTATGGCCTGAAACATGTGAAGGGCAAGTCTTTATCACAGGATGGTGGCTTCGTCATACGAAAAGATGAGTAGAATTAGAGCGGGTGGGTGGTCAAAAGTGTTGGGTTCTGGGAAGTGACCCTGAACCTAGGGCTACTGGGGGCTAGAAGAAACTGGGGGCGTGTGCATGGTTTTGCCCACCCCATCCTTATACATTGACTTGGGTGATTCACCATTAAAGGATGAGGTTGTGAAAGATATCCACTCGTTTTTAGGTCAACCAGAGAAAGAATAGGCCCCAAGAATTTCGACGGGGCGGTTAGTAGGAAATCCAGGCGAGGCGATCCGTGAAGTAAATGGCATTCTTGATTTTTTTTTATAATAAATTATTTTTTAAAAAATGTATCATTGTAAATTTATTTTTAAATTCAAGATTTGTTGTATTCAAAAATATTTACAGTGATGTAATATCACATGGCATTCATTATTGCAAAGAACTTATAAATATTCTATATTTGTAATTTTTCTATATTAAATTATATTTTGGGATTCATAAATTATTAAATTTTTAAATATTTTGGCTTCTTTTTTTCATCCGTTAAAATGTTTTATAATTGATTTATGACTCTAACATGAAGTAGTATTTATGAAAATATTATTGAGAAATTATTGTATACCTTTCTAGTATCATTAATTATGGATATTTAAAATTTTATTTATTTTATAAATATTTGGATATTTATCAAACTTCGATATTTGAAAAGATAAAATCTGTAAATGCATGTAGACTCTCAACTAAACTATGTATGATATATACTAATTCACACCATGAATGTGGTACAAAGAATAGTTATGCTGCAGTGTTAGTATTTGATATGAACTTATTTTATAAGACTAAATATAATTTAAACTTATTTTATAGGGCTAAATGTGGTCTCAAGTCTACTTAGTAAGGCTAAATGTCATCACGGACCCATCTTGCAAAATTAAATATGTCCATAGTTCTTTGCTAAAGAGATGTAAGAAAATTAAGTAGATAGAATCAACCTATATAATTTAACATTTAATTGCCTTATTAAGATTTGGATTTGATTATTCATCCTACTCTTAAGCATATGAAATTTATGCATTACATTTTACTTTGATAAAGATATTGTAAGATATTTTGCATATGTTTTTAAAAACAGATGTAATATATTGTTTTATACTTACAATTTGAGGAAATATATTCATCATATTCATTTTTTTGTATTTTATACTTGTATCATTTTTGGAGCTACCAAAACTAAATATTAAATACTGCTTGATCCTTTTAAGTTAAAATGGAAAGTTATTTATTGGGTTTTCAAGCTTATTATTATTTGTTTATTTATTTTTCATATCTAGAGAGTTAGAAGTAAATTAACAGAAGATCAAAGATGAACTAGAAGAGGCAAAGTCGGCTCTCTATATATAGATAGACTAATTTTAATTGTGTTTACCTAGATATGGAAGTATGCTTTGAGGATATGTAAAGTTATATTAGATAGTAGAGAGTTATGGTTGTATAATCTTGTTATTGTTAGAAATCTAAACAATTGAATAAAAGTACTATTAGATAGAAGATGGTTAAAATTTGCTTGTTACTCTGATGATTCCTATTGTCTACATATGAACTGTATTATTATTATAGTGGATATATTCTTTAATAGATGAAAATGCCTTGTATATTTGCGGAAACCAATCCTATGAGTATATGATGGCTGTTATAATCTTGAATTTAACTGCGTTCAGGGTGGCAAATTCCAACTCCCCAGTATTCAGTATTCCTGAAAAAACAAAAAGATGTTTAGGTCGTGCATGTACGAAGGGTCCACAGAATAACTAAGGTCCCTCCTCATCTCCTTCAGTTAGAAACAGGATGGTTGGCAAATTAATTAAAAGATAAAAATATTGCCACCCTGAGCATCTGTAAGCTTAGGTGTGACATATCCAAAGTTCAGATAAGTCGCATAGGTTTGAGAGCTTAGACTACCTAAGTTCTCAGGTTTTTAAGTCATTTAGATTGGCTTGTAACCCAAGAATAGAGAACATGTGAGTCATAGATGTACATAGGCTCGGGTTTGAGTGTTTTCTTACATGGCTTAGAAGGAAGTTTTTTGAGAGAATGTTTAACAACCCAATTGTAGGTTATGGGACTGGATCCATAGGGATTGGGCTTAAGTTTTCTGGATAAGCTTTCATATTTTAGGGAGTTTGTTAGGAAGTTGGTTACGAACTAGTGCGGAGAAGTTTTATCATCCAAGATGGATGATTATTTAAGGCACTCTCTAACCAGATAGATCAAGACCAAGAAATAAAGGCATTCTCCTTTTCTTTTATATACATCTATTCTTCTTCTTTTTTATCTTTCCTCACGCGTCTGATCTCGACGGAAGCTGCGCAACAAGTGGTATGCTTGGGAGTAGAAAGGAACAAATTCTTTTCTCCCAGAATTTTATCTCAGCCACCTCCTTATTTTCTCTCTCTGTTGGAAAATACTCATGTGGACCAACATATGTAAATATGTATATTTAATTATCATAATGTTAGTCCAATAATAGGTGATCTAATAAAGTTAATTGGACATTAAGGATTTTTTTTTTTGATATGGAACACAATGTTTAGATACCCATAACATGACTCTAAATTTATGATGGGCTTAATAGAAACATGATTACATAAAGTCAAACGGTTATGGTTCATAGTTTGAACACGATTTATAGGAAACGTCTCTTCGGAAAGGTTATGGGTATTTTTTCAATAAAGAGATGCTTATTCGGAAATCGAAAAGGTCCAGTCTCTTCGGAAAGGTCCTTACGAAAGGATAAGTTTTCCTATTTAAGCATTTCTGATAACTCCCATCTTTATCGAAAAAATCTTCTGCAATTGTGTTGATAAATCGGAAGCACCGTCTCCAACCAAAATCAGTCGAGCATTCGTTTACAGCATTCTTCATTTTTAATAATGGCAGAACAAGGTACGAATTCTGCACTTTCTCAATTATATATTATGTTTCGATATTATTGACATAAAGATTCTGGGGCATTGGATTCATATTCGGTTTTCACGAATTCTATCAAGTGGTATCAGAGCCACCTTATGTTGTAATATCAAAAATAATTTTTTATTTTCTTGTTCATGCCTATCTAAATGAATGAATATATCGTCGAATCCATCTTATTGTTTTATCTTGTTATGCTTTGAATGATTCGGCGAAGGAGTCCTTGAGACAATAATTGGGTAAGATAAACATCACTGATTCATATGATTTAAATCAGTTGTGGATAATTTTTTTATTTTAAAATAATTGAATAAGATAAGCATCATTGATTCATATGATTTAAATCTGTTATGGATAAATGAGAGAATGAGATTTGGCCTAATTTGAGATTGCTAGAAGAATTGAAATATTTATATTTGAATTGAAATGATAACGTTTATCATATCCCGTTTCTGAAAAGGCCTAGCCATCCGTTGGATTTCCTTTTGTTGAATTTTCTATCCTATCACGTAAAGCTGCTATGATTGCACAACAGTGGCTTCAACTTAATGACGTAGGCATGCACGCTTTGCATGCATAAAGCTACAAAACTGTACATCTGATAAAGCCCCTTAAAAAAAAGGAAAGGAGATGACGATTACAAAGACTACAGAATTAATTATAGGCAACTTTAAGTGTTGTGTTGGTCGAAGTTCCAAAGACCCACGACTGATCCAAGAGGCCAAGTAATTAAAGGCAACTTATTAAAAATAATAATAATAATAATAAGTTGTTCTTCATATAGCCTATTATTACTGCTATTAAGAAACTTTTGGTAAACTAAAGTATTAAATTATTTTCATTCAGAAAATAATTAAAAAAAATATTAAGTTTAATTAAAGTATATCAATTTTTAGAATAGATTGATTGAAGCATTATCTCGCCAAAGTGAGCTCTCATGTATAGGTTAATTTATTTAAAAAATTGAGCAGGTAGTATGTATGTAATTTATGCATTTTCTTAATCGGTCCCAAAGGAAGGTGGGAATTTGGCCAAATTGCATGCATACATGTGGTAATGAATATGTGATAGTTATAGGGATTATCCATGTGGGCAATAGGTCGGTCCCAAAGGAAGACTATTACTTGATCGGACTTACTATTAGTATTCGATTACTACACCAAGTTATCGCTTACAAGTTAATATTGGTATCCAAAGACTAATATTAATGTTGTGTAGATTTCTTGTGATGGGATTTAAATTAAATTCAATGTTTTATTTTGGTATGATGTGAGTATAATTTTTTTGTGTTTTGTTATTTGTTCAGCTACATTATCTGCTTCTAATATATCTGCTAGCATTAATTCGATTCCTATGCTTAATGGGACAAACTTCAAGGATTGGAAAGAAAATGTCATGATTGTTCTTGGATGTATGGACTTGGACCTTGCATTAAGAAATGAACGCCCTGCTTCTCTTATGGAAACTAGTACCGCTGAACCAAGCGAGAATATGAGAAATGGGAGCGTTTAAATCGCATGAGTCTAATGATTATCAAAAGAGGCATTCCAGAAGCTTTTCGAGGCACTATGGCCGATATTGATACAGCTAAAGGTTTCCTTGATGAGATCGAAAAATGTTTTGCTAAAAATGATAAGGCGGAAACGAGCACACTTTTGGCAAGCTTAGTTTCCATGAGGTATACAAGCAAAGGAAACATTCGGGAGTACATTATGGAATTGTCTTACATTGCTTCTAAGCTTAAGGCACTAAAGTTAGAGCTTTCAGAGGACTTGCTCGTTCATTTGGTGCTAATTTCTCTTCCAGCACAATTCAGTCAATTCAAGGTCAGTTACAACTGCCAAAAGGAGAAATGGTCTCTCAATGAGCTCATTTTATTTTGTGTACAAAAGGAGGAGAGATTGAAGCAAGAGAAAACTGAGAGTGCTCATTTGGCCACTTCCTCTAAGAGCAAGAAAAGAAAGAAGGATAAAAAGGCTGCTGAAGGTCCTTCACAAAAGAAGCAGAAGAAATCTGAGGATGGTTGTTTCTTCTGTAAGAAATCTGGACACATAAAGAAGGATTGTACCAAATACAACGCATGGCATATAAGTGCTTCCATGCAGGGTTGCCTGAACTACCGAAAGCCAATTGATGCTGAAAGATTCATCTATGTGGGCAATGGAGAATCGGTAGAGGTGGAGGTATAGGATCCTTTAGGTTATTACTTAAGATAGAACATTATTTAGAATTGAGAAACACATTTGTTGTACCGTCATTTAGACAAAATTTAATTTTTATTTCTACATTGGACAAATATGGATACTTTTGTTCTTTTGGAAATAATAAAGTTAGTGTTTCTTTAAATTCTATTGTTATTGGTACTGGTTCCTTGTCTTACTACGATAACCTTTATATACTTGACACTATTACTCTATTTAATGAAACTTTGCATGTTCCTTTTAGAGGTACAAAACGTAAATTAGCTAATGAAAATTATACTTCCTTATGGCACAAGCAATTAGGTCACATCTCTAAAATGAGAATAGAAAGGCTTGTGTCAGAAGAAATTCTTGATTCTATTGATTTCACAGACTTCAATATTTGTGTAAATTGCATTAAAGGAAAACAAACCAATAAAAGGAGATTACTAGCTAATAGAACTTCGGATGTCTTAGAACTCATCCATACAGACATATGCGGACCATTCCCTATGGCTGCTTGGAATGGTCAAGCATATTTCATATCGTTTATAGGCGATTACTCAAGATTTGGCTATTTATATCTCATTAAAGATAAGTCCAGTGCATTGGATATGTTCAAAACTTTTAAAGCTGAAGTTGAAAATCAAATTAACAAGAAAATTAAAGCTGTTAGATCTGATCGTGGTAAAGAATTCTATGGCAGATATGATGGATCATATGAATAACGTCCAGGACCATTTGCCAAATACTTAAAGGAATGCGGTATAGTCCCTCAATACACCATGCCAGGCTCTCCAAACATAAATGGTATTGCTGAGAGACAAAACCGAACTCTTAAAGATATAGTAAGGAGTATGATAAGTCATTCAACCTTACCAGAGTTACTTTGGGGAGAGGCACTTAAGACTGCAGCCTATATTCTCAATAGAGTACCAACTAAAGCAGCCACTAAGACCCCTTATGAGCTTTGGATGGGTAAGAAACCAAGTTTAATGCATTTGCATATTTGGGGATATCCAGCTGAAGCAAGGCCTTATAGGCCAAGTGAAAAGAAAATAGATTCCAGAAATGTAAGCTGCTACTTTATAAGTTACTCTAAACAATCTAGGGGTTCTAAGTTTTATGATCCCACTACCAAAGCAATTTTCGAATCGGGAATAGCAACGTTCTTTGAGGATATAGAGTTTTAGGGAGAAATCAGGTTAGAGACATTATCTTTGAAGAAGAATCGATTCTGATTCCTATCATTACTTATAACAATGATCAGGATCAGTTATAATTCCTGTCATTGATCAAGGAGTAATTTCAGAACTTCAAGATGATGCAGAAACTCTTTCGATCAGATTGAAGAAATTGTTCCTAATGAACAATCTCAAGAACAAACTCAACAGCCTCAAGAACAAGTGCCATTAAGGAGATCCATGAGAGAAAAGAGAAAGGCAATTTCGGATGATTTTATAGTCTTTCTCCAAGAACATGAGGATTTTTTGACTTGACAGAAGATGATCCTATTAACTTACGACAAGCTATGAAAGTTCTAACTCTCAAGAATGGATCAATGCTATGAAAGATGAGATGAAGTCCATGAAAGACAATGAAGTTTGGGATCTCGTTTCATTGCCTGACGGAAAGAAACTCATTGGTTGCAAATGGATATTTAAAACCAAGAGGGATTCGAATGGCAATGTAGAGAGGTATAAAACTCGTCTTGTTGCAAAGGGCTTTACTCAAAGGGAAGGTATTGATTTCAAAGAGACTTTCTCTCTAGTTTCAACGAAAGACTCTTTTTGGGTCATCTAGCATTAGTGGCACATTTCAACCTTGAGTTGCATCAGATGGATGTAAAGACAGCATTTCTCAATTATGACATTGATGAAAAAATTGATATGAAGCAACCAAAGAACTTTGTGTCTGGTGATCCAAAGAAAATGGTTTGCAAGCTTAAGAAATCCATTTACGGGCTCAAGCAAGCATCCCGACAATAGTATTATAAATTTCACCAAGTAGTACTCTCATTCGGTTTTGAGATGAATATGGTTGATGATTGTATATATTATAAGTTCAGTGGGAGTAAATTTATTTTCTTAGTACTGTATGTCGATGACATTTTACTTGCGAGTAACGATATAGGCTTATTACATGAAACCAAGAGATTTTTGTCAAACAAATTTGAGATGAAAGATCTTGGTGAAGCATCTTTTGTGTTAGGTATACAGATACATCGAGATCATTCTCGAGGTGTCCTTAGGTTATCACAAAAGAACTATATCGATAAAGTTCTCAAAAGATTCGGCATGAAAAATAGTAAACCTTTGGAAACTCCGGTAGCTAAAGGAGAAAAGTTTAGTCTAATCAGTGTCCTAAGAATGACCTTGAAGTTCAGGAAATGAAGAAATATCCATATGCGTCAGGATTAGGAAGTTTGATGTATGCTCAAGTTTGCACTCATTCCGATTTGGCTTTTATTATTGGGATGTTAGGCAGATATATGAGTAACCCTAGAATGGATCATTGGAAAGCAGCCAAGAGGGTTATGCGCTACTTACAGAAAATAAAAAAACTACATGCTCACATATAGAGGTCAGATAGTTTAGATATCATCGAGTACTCCAACTCTTTGCTGGATGCCAAGCAGCAAACGATCCACTTCAGGCTATATATATATGTTGGATGGAGGGGCAATTTCCTATAGAAGTGCTAAGCAGACATTTATAGCCCCTTCAACCATGGCAGTAGAGTTTATAGCTTATTATGAGGCATCCAACCATGGGATATGGCTGCAAAACTTTGTCACGGGGCTGCATATAGTTGAAAGTATTGAAAGACCACTCAGGATATATTGTGACAATAACTCAGCAGTAATGTATTCCAACAACAATAGAAGTTCGTCTAAGTCAAAGCACATAGACATTAAATTTCTTGTTGTAAAAGAAAGAGTTCAGAGTAAACAAATATGTATAGAACATATATGTACAGATTTTATGTTGACCAACCCACTAACTAAAGGACTTACACCCAAGGTCTTTCATAAGCATATTAATCAAATGGGTGTTGTATTATTTGATGATGTTTTGGTTTAGTGGAGTCTGTATTTTGTATGACAGTTTCTGCAGAAATAAAGATTTTAGTGTTTTATTTACTTTGATTCATATGGAATAAAGTTTGATCTCGCTAAAGAAAAGGATCAGTTGAAAATAGACATGTTCAGATCACATTACATGTAATTTTCATGCTACACAATCATATTTGATCTATGTCGTTTGGTTGTATTAGTGTATGTGACCATTGATGGTCTAGCTACTACCAATGTGAGCGAAGGCTGCTTTGATCCTACACTAGTGCAGTCAATGGACCAAATTGTTCGGAATCCTTAAGTTATGACAACAAAGGTTTTGAGTACTCATAAGATAGTGCACATTTATCTGGTTACATATGAGGTCCAAGTGGAAGATTATTGGAAAATACTCATGTGGACCAACATATGTAAATGTGTATATTTAATTATCATAATGTTAGTCCAATAATAGGTGATCTAATAAAGTTAATTGGACATTAAGGATTAAATTTTTTTTTTTTTGATATGGAACACAATGTGTAGATACCCGTAACATGACTCTAATTTTATGATGGGCTGAATAGAAACATGATTATATAAAGTCAAATGGTTATGGTCCCTGGTTTGAACACGATTTATAGGAAACGTCCTTCGGAAAGGTTATGGTATCTTTTCAGTAAAGAGATGCTTATTCGGAAATTGAAAAGGTCCCATCTCTTCGGAAAGGTCGTTACGAAAGGATAAGTTTTCCTATTTAAGCATATCTGATAACTCCCATCTTTATCAGAAAAAATCTTCTGCAATTGTATTGACAAACTGGAAGCACTGTCTCCAACCAAAATCAGTCGAGCATTCGGTTACAGTATTCTTCGTTTTTAATAATGGCAGAACAATGTACGAATTATGCACTTTCTCAATTATATATTGTGTTTCGATATTATTGACATAAAATTTTGGGACAATGAATTGTATTCGATTTTCATGAATTCTATCACTCTCTTCTCTCCCTTTCTTTCTCTCTTCTTCGTGTTCATGGGCTGCTCTAAGAGGAACGGGAGTGGAAGAAGTGGCTGGAGGAACAAAGTCTTCGTGGGCTTCGTGGGTCCTAGCGGGCGGAGGCATGAGAACGCAATGAACACGAATCCAGATTCATGGAAAGTCAACGCACTGAGGGGATCCAGGTGGTCAATGGAAGAAGAGGCATTTCAGGATGCTTACGTAAAGAAGAACGTGGGAATAATATGGCATCACGAAGGCTTCACATAAGCCTTAGTTTCATGCGTGAGGTGAAGCACGAAAAGGAGCCGTGAGATCTTTCTCACGTCTCACGGAAAGATGTGGACGTGAAGAAGCTTTGAGGAAGGGGCGGTCCAGCAAAGAAGATTAATCCCAGGCCGTGGCTTCATGAGGGGAAGTCCGTAAGGTAGTGTTTGAAATAGAGGATAAGAGGGGATATCCAGAAGATATTTTTTTTTATTTTCAAAAGCCATAACTATAAGGGATAGATGGAATAAAGTTAACCAAAGGATAATCTATGGTTAACCATGGTTAACCATGGGATATCCCCTCAATTTATTCCCTAGAGAATGTAGGAATAGCTGGTTATCCCTCAAATAAAAGTAAAAAAAAGTTATCTTATGGATTTACCTTTTTGCATTGATATGATGAATGGGATAGTCAAGAAATATCCCTAGAAATAGTCAGAAGACAAACTCTATCCCGTACACTTATCCATGAATAATATTGTTCTATCAAACATACCTAAAAGAGTCCATATCCTCATGAATAGTGGGGCTTTGAAGTTCCATGCAAAGGAAGGCGTGAAGGCTGGTCAAAGCGTAAACGTGAAGACTTTTCCTCCCAGACTTCTTTGCATCTTGATTTTCTAGTGACATAAGGCCTCACGGAAAGCATCAACGTGAAGCCTCCTGGTGACGTAAGGCTTCATGGAAGGCAAGCATCAACTCACGGAAAGCCTCTCATGCACGGATAAATTCCAGCAGGAAAGAAAACTAAAAGGATTATAAAATAATCCTAAGAAATTCTTGAAGGACTGTAGAAAGGAATTTCAATCAAAATTTTACCTTTAGGTATTTTTTAAAATTCATTTATATGATTACGTGCTATTTGTGGCCTGATCAATCATGAGTAGATCAATCATGAGTAATGAAAGCAAAGTTGAGTTTGAAAAATTTAATAAAAAAAAGTTTTTTTTATGTGAAAGGTGAGGATTGAGGATTTACTAGTGTAGAATTTTCTTGATGTTGCTTTGGAATCAAAGCTTGAGAAGATGTCAGAAAAGGATTGGTTGTCTCTTGAGAAGAGGGCATGTGCAACGATTAGAGGGTGTCTTGCTGATTCAGCTTTGTACAGTGTCGTAGATGAGAAGAAACCAAGGGTCTTTGGGCCAAGTTGCATTCCTTGTACATGGGCAAAAATATGTACAATAAACTTATGTTGAAGAAACAATTATATAGTTTTCGAATGCAGGAAGGCGATGATATTGCTCTTCATATTTAGAAGTATGATAGGGTACGCAATGATTTGATGACTCTCGATGTTAAGATGAAGAAGATAAATCTCTTCTCTTGTTATATTCATTGTCTGTTTTATGATCCTCTTATTATTACACTGCTTTATGGAAAAGAAATATTATTTTATGAAGATATTGTATGTGTTAAGATCCAATGAGCAGCGAAAAAAGATGATAGGGGAAGGTGTACCTCAGGAGAGCCTCATGAAAAGAGAGAGAGAACCGGCAGAGGCAAGGAGGTTAGCAAGCATAGGGGCTGATCCAGGTCCAAGTCAAAGAAAGGCAAAAGCAAGTTCAGGTGTTACAAGTGTAATGATGGGGTTGGACACATAAAGAGGAATTATCCTCTTTGGAAGAAACCTCAAGAACAAAAGAAAGAGAAGAAAACTATCAGTATTGTTGAAGATGTAGGGGTCGAGAAGGACCTCTTGGTGGTTTCAGATGCACATAGAAAAATAGCAAGCAGTTGGTTACTTGATTCAGCCTGCTCACATCATTATACACCGCATCGGTTCTGGTTTGCAGATTATACTAAAATCGATGTAGGGAATGTGACATTAGGGGATAATTATTCTTGAAAGATGGCAGGAGTTGGCACAGTTAGGATCAGGATGTTTGATGGGGTTGTGAGAACTCTTACTCATGTGAAGCATGTTCCTAACTTGAAGAAGAACCTAGAGTTCTTGGGGTATCTGGAGAGAAATGGATTTGGTTTCAGTTGTCATTCTGAAAATAGTGTACTCAACATTATGAAAAAGTGCCACGGTTGTGTTGAGAAGTAAGAGGCTGAAAAATAATTTGTATAAACTGGTTGGGTCTGTGATGTATGGAGGGTCTGAGATACCAGCAGCAGTGCATAATCAATAGGATATGTACCGCATATGGCACTATCGTTTTGGTCACATGGGAGAGTAGGGCATGAGGATGCTGATGAAGGATAGGAGGATTCCGGCTTTGGATAAGGGTATTGCAGAGGTCTATGAGCCATATCAGATGGGTAAGCAATACAAGATAAAATTTTCTACTAGTTCAGCGCACAGTACATGTCCCTTGAAGCTGGTACATAGTGATGTTTGGAGTTAAACTCCAATTTCGGACAGGAATGGGGCCAGATATTTTATGACTCTGATTGATGATTTTTTAAAGAAGGTCTGGATATATTTCTTGAAGAAAAAAATCAGAGGCATTCTTTCAATTTCAAGCATGGCAGGCTGAAGTAGAGAAGAAGACAGGAGATATGTAAAGGTGGTGCGGTCTGATAACGGTGGAGTTTATAAAATTTTGCATAGATGAAGCATCAAAAGGCAATTTTCAATGGTTATAACTCCTCAACAAAATAGAGTGGCTGAGAGAATGAATCAAAGTCTTATGGAAAAAGCTAGATGTATGAGATTGCAAGTAGGATTACCTAAAATATTTTGGATGAACACAGTTGACACAGCAGCCTACTTGGTGAACATGTCTCCTCATGTCAAGCTTAATGGGAGGTTACCAGAGGATACGTGGTCTAGTAGACAGGTGGAGCTCAGTCATATCAGAGTTTTTGGATGTACCGCATATATACATGTGGATGCCAGTCAGTGGACTAAGTTGGATGTCAAAGCCCAAAAAATGGTGTTCATTAGATATCTGCGAGGAATCAAGGATACAAGCTGTGGGATCCCTTGGAGTAGAAGGCTACGATCAACAAGGATGCGATTTTTGATGAGAGCTCAGTCCTTAAGAAGCACGAGGTGGTAGAAGTTCAGCCGAAGGCTCAGTCGGATGCGGGTGGGCAGCAGGAGGCTTAGCAGGGCACAACTGAGCAACTAACCTTTTATGATATTTTATCTTTTGTATGATCATTAGGAGGACATGAGATTCAGGTAGAGCACACTTCAGATATATCATCACATGCGGGGATCAGCCAGATGCATGCTCACGATAGAGATGAGTGAAGGAGGAGTCACATCCTGGGATAGGCATCAGTATTGCACTGTATAAGCCAAAGAGGATCATTCGATAGCCGGAGCGATATAGGTTTGGCGAGACTATGTCATATGCATTGGTGGCTGTCAGTGGAGGATCAGTTACCTACCAGAAGGCAATGACAAGCCAGGTAGAGATAGGTGGGTCCAGGCTATGGCGGAAGAGATGCAGTCCCTGCAGAGGAATCAAACTTGACGGATGGTCTCACTGCCAAGTGGAAAGAAACCCATTGGTTGCAAATGGGTATTTCAGTGCAAAAAAGGAGCCACAGATATGAAGGGGATCAGGTATAAGGCTAGGTTAGTGGCCAAACGATTTTCTCAGAAAGAAGACATTGACTATAATGGGGTGTTCTCACTAGTGGTATGATACACATCTATCAGAATATTGCTGAGCATTGTAGCAGTGAAAAATTTAGAACTGAAGCAGATGGATATCAGGACGGCCTTCCTTCATGTGAATTTGGAGGAGGAGATTTATTTGGAGCAGCCGAAGGGGTTCATAGAACCGGGGTTAGAAAGAAAGGTATGTCGTTTGCAGAGTCCTTGTATGGTTTGAAGCAGTCACCGCATCAGTGGTACATGTGGTTGGATACCTTTGTGAGGAGCATCGGCATGTCTAGATGTAAGTATGATCCTTGTGTTTATTTTTGGATTTTAGAAGATCATTCCACATTATACTTGCTTTTTTATGTGGATGATATGTTAATTGCAAGCAAGAGTAAAGCTATTGTAGAGGATCTGAAGGTAGCATTGTTAGCTGAGTTTGAAATGAAGGATTTAGATCCTGCTACATGAATTTGGAGATAAAAATTTTTAGGGATAAAGACAGGAGGTTGCTTCACTTATCTTAAGAGACTTATATCATGAGGGTCTTGAAGAGGTACAGTATGGATAGTGCAAAGCCAACCGCATTACCATTGGCCGGTCACATTAAGCTCTCCAAGGCTATGTCACCGAGTTCTAAGACAGAGGCCGAGAAGATATCCAGAGTACCTTATGCTTCAGGAGTTGGCAGCCTCATGTATGTTATGGTGTGTTGTAGGCCTGATCTTGCATATGCTGTTAGCCAGGTTAGTAGATTCATGGCTAGTTTGGGTAGAGCAATTGGAGAACTTTGAAAGGCATCTTCAAATATCTTGTTAGCGCAGTCAGTGTTAGTATATGCTATGGGTATAATAGTATGGAGGATGGCACTAGACTGATCATGGAGGCTCAGGATCGGATAGCATGTTTTGTTGATGCTGACTATGAAGGTAATTTGGACACCAGGAGGTCGATGACAGGGTATGTCTTTATATTGAATGGTTGTCCAATATCATGGAGGTCAAGTCTGCTGCCAGTGATGGCTTTGTCTACTACAGAGTTAGAGTATATTGGTATTTTAGAGACTACAAAGGAGGCTATATGGCTGAAAGATCTTGCACTGGAGATGAGGATAGCACAGGGGGTGATCAGAATATTTTCTGATAGCCAGAGTGCTTTATGTTTGGTCCAGAACCTGGTCTATCATGCTAGGACCAAACATATTGACATCAGATATCACAGGATTAGAAAACTTGTAGAGGATGGTGAGTTGAAGCTTGTGAAAGTATTTACTAAAGATAACACAGCGGATGCACTCACTAAGGTACTGCCTCGAGATAGCTTCTTCAGATGTGGAGCACTGATGGGATTGATGGACCAAGTGGAGCTTATTGTAACTTTGATGCACCAAGATGAAGATTGTAAGATCAGGTGTGGCACATCCAAAGTCCAGATGAGTCACACAGATTTGAGAGCTTAGGCTACCTAAATTCTCAGGTTCCTAAGTCATTTGGGTCAGCTTGTGACCCAAGAATAGAGAGCATGAGAGTCATGGATGTACATGGACTCAGGTTTGAGTGCTTTCTTGCATGGCTTAAAAGAAAATTTTTTGAGAGAATATTTAATAACCTAATTATAGGTTATGGGACTGGGTCCATGGGGATTGGGCTCAGGTTTTTTGGATAAGCTTCCATATTTTAGGGAGTTTGTTAGGGAGTTGGTTACGGGATGATGCGGAAAAGTTTTATCATCCATCTTAGATGATTATTTAAGGCTCTCTTTGGATGTAACCTGATAAACCAAGACCAAGAAATAAAGGTATTCTCTTTTCTTCTATATCCATTTATTTTTTTTCTTCTCCATCTTCTTTACGCGCCTGATCTCGATAGAAGGTGCGCAACAACATCGGTACCCAGCTAGAGAAGCTTCCATGAAGAAACATATTTAGGATTGATTTGTTTGTTTGTGATAATGGAGATGTAATGTATTGAAGCAGTCCACAGGATTTATCTATTGGACTCTAGATCCGAATCATCTATGAGTCTAGCAACAGAAAAATTTATGCCGCAAGGTACATAGCGTATGTCGATTGAGCCACCAATTAGTTGAAATGCATAGATGTGCAAAGGAATGGTGCACATCTCATGAATCCGTCATCTATTCCAACCAATTTTATAAAGACAACTATAACCATTTGAGGACCAATATGAATTTTGAGTGAAAAATTTTAACAGCAAAAGATATGCTAGCTATTCCATTAATTTTAACAGATCTCATATATATATATATATATATATATATATATATATATATATATATAATATCGTTAGAATTGTAATATTTTTAATACTTGAAGAACTAAATTATACCGATAAAAAATTTGAGGATTAAAATAAGTTTTGAGCAAAAGTTTAAAGACCAAAAGCATATTTTAGCCTTCTAATTATTATGAAAGGTTCCTAAAGAGATTTGAAGTGTGTGGGACCAGCTGGAGCATACAAAAGGAGAGGAATTATAAGGCGTTTCGATGCAAAACTTCTTTATGGGATGTTGTTTGTAGTTGAGTATATTTTCATTTGGCCGGGTTTGAGGTCGGGGTGCAAAGTCTTAAAATATAGATTTATTTTATTTAAAAAGTTGTTTTCCCTCTCCTTTCCCCTCAATTAGAACTTAGGTAATTACAGTGAAACCAGCGTAACATTGGTTTTATAAGAAGTTCGCTATCTGAATTTGGGAATTGATGAAGAATAAAACTTAGGTAAGACTCACTAGGTATTTAGCATTTGATTTCACTTAATCATGACAATGTATGTCACTTGTTAAATAGAATTGTTAAAGGAATTGAAGGGCAAGCACATATTGAAATGCACGTAAGTCATGTACCCCACCAGTGAAACCTTATCTGAGTTAAAGTTTAGACTCTTAAAAACGTATTTAAAGCTATATTCGAGAGTAAGCTTTGATATAATAGTAAGAATACTTTATTATGATCTAAACATAGAAATAATCAACCAAACACAAGGATAAAATTGTGTATATTGATGCTCTTCAGATCTTGTGATCGTAGAATCTTCACGCACTGAACATCCTTTTTAATTAATTAATTGAGATATCTGAAAGGCTTTATGCCAAAACAAACTAGAGAGTAGCGACCTCTTCCATTTCCCCTTTGCCTCACCCATATCCTCAGCCAAACGGTAGCCCATAGAAAAATAAAACAAAATAAAATAAATTTTAAACCAACATATAACAAAGAAAAGAAGCATAACTTAGTTGAAACGGGTACTAATTAAGCAGACCAATGCAAGTCATCATAATTGAAGAACGAAGGCTACAAGAACTGATAGGAACGTGCTTTGATTACAGGTAAGTGGAGGCTGAAACAAGAATAGGACTAAGTCTCCTGAATCAAATAAATATTTTAACAACTGGTGATATTTTAAACCATGCCAAGAAGTGGTTAGCAGACACAATGTTTATATTTAATCAAAACAATAATCTAATCCCACTTGCCTAGATTTTAGCAATGATTATCAAAATTATAAAATATAGAAAAGCATAACATCATGTTCGTTATGCAAAAAACATTACAAATCTATTGGCCAATGACCATTATTAATTAGTTTGGCCATTACTACAACCTATAATCCAAGGGGACCATTTTGGTACCATTAAATAACAATATTGCAAAGGCAAACTAACCGGCATATAAGACCTAACTTGCCATATTGTATCCCTAATTGCACAACTTTGTCAAAGTCTTTAGACATAAGAAATCATATTTATATCATATTATCATGCATGGTTATTATAAGATTATACAAATTCTCATGATATTTTGCTCGATCGGGAATCAATTAATCCACCGATCGAATGGTAAGAATGACTTGATTGGTTGATCTGGTCATCTCAAACTCCACCAAGACCATACAAAGATTTCATACACCATCTCCTGCATGCAAGACTCCTTTCATGAGAAATTGGGAGGGTGGTAGGCCAACAGACCATTTTTGCAAGCAGGTCATGTGCCACCCCAATTCGCACCATGGTAGCGCCAAAGCCGCGCCGGCTCGCCCAACCACATGGCCATGCCGCGGGCCCGCCCTCACATGGGCTGCCTCCCGATGACGGCCGCATCCGATCCGGAGCGCGATCCAAGGAATCTCCGCTGTCCGATCCAGACCGGGGAGTCCAAAATGGTCGGCCGGGCTGCCTCGGAATAGACCGGCACGGCCCTCGTGGGTGCGCCCCGTTCCGCCGACCGGCCCGGTTTTCCACGCCCTCATTTCCGATGCATTTCACTCTCAGAGGAAGAGAGCCCAGAGAAGTTGCCTCAATGCCTCCTCTCCTCTCCAACCATTCCTCCCCTCAAACGACTATAAAGCAACCACCCATTGTGGACTCTCACCATCCTCAAAGCAAACACAAGCCTCTCACTTTTCTCATCACCTTTCCGTCCTCCTCAGCTGGAAAACTACACACAAGTCGAGTTTCGTGCGTAAAGTTATTACATATCCTGGTGATTGGTTACGGTTGCAGTCAAGCTAGAAGAAGAAGGGAATGGAAGGTGCAGCGGCCTTCATGAGTGATCTCAACAACCTCGAGGCCACCGAGCTAAGGCTGGGGTTGCCCGGGACCGATGTGCCGGAGAAAGCGGCACCGGCGAGCACGAGGGGTAGCAAACGGGCACTCCCGGAGGCCGACAAGGAGCGTCATCCGGGCGAGGGGAGTGGCCAAGAACCTGCACCCGAGGCTAAGTAAGTTTTGGATCCTGGTTACTTAATTGAGAATATTAAGGTGTGGTATAAGCTTGTTGGGGTATATACTATATACTGATGGGTGTGAGTAATTAATATACTCGCAGGGCACAAGTTGTTGGATGGCCTCCAATTCGATCATATAGGAAGAACAGCTTCATAGCGAGGAAGGTAGAGGCAGAGGTGGCCGGATTGTTTGTGAAAGTTAGCATGGATGGAGCTCCTTACTTGAGAAAGATCGATCTCAAGGTGTACGATGGTTACAAGGAACTTAGAGAAGCCTTGGAGAACATGTTCGGATGCTTTTCTCTAGGTAAGAAGCATGCATGCATGTTGCTAACAAAGTAATTAATCACATAATTAAAAGCACATCAGAATAAACAAACTGATGATTAATTACTATTCTTTTTAATCTCTTTCTTTCAGGCGAGCTTTCAGGGATGGAAGGGTGCAATGGATCGGAGTATGCCATCACCTACGAAGACAAAGATGGTGACTGGATGTTGGTTGGAGATGTACCATGGGAGTAAGTAATTAACTATTTGTTTGTATACGTATTCGTGTCTCATCGTCTTCTCTTTACTCTTCGTTCTTTTCAATTAGCTCAGAGACTTCTCTTTGTTTAATTTACAGTATGTTCATCTCCTCTTGCAAAAGGCTGAGGATAATGAGAGGGTCTGAAGCAAGAGGCATGCGATCGAGTTCATGAGAGACCACGTACTCCTACTTGTTTATGAGGAGAGAGATCATCATGCCATGAGAGAAGTAGACTCCTTTTTGTTTGCCAGCTGATGCGTCACGTTCATGAACAAACTCTCGGAATTGGTCATCGCAGATGGATCATCTCGTCATTAACCCCAGCTCAGAAAATCAAGAAGAGAAATAAGAGAAAAACAACATATGGTAGCAAAAGAGATGAATCCAGTAGACATCTCTTCGGTCCTGGAGTTATTTATCTTGTATTACTTTTTTTTGTGATGTCTTGTGCTACTTTCGTTCGATGTCGACACTGTACATGTGGATATGAAGGACATGTAGTTATCGTGCACTTGTACAAAAAGAATTTACTTGTTTCTCACATCTGTGGAGAACTTAGCATGTAATACAAGGGAATCTAAGATCAATGAAATATTTTGAACTTCCTACGTAAGCTATCGCAGTTTGAAACTTCTAAGCGGAAAGAAAGAAAAATTATGATGCTATGATGCCTGTTAAAAATTATGATGTTACGATGCCTGCAACGTTTTCTTTCTGATGAAGAGGATGACGTGCAAGAACTGATCCAAGAACTGTCTTCATTTCGGATGACGTGCAATGATGCTAGCCAAGGAATCAACATTTCGACCCAATGTCCAAAAGCCTAGAAAAACTAACTGTTTGGCTGCCGATTTGAGTTTTAAAAAAAAAAATTCAACCTACAGCATAAAAAATATGTTTAACAAAACCATTTTTAAAAATATTTTTAATCCTAAAAATTTGAATAAATTTAAAAACTTCGTAGCAACGTTTTTTTCGGATTCATATTAGACGTTTCCCAGATTTTAACCTTCATTCTTTAAAACGTTCGAAACTCATGAATTCATCTTCTTTCTTCTTTTTGCAATCTTTTTTACGTGATTTTAAGTTCAAAAAAGTTTTCAAAAATACCAATTAAATGTATTATAGAATACTAAAAATTAACAGAAAACTATTCAAATATTTAGATACAATCCATATTTTCAAAATAATTTTCTGGGCCATGAACCAAACAGGGTCTAAATTTTTTATTTTTTTTTTTTTTTTAAGATGGATTAGGTGGCAATCATAGGTTGATTGTGGTCAACAAAGAAAGATAAATCGCAATATGAGAACCTGATGTCGATCAGAGTCGACAAAAGAAGTCAGTTCTCCCTTAATTGTATTCTAATGTTGAGTTGAATAGTTAAATGTGGCACTGAAACTTGCAAAGATTGACAAGAACAAGGCGCTCCAGATTCCATGAACTAAAGCAAGAGAACAAATTTTCCGACAACGGGCATGTGGTGCACATGAATGAGATAGAGAAGGAAGGAAGAACCCAATGTTGGTAGAATCCACCATCTTGTCATGGATAGTAGTTGGATTCAATGATGGATAAGAAAACCGTGACCATCTGAACCGTTTAGATGGGGGACCATTCTATGGACATGAATAGGTAGCAAGGATGTCGTTAGAGGCCATCATGAGATGACGTGTTGCCCACCGTTGCTCACTCATGAGGTCTCGTTCTCTTTCATGAATGACCAGTGGCAAGCTTGTGTCGGACGTGGTTAGTATGACTGCATGCCGAAACACATCACTTGAAGATGCTACGATGCATACTGTATTCGAAGGCACTTAATTCATCTAACGTGAATTGACGTCAAACATTAGCTGCATGCAACGTTAATAGGGGTGCAACGATTCATATAATTTATAAGCAGCCTTAAATTAAACATGAGTAATTTTTGGATAAACTTAATTTACCATCGTGTAGCTTATAAGCCAGGTCAACCAACAAGCGTACCTGTAGCTCCACCTGCATCTCTAATCCCATGGATCTACTTTTTTGTTCGTAAATCATGTCAATCAATAACTATGCACTGTGGCTCTACCTGCATTTCTAATCCCATGACTCCGTTTCAGCACATGATTAGCTTAGTTCATGAGCCGCATGATACATTGGATCTATGAAGAATGGCCCCTTGATCACATGTGCACATTGTTGGAAAAAGTTAAATAAAAAAACAGAGGACGTCCGCGAGCAACTGATCACGTGTGCGCATTGTTGAAAAAAGTAAAAAAAAAAAAAAAAAGAACGCCCACGAGCAACGCTCGCGGACGTTCATGGGCTTCATTGATGCAACGAAACATTGCATGAATGTTGAAAGGCTAGCGTTCATCAATGTTTAGAAACTGTTCAAATAATTTATTTTGTAAGTTATTTCTGAGGCCTTTAAGGCCATTATGGGCCAAGCGAGCTTTATGGGTGGAGCGCTTAAGGATTCAGATTGAGAGAGGGATGAATAAGGATCAATCAAAATTCTTTCTTTTATTATATTATTACAATTGATCTTTTCTTAGCCATTGAAGGTAATCATTGGGTTTGCACCTCTACACGATCGTGCTCGTAGTAGGAGGATTGGATCGAGTCGATCGTTGTACCTTGGGGACAGATCGCCAACAACCTGCACAAAGGGGCAAAAATCTGATCCATAGGACAGTGTGTAATACGCTTCGGTCCTAGTTTGATCCATATATTCTTTTATTTTTTACTTTATTTATATATTTAAATTTTCATAATATATTTCTAGCAATTTCTAAAAGGATTTTTTGCAAGATAAAAAATAATTTTCTAACAGCTAAGGATCATATTTTCCTTTATGTATACATGTTTTGTCTTTTATTTTCTTCTGCTGGTGTATGCAGATGCTTGTTAATTTTGATTTTAATGTATAGATGGTAAAGATCAGATGATCTAGATAGTTTGCATCTTGTATGAGACTATTTTTACATGTGCTAATGACCTTTTTATGTAATTATCAATATTATGTGTTGTTCATGTCCACATTATGAAATATTATTGTTGTTCATGTGTAGGTTGCCATTGTTATCTATATATGTTTATTTGGCTTCACATGCATGTAGAGAGCATTGACATGCTTTAATCAAGAAAATAAAAGCTTAAACGTGAAGGCATCTATATGCAAGCGTTTTAAGCTTGTTTCCTAGATGCTAGAACTGGGACGTGTATAAATATCTCTGTTAATGGTTAATCTTTTAAGCAACTGACTGTGCAACAGTCGTGGACGCTTGTTTGTTGTGTTCAGTGGTGAGAACTTTTCATGTGGAGGCACTTGTTAAACAATGTCATTGGAAGGTAGTTTGCAAAATATAATCCATAATTTTTAATAGTTGAGTAATTGACTAAACTATAGAATGAGAATGGTGATCTAGGTAATGAGAGGTCGAGATAAGATAATGACCTCTTTAATCTATAGAACAAGTTATTAAACTCTTAATATGGCAATCATATTTTCACTTGTCATTGTTGGTTATTATTAATTTTATGTAGGGTATTTCTGTATATCAATGTATGTAATATGTATATATAATGAGTCACAATTCTTTTCATACTACAATAGATGGGACAGAACCCATTCCCTATATTATCTCATATTGCCTATAGCAATTTTACTTTGCTTTGCCTTGATGCCATTCCCAATTTGAATGCCACTTTTGGTGAAGTGTGGATATCTGTTTGGTAACTCACAAGTTTGCATTTGCTCAACCTAATGAAACAATAATGTAACACATGTGTTCCTTATAATAATTACTCTCTCATATTAGCACGTGATATTCCATATTCATGAAACTGTTGAGAGCACCATAAAAGTTTAATTGTTTTGCAGTGTCCTTTTATTCTGATAAATTACAATTCATTGAATGTTTTAAGCTTATATTGTTTTTTAGTTAAGACAATATGGTTGTGACAGAGATATGGTATAGAAGTGTGACTAAAATCACTCAAAGTAAGAAGCTTATTTTATCTTCAGACATTTACAAGCAAAAGTTATGGCTATGATGATCTATTTCAGAAGCGAGCATATATTTACATTCTTACATAAATGCAAAAGTCTTCTTATTCTAGATAAGTGTTTTTTGTTATAGTGGCCATTGAGAGATTACACCATGTTTATCTTGTTTTAGTTTGGAAGTTGTGATCTCTTTTAGTTATATTTTTTCTGTATGGCTTTATCTTGAATATCAAGCATTGCCAAGCCATATACGGCTTCGTCAAAGTCTATAAGATAATAATAAAAAAAAATTATCTCTTTAGAATTTGCCGAGAAGAATTTGGCAGATTAATTAACCAAGGAGTTATCTAGGAATGTAGTCCTAGATTCATCGAGGGGGATGTGGCTTAAGCCCATTATTTGGTCGCCAATAGTGGATGCCCAATCTTTATGATTGGAGATCCATGAATGAGGTTCAATGTAGTAGAAACGAAGCTGATTGAGTGATCGTGTTAGAGCAAATTTTTGAAAAAAAATTTTATCCCATCCCTATGATGAGTGCTCTTATAAAGTGACAAAGTAAATTTGTGTAAGGTTGAGTCATATTCTTAATGGATCCGAGGTAGGTTATCTGCAGGGTATTGTCATAAATACCCTTGGAGGATTCACCTATATGAGAATCGTCATATTAGGCTGTGACTAAAGTTTTGGGCTAATCTTAAAGAATTCTCATGAAAAATCAAGGTACTAAGCGCAAGGCCTTTAATATGCGCTAATCACTTAAACCCAATTGATCCATACTGTGTGTGTGATTAGTAGAAGTCTGAGTCAAAGGACCTAGTTTAAGGTCTAATCCACTATGGTTCCTTCATATGTATACAATTAACACTTTCAAGTCCACAGGACACCTCACCTATTGCGCAGTATAAAATGCCCTAAAATTTTTGTTATATTATTTTATATTATTTTTTTATTTAAACTTTTGTGGGAGATTGTTGAAAAAGTTAAATAAAAAAAGAAGAACGCTCTCGAGCGTTGCTCACGGACGTTCACAGGCTTCATTGATGCAACGAAATGTTGCGTGAACGTTGGAAGGCCAACATTCACCAACGTTGCCCAAACAATTTATTTTGTAAGCCGTTTCTGATGTGATTTGAAGCTAACGACTATTAGGCCTTTAAGGCCATTATGGGCTGAGACGTTGGAGCTTCTATGAGCCGAGCCTATAAATAGGCTCAAGGATTCAGATTGAGAGAGGGATGAATAAGGATCAATCAAAATTCTTTATCTTGTATTATATTATTACAATTGATCTTTTCTTGGGCATTGAAGTTAATCATTGGGTTTGCACCTCCATACGATCGTGCTCGTAGTAGGAGGATCGGATTGAATCGGATCGTTGGATCTTGGGGATAGATCGCCAACAACCTGCATGAAGGGATAAAAATCTGATCCTTAGGGCAGTGTGGAACACGCCTCGGTTCTGGTTTGATCCATAAATTCTTTTATTTTTTATTTTATTTATATATTTAAATTTTTATAATATATTTCTAGCAATTTCTAAAAAGAATTTTTTGTAAGATCAAAAACAATTTTCTAACAAGCATCATGTCATTCATAGCTTCTTGCAATTAGGTCGGTGACAGCCCTTTTAGAGGAGGATGTAACCGAACTCATTTCACCGTAATATTGCTATCTTAATTTTAGCTTTAGAAGAAATAGAGAATTCAAGAATTCACCTATTTCATTGATCGAAGATGAAGTTATAACAAAGAACACAAAGTGGCAAGAGCTAGAAGAAAATCATGAGAAAAGCTTAGGGGAGAGACGATTAAAAAGGATGGAATTAGGGAAAGGCGACGGGATACATCATTTAACCTTTTTTTTTTATAAGTAGTTTTAGTGTAATATGCGCATGTTCATGAATATATCATGTAATTTTTTAATCTAGTTTTCTTGTTGACGTGAATCTCTATCCAATGGTATATAAAGGAGGTTAGCAAGGCCTCACTATATAAAGTACCTGTATCCCAACTCTTTTTTCCCGACGCTAGGGTAAAACATCGGAATATCCCGCAACCTGCCAATGCTTTTAAATAGTATCGGCAGCCTGCCAATGCTTATAAGCATCGATAGATAACGATACTTATAAGCATCAGAAGTTGTCGTATCACTCGGTTTTTTTTACGCTAGTAAAAAGCATCGGCAGATAACGACGCTTATAAGCGTCGGCATCTAACGAGCGTCAGGATATCAACCACTCGGATTACTCCTTCCCCCCCTCCCCTCCATCTGGCTCCTTCAATCAAATTTGAAGCCCTAGCTCCCGTTTTCCATCTCCCACGCCACTCCACGCTCCTCTATGCCCTAGCTCCCCTTTTTTCCCCTCCCCCGATCATCTAGCACCGCCGATCTCTCTTATCGTGCCCTAGCTCCCAGTTTTTGGCCTTTCACGATCTGGCTTCATTGCTCTTCACATGCCCTAGCTTCGCCAATCTCCTCACTGCCGTCTTGTCCCCATCGGTGGTGCTACCGGCAACCTCTGCTGTCGCGGACCTATGCTGCCAGCCTCACCATCCTCGACGTCCCTCTCCTCCGACTCTTCCATTAAGCCCTTGTCTCCCGAGGTAAAACTCTGTGCCCTAGCCAAATTTTTATTTTATTTTGTATTTTGCATGTGAATTTTTTGATTTTATGGCTGCTTTTGTTTGCCAAGAAAAGGGTTGTGTTTGCTGTGATCATCATTTGTTTGTAAGTCGAATTTGATTTCCTTGGCTTTTTGTTTTGGGGTTTCTTTGGAGGTTCAATCTGGGAACCGGTGGAGAAATCTGATTTTTAATCTAGAGGAGGAGCTTAAATCTACGGAAGAGATGAATCAAATTACTAAATATTTAAGTTCGAACTCAACATAGGTTTGAACTCTGCTTGAGAAAATCTTGAATTGAGCTAATATAGTGATTTAAACCGGCCTTAGTTATTTGAAGATTCTGATAGATGTTAGGAATCCTAAAATAGAAGTTTCATGTTAATCTGGAACAGTTCTATGTTAGCCTAAAACAAAATTCCAGAGAGCAGTGAAAGGATATGCAGACTTAATAGGTTGGAGCACATGTTTGGGAATGATGTAACTAAGATAAATTTTTGACTGGCCATCCGGATGGGAGGGGACAGTGGGGGCATTCCATTCTGTATAGAAACCAGGACACACCTATCACACAAAATTTGAAACCTTGCCTAGAAGTTCATGCTCAAAGATTGAGAATTTACAAAAGCATTATGTATACCATCCACTAAATATGCCAGCTTGATAACTTTGACAAGATTTCTAAAACCAGGTAAGATTTTTAATGGAAGCAGGGGGTATATTATACACCATGTTCCATATATGAGGTTGTAAAGCCATAGAAAGTGATTAGAACAAATCATGGCAAATTTACAACTAATATTAGTGTAAGTATTAAGGAGGTTTTATACTTGACACACACAAAGAACTTAGCTTTGAATTTAAAAATTAATATATAATAGAAGAGACAAGGAAGAACAAACATTGAGAGTGCACTTTAGAGTCTCCAAAACAAAATGGCCAATCAAGTTTTGATCATGAACCTTGTGTGCCTATATGCATTCATAAATACCTACAAGAACGCTGATTTATCAAATCCAATTGTTTTCCTCAATTTTAGGTAACAACAGTTTGGCTAGAAATGCCACCTCAATTATAGGAGTCATGATCAACTGATAGAACATCTAAGATATCTCGAAATGCTATATTAGTCAAAGAGGTTGGCAAAACTTGAAGTTCTGCCCTTAATATTTGTACAGTTTCAGATCCTATGGGCCTTTCTCAAGTTGAAAAATGCACTCATTCAGAAAAAATATGTCACTTTTCTTTTGTGGTGGACAAGATTATGATAAGGATGAAGGATGAAAACCATTTCCTTGTCTCAACAGCTAAAGAAAGTTGAAGTTGAAACAGTGGCTGAAAATTGAATTTATTGAATAAATACACTACTAAAAGGCTAGAGAGGTGCTTTCAGGTGGGATCTAGTTCAAATACTTTCTGATCTGAACTGGACCTTGACTCAAAAATTTGATCAGGTTCAGGTAGCCAAGATTTCATGAGACACACTTGGTCTATTGGGTTGGTGGTACGGATATGACAAGACCATTACCTTACCAAATGCTCAACATGTTTGAATTAGTATGAATTAGGTCTAGGTCCAAACTCAAGTGGATAGCAAGATTTAGTGAGCTCCATTCCCTTCATGTCCTCAGAACTATTCAATGATGATATATGTTACACTTAATAAATTTTACAAGAAATGTGAAGGATACAAGAGCAAAACCGTACATACAAGATAAACTCTCAGGTCCAAGTAAGGTTGGGTTCATTAAAACCAATCATATACCCTACTATATAGTATAAAGGTTGGGTTCATTAAAACCAATCATATACCCTACTATATAGTATAATTAGGTTGGGTACACTTTGACCAGATCGGGACTCCAAATTTCTGATGGGTCTATTTCTGAACCTGTACCCAACCAGCAAGTATACAGGTTTTGTGAAGGCCTCACTCAATAATCCGCACACAAGTTAGACTAATTAGAATTATATAGAAAATATGTATACGATGTACCCAAATGATTTCCAAAACACCATTACATAAAATAAAAGTAACTCTTAGACCCTTTTTGGTGAGATAATGTAACCAAGTTGACAGGATTATCTGAAAAACTTCAGACCAAAGGTTGAGGGATTAACTAGACAAACACATTTAATCCTTTTAGCAGAATAAATTAACCCAATTTATTCAGGTTAGCCGGGCTAAAGTAAGTAGAATGTGGGTTGACCATGCATGCCTGTTACCTCTCCTTTAACCTCACTTAGTCCAGGTGTAAATAATCATTGGCTAAATAAGTAGGTCAAAGCAATTTATTCCACATGCTTACAAAACAGAAAATAACTTAGAATAATAGAATTGGTACAGCTACTGAAACTAAAATTTTGTCTAGCCCCATAAGAATGGAAGACTATGAGCAAATCACAAAGCAGGATATTTGACACAGATTCAAGTCTTCATTATATAATAGGAAGTGTGATATGAACAATGAACTGACAAGTTGCAAGGGTATGCTACATATTATTAAAGTAAACTGATATTTCACTGTTATTACTTTTTTTCATGATCATGAAGTTTGATCACAAAAAAGAAACTATATCTTACAATTTTTCTATACTTCAATTTTATTCCATAGATATCTATTAGATCACTTTTAGGTGGTACAAGTTTTAATTTCAGTTGTGTTCAAATTAAAATACCTAAAAGTTAATTTATTCTGACATATGCCTATGCTACTAATGTTGAACACTTATGATGATGAAATACGTGTAGGATATTGGATAAAAGTTGGTTGTTTATCGATCATTTATCCTATAATGGATAAAAGTTGGATAAATAAATAGAGAAATGCCATAGAATATTTAGATGGAGTTCGTAATTTCATTAAATTTATTATGGATAAAAGTAGTTTGAATGGAAAGATTTTATGTCTGTGTCGACAATATGTTAACAATTCTTATTTAGATCCACAAACTGTTGAAGAACATTTGATATGGAAGGGTTTTTCAAGAGGTTATACTAAGTGGGTTTTCCATGAAGAAAGTATGTTGCCATTATCAAGTAATTAACCGTCCTCGTCTGATCTTGGATCTGGTAATATGCAAGATAACCTTATAGGAGATGATATGACAGGTTTGATCACCGATGCTTTTTGACATGATGTTCAAAACTTTGGAGGTTCAACTAATATACATGGAACGGATGGAATATGTGATGATTCTGCATTTATGGAACAAACATTTGTTGAGGAGTAGATGCATGAGTAAGCTCGGTATCATAATTTAATTAAAGATGCAGATGAACAATTATATCCGGATTGTTTGAAATTTTTTAAGATATCTTTTCTTATACATTTATTCCATATAAAATATATGAATGGACGGTCCGGAAAGAGTTTTACCATGCTTCTCAAATTACTAAAGGATGCATTCTCACGAAGAGGATGAGAATGATGTAACGAACAAAACAAAAAAACGGGCAAAGGTATTGCATTACTTTCCTCTTATTCCTCATTGAAAAGGCTATATTCATCATCGAAAACAGCTTCATTAATGAGATAGCATGATGAAGGGCGTGCGAAGGATGGAATGCTGAGACATCCAGCAGATAGTCTAGCATGAAAAGCATTTGATGCTAAGCATTCTGATTTTGCTTCTGATATTCGTAATGTTTGGTTGGGTTTAGCTTTAGATGGCTTCAATCCTTTTCGGACTCTAAATTCTACATATAGCACTTGGCCAATTGTTCTAATACCATATAATTTACCACTATGGTTGTACATGAAACAATCCTCACTTATCTTGTCAATAGTTATTCCAGGTGATAAGGGTCCACGACATGATATTGATATTTTTTTACAACCTTTAATAGAGGAATTGAAACAGTTATGGGAAGGTGTCGATGCAATTGATGCTTCAAATGGTGAAACATTTAAACTACGGGCAGCTTTGTTGTGGACTATTAATGATTTTTCAGCATATGCCAATTTATCTGGCTTTTGTACAAAGGAAAGGGTTGCATGTCCTTTTTTTGCAGATTCGACACATTCAATTTGGTTAAAACATGAAAAAATTTTTTGTTATATGGGACATCATCGATGGTTAGAATCTAATCATCCGTTTCGATTCCAGAAAGATTTATTTGATGGTACCATAGAATTGGGATGTGCACTTATTCCATCTTCCTGAACTAATGTTCGTATGCAAATTGATTCCATCGGTTACACATATGGTAAATTCTCAAAGTCTTCTAAAAAAAGAAAGGAATGATCAAGAACGATTGTCAGAAGAAGTGACAATTGGTAGTATGGATGCACAGTTATTTGAAGATCCAAATAATTTTTTTGAAAAAGAAAATGAGGAAGATATACAGATAGCATCTACAAATCAGCCTAGCAAACATATTTGGAAGAAAAAAAGTATCTTTTTGATTTACCTTATTGGGAACATAATCTTATTCGACATAATCTTGATGTCATGCACATAGAAAAGAATGTTTGTGATAATCTGCTTGGAACATTGTTGAATATTGATGGAAAGACCAAAGATAACATGAAGGCATGATTGAAATTAAAAGAATTGGGTATCCGATCGGAGCTTCATCCAATAATGCTTGCTAATGATAGAAATTATTTTCTTCTGCATCTTATACAATGTCTCCTCAAGAAAAAAATAATTTTCTTACAATATAAAAAAATATTAAAGTACCTGATGGATATGTATCAAACATTTCAAGGTGTGTGCATCTTAAAGATATAAAAATTTCTAATCTCAAAAGTCATGATGGTCACATATTGATGCAAGATATCTTGCCAATAGCTTTAAGATCATCAGTGCCTAAACAAGTTCTTGCAGTTATAATTCGACTATCATCATTCTTCAAGGCATTATGTTCAAAAGTTATTGATCCTAGAGAGATTAATTAGTTGGAGTCTGATGTTACTATTACACTTTGTCATATGGAAAAGATTTTTCCTTCTGAATTTTTTACTATTATGGTTCATCTACTCATTCACTTAGCTTCGGAAGTCAAGCTTGGTGGACCAGTATATTATAGATGGATGTATCCTATTGAAAGGTACACTATAGTCTAATGTATCCTAATGACCGGTATACTATACTATTATTAAAAGTTGCATCATCATTATGCTATGTTTAAAAATTTATTTATCTTGTAGGTACCTTGTGCGATTGAAAGATTATGTACGAAACAGAGCCTAACCAGAGGGTTTGATTACGGAAGGATATATTGCTGAAGAGTGTTTGACATTTTGTTCAAAATATATTCAAGGTGTAGAGACAGTGTTTAATAGACCCCAACGGTATAGTGATTCTGTAGATAATGCAGAATTGTATAAGTTTTCAACTGCAGGTAGAGTAATCGAAAAAACTGAAACTATTATATTGGATCATAAATCAATGGCACAAGCACATCGTTATGTATTACTCCATAGTGAAATGATATCTAACTATCGTAGGTTAGTATGATATATTGCATTTCAAGTTTAAATATCATATCTTTTTTTTTTGTTCTAAATGAACAAAATAAATTTAATGCAGCAAATTTTTATTATCTCAACGACAAGCTAATCATAGCACTCGACCTAATCCAAGGATTGAGCAGCGATGGTTAGTCGAGTTATTTCCTACATGGCTTTCAAAACAGGTTTGACATATACTTGGAGAATACATGGATTGATTTAACATCAAATAACATGTTAATATTTCTTATTATTTTTAGGTATCATGGATGATATATGGAGAGAAATTTATCAGCTGAATTAATAGCCCTGGCTCGAGGACCTAATAAAGTTGTCAATAAATATAATGGTTTCATAATCAATGGTTTTAAATTCCATACTAAAGATTATGAGAAATTTAGAAAAACACAGAATAGCGGTGTTATGGTGGAAGCAGATAGAAAATTTTATTAAGGTGCACTAAAAGATATTTATAAGTTGAGTTACTACGGAGTTTTTAAAGTCATATTATTTAGATGTGATTGGGTAGATATCAACTCATCAAGGGGTTTGAAAAAAGATGCAAATGGATTTACACTTGTTAATTTTACAAGATTGATACATACTGGTGTCTTATTGAAGGATGATCCATTCATTTTTTCTTCTCAAGCTCGTCAAGTATTTTTTGTACAAGATGCAAAAGATAAAGATTGGGCTACTATTATTAAAACAAAATCTAGGAACTTATATGATATGGGAAAGCAGCTGGAAGATGATGAAGATGATGACACTTATACGCATTCCATGCCATTCAATTTTGTTCCGATTGATGACGTACATGCTACGATAACCTTGGTTAGGACAGAATTTGAAGGAAATGATAATGCTTGATTCTTATTGCTAATAAATTTTGCAATGTATTGAATTTTATAGTAATTGTTATGTTAAATTAATATTTATTTTCACTAACTCTGATTCTGATGTAAATGATAGGTGACATTATGCTGCACTCACGGATAGAGGCCGGCCCTTCTACTTTAGCACAGCATGATGATGCTTGTCCTTCAGTTTCGGACGATGTATCCACTCCTTCGGCATCTATTGCAGGTCCATCATTCTCGGAGCATCATGATCCTACTATCGGTGCAGGAGATGATCTGCACATTCAAGGTAATTTATTTTTTATTTGGTTTGATAAAATTTATTTACACTTCTTACTATAGTTTACTTACATTTTTTTTATGTAGATGGATCTGGGAGTGTTAAACGCAGACGCGAGCCCATAGGAGTACGAGATGTATGGCAGATGTGTGAGGGTGTCAGGATAGTAATTGAGTGTAATCAGCTGGGGCAACCAATTAAAAAAGCCTTTAGCTTATTAAGTTCCTTTTTAGGGAGTGTTGCACAAAGGCATCAGCTTTGTCCATTGAGTTATGCAAAATGGAATGACATGCTTCCGACGTATAAAGTTGAGATTCTACGAGTTGTGCTGGTAAAAAAATGAATCTAAACAGTTCTTATTTGTATATTATGCTATATTTTATATTTTTTTAGTTTCAATATTTTTTCTATTGCAGTCCAAGTTTGTACTTCCTCATCCTCTAATGACTTTGGACTGAAGTCTCTCAACCAAAAATGGAAAGAATATAAGGCATATTTGAAGACGAAGTACAAGTTGCCGGGTATGACCGAGGAGTAAGTAGTTGGTACTTTGCCTTCTGATGTACCCCCTCATCAGTGGATGGAGTTGGTTCAGTATTAGTTCTCCGAGAGGGGACAGTTATCTTGTTATTTAATCTTCTTGTTATTTAATCTTTTAAGATACTTTATTAAAATATATATTTTATTTTGCAGACATATTCTAATATTGGTAAAGCTGCATGAGCATCTCTATCTATTCCCCATACATCGGGATTCAAGAGTTATGTGCGAGTCAGATAACAGTTCGTATGTTTCTTAAACTATAAATTCTTTATTTTTCTATCGTGAATGATGTATCGCGAAATGTATCGCAAAATATATCGAATGCATAAATCTAATTATTTATTTAGTTGAGTTGAGTAGTTTATGATTGATTGCATAAATCTTTGTGCCTTGAAACAACAAAGTTCACTATGAATATAATTTGCCATCTTCAGATCAGATTGTACCTTAAGAGTTTGAGTGAGCATTGAGAATCCAATGGGAGGCTGTGCTAGCATTGAGTAAACTTGTAGGCATGTAAACCATCAACTAAACATGAATATATCTTCAATAACTACATGAAATCATCAATCAGATTTTTGAAGTTTTTTCACCTTGGCACCTAGTTTCTTTTCTTGTGCCTTGAAGCATTGATTGATTACTGGGAATCTTGAACGATAGCTCTGCATGGTGCTTAGTCTAATCCACTTTTTCTGCACATAAATGGACATCAGTCTGAGTTGTTGAAGGTCTTACATTAGTAATGCATCACTTACCATCTGATGTTGCTCTGGTTGAAATAAGAGGACTTCCATAAGATGTTCCATGGAGAAGAATCAGATTGTTTGAGGCCCAAGAAACTCAACTTTCATTTAGAATTCCATGAATTTTCATGTTGAGGCCCACCATTTTTTGCTTTGTACAAATGCTGGCTGGTCATCTGTCATCACCTTGCCTAAGCAAGAAAATCATCAGCCATCACCTTGCCTAAGCAAGAAAATTTATGGTACTCAATTACTTGCTACTCAAATCAATAGCCATAACCTACCTTAACTATGGAACAAAAACGAATAACAGATTTAAGGTATGCTGACCAGCCGGGGAGATCTTTACAACCTTATTAGGATTTGAAGCTAATTTTTAATCAATTTAGGACTCTTTGGCTGAATTTAGTGCCCCATATGTTGGGGTTGGGGTTGGTCAAGTCTTCCAGCTGCATGATATCTGCTGTATCTAAAATTAAATATAGACAGCTAAAGGTAGATATATGCTTAGTTCCTGTCATATCTCATAAATGAAAATCCTGTCCCATATGTTGGGGTTGGGATTGGTCAATTCTTGAGTTTCTTTTGGCTTAGATTTAATGGCATATAGCAGTAGTTAGATGATCCTAAGCTTTTCTAAGGTTGGCTTAAAAAAAAAAATTCCTCCAACTCTGCCGAACTTAGACAGTCAGCCTTTTTAGATACAAGCATATTGAAAACCACACACACTCCATAAATTGGCATTTCAAGAATAAATGGTTGACAGTCTCCATTAGTGCTCCACGCAGAGGACAACAATTTCAGGGTGGTGTGCTTCTTCCTAAGCATTAGTTAACAATTTAGCATCGGCACTGCCAGTCTATTTGTTGCATGTGTTGTGAAAGTGGTTTTTCTTTTGGTCCGATCAATTGGCTTGGAGTGAGAGTGAGAGTATGAGTCAAAAGTTGGGCCTATATTTAAGAAGCTAGACCAACGTCTTAACTTCTTCTTCATCTTTTTTAAACCTCCTTTTCGGGGACTAGGTAGTTCATATGGATTGAACTAAGTTGCAGTATCCCACCAGAACCACAGCTGGGTTATCCCCAGCCCCCACACAATGCGACTTATTACCTGCTCATGGTTCTGAACTATAATTATATCGGTCCGATGGAAGGTTGGCCGGACCCAGTCTACCCAACCAACTGGCACCCATGAAGGTCCTTCCAAAGAGTACCGTGCCACAACACCTGCACTGGAATAAGCATTTATGAGATATGATCTATATGCTTATTCCTCTCTCTCTCTCTCTCTCTCTCTCTCTCTTTTTGCTTCCTAGCCACGGGGGAAGCCTCCTGAATCATGCTCATTTTTTGTGAAATCTTAAATAATTTGTTTTCTTGAAGGTGACACTTAAATAGCACATGTTGTTGTTAAAAATAATATTTTGGTAGCGCTCTAGAATGCTCAAGGAGAAATGCTGGGAGTGAGAAAAGTTTCTATAATATCATTTCTCTATTAGCTCTCCACTCTTCTTGGCATGACAAAAGAAGTGTCGGTTCTCCTTCTTGGTTGTTGGATTCAATGTTGTTGCTTTGCTTATTGTTCCAACACTCCACTTGTTGAAAATAATATTTTTGGTAGCGCTCTGATACCACTTGTTGGAAACAAGGTGGGCACACAAGGAGCTTGATACCAGATTGATGAAAATAGAGAGACCCAAAAGATGTATTCCCTCTAACATCTCCATAATAAGAGAGTGTTATTTTTCTTATTGAAAGTATTCTCCACTTCCATCAATCTGGTATCAAAGCTCCTTGTTGCCCACCTTTTTCCAACAATTGTCATATAAGATGCTGACTGTTTGAGTCATCCAATTTATTAAAATAATGGTTGAATTCATCAAATGTATTTAATTTTACAAATTGTATAATTTTTTTTTGTAGATGAATGAGCATGGACGAAAACCCGGTGAGGTGGAGTTTTATCGGATGACTCATACTCACTATGATGGCACTTTTATCATAGATGAGTCGAGGGACTTATATGTAATTATTTATTACAATTTATTTCATACAATAATTTTAATTTGATTATGTTATTCAGTAAGATCTAACTAATTTTTCTAAATTAATATAGGAAAAAGCTACATCTCTTATTGCAGAGCGTGTCGATGACTCTACAGCATCTACGCAGAGTAGCCGCATCGAGGCCGAGGTATTTGCAAAGCTGGTGGGACCGGAGTGCTATGGTCGAGTGAGGGGTTATGGAGTTGAAGTTACCCCTACTCAGTTATCTGAGGTGAGTAGACTTACGCGTGATGCTACAGATGTTGTTCATGATACACGTGTTCGCAAACTTGAGCATGCGATTGAGGGATGCAACGTCGAGTGCCGCAGCGATGGAGGAGATGCAATGGAGGAGTACAGCCGAGAGAGCAACCAACAGAGCATTGATGGATTCCATGAGAGATCACATTGAGCGGCATACATCTCTCATACAAACGGTTGTTCCACATCAGGTAAATACATATATTATAAAATATATATTTTATATTAAATTAATTATTTGTCTCATATTCATTGAAGTTTTGTAAATTAAATATTTTTAATTTTTCTTATAGGCTTCTGGAGCATCAAATCCTCGCGGATAGGATGACAACCTTCCTCCTGCAGATCATTAACCTCGGCTCTTTTATTTTATATCTTTTATTTCATATATTTTTAAATCTTATGAAACTTTAAATTATAACACTCTCTTGATGTAATAAAATTTATATTTGAAATTTCAATTTGAATGTAAGAATGTGTGCAATGTGATTTTATTTGTTATGATTGCATTGTATATAACAGGTTTAATATAAATTTTATCTTAATTGTACAGGTTTAAATATAACAGGTTTAATATAATTTTTTTAAAACTTTTTTGTTTATTATTTTATTTTTAAAAAAGTAGAAAGTGTCGACGCTTTAAAGCGTCGGCAACTGTCAGCATTTTCTCGACGCTTTAAAGCGTCGAAAAAATTGGATCATGCCGATGCTTTAAAGTATCGGCATGATCAACACACTCCGACTCGGCAAGTCCCGATGCTATTAAAAAGCATCGAAAAATTGTCCTTTCCGACGCTTTAAAGGTCGTATATCCCGATGCTTACAGCATGCATCAGTACAATTGATCTTGCCGATGCTTTAAAGCGTCCGCTAGATTAATCTATACTGATGCTTTAAAGCATCGGTATGACACGGCGCTTTATCAACGCTTTGCACGATGCATGTAAAAGCGACAATATTTGCCGACTCTTTAAAGCGTCGATAAATAACATTTTTAACGTAAAAAAGCAAAATTTATTATAGGTCAAGACTGAGGATTATTATATTATATGATCAAGCTAAAGTTCAAGGCAAGAAAAGTCCGAAGTTATTATATATATATATATATATAAACAAACAAACAAACTCCCATATTTCACATTTTTTTCTCTTCGCAAATCATCCCGAGAGAATATGATTCGAGTAAAGGCAGGATTGTTTACTGCACTATGTAGGGAGGGCAACCGTAAGACATTTGCAAGCATCTGATCCGGACCGGACACAAAAAAAAAAAAAAAAAAAAAAGGTTTAAATAGTAAAATAGTCATATTCAATTTGATTTTGAATTTAGTATTTTAAAATATGATTTAAACCAGATCAATCCAAGTTTAGAAATCTGAATATCCTAAAAAAAATTAATCTTTTTAAGATTATAAAATTTATCAGTATGACTCGTTTGGGTAGAATGATGATTCAAACATACCTCAGAAGAAAATCCTTACCAATATATAATTCAACTTTATTTGTGTTGTTAAATTGACATAGAAATATATTTTGTATTTTTATTTTTTGATAAAAATAAATTTATTTTAATTTTAGATTCGATTTGGGTTGGATAACTTGTTTGATTTGACCCGGTTACCATAATTAGTTCAAATATAGTTTGGTTCCAAGTTTAACAAATCAATTCAGCTAACAGATATCAGTTTTTGGATTTTAAACCAAGATATGGATTCGGATGGTGGGAAAAAAACAAAAAGAAAGATATATAGTAATTGCCATCCCTACTATGATAAGAGATAAGGAAAAAAGAAGGAAAAGAAAAAGAAAGAAACCCAATTTTGAAGTCTTATATTCTTTGTGGTTATACATTTGTTGTGCCGAGTATGAGCCTCGGGCTTAGTTGAGTGACTTGAGAGGAGGTGGAGGATGTTTAAGCAACTATCCATTGTGGAAAAGGATATTGAAACCTACATATAGAAGGATGCTAATGAAAGTTTTTCTTTAGAAAACTTGAAAATTTTGAGGATAAAAATTCAAGAATATCATAACTTATTATCTTTATATGAAATTTTATGGAACAAAAAATCTCTAAGTCCAATAACCAATATTTCGAGGTCAAAACATAAAGTTCTTCAAGAACTCTATTATTATGAAAAGGAGGAATAAGATCCTAAGGATCCAATCAAATAATTATGATTTTGTGGATATGGACTACTTTAATGGAATACTTCAAAAGTCATTGGGCAGATAATTTGGACTCTATCGTGTTAAACTCTATCGTAAAATTATCTAAGACATCAAATAAACTCTCTGAAAAGGATAGGATACTTTGAGTCTACCATGTCAAATAAGAAAATTTGGAAAGCTTTACAATTCATGGCTTCAAACAAAGCTTTAGGTCCTTATGATTTTCCACCTGTTTCTTCAAGAGATACTGAGGGATCAATGGTACGTAGAGATATTTATACTACTGTCAAATAAGTATTTCAGCAAGAAAATATGTCT
Organism: Calamus simplicifolius; assembly: GCA_900491605.1. Classification (NCBI taxonomy): domain Eukaryota; kingdom Viridiplantae; phylum Streptophyta; class Magnoliopsida; order Arecales; family Arecaceae; genus Calamus; species Calamus simplicifolius. Next base: position 213,486 of record UESW01004522.1, read on the forward strand.
ATGGCTTGGAAAGTAGTCTTTGTTGTATTAATTCCCAAATTTACTAATCCTACGACTCCCTCCCCAAACAAACCAATCTAATGTAACACTATATATAAGTTAGTCGCTAAGATTCTTACTATTACAATCAAATCATTCATGCATAAGCTAGTTTCTGAATAGTAGGGAGCTTTTGTTAGAGAAAGAAGTATTTTAGATAATATTTTATTGGCACAAAAAATGGTGCATTCCCTCTAAAAAGCTACATAAAATAGACATCTTATAGTTATTAAGTTAGACATAGAGAAAGCTTATGATGGAGTAAGTTGAAATTATTAGAGATAGCAATTTTTTCATTTGGCCATTTACTCGATCGGTACGATGTTTAACAGGTCGGGAAATCTTCGGTCTAAACGGCTTAACGGGTAATGGGGATTACTCATTAATGGCTAAACGGATAAACGTTCCGAGGATGGTATTCTCAACCCCATCCCCGTTTACCCATCCCCATCCCCGTTATCTTTAATATAATATATTTAAATTTTAAATATATATATTAATATATTAAAAATTAAAAATAAATAAAATATATATAGTCTCTTGCTCTTCCTTCTTTCACGCAATTGAATCTTCTTGTCTCTTGCTCTTCCTTCTTTCATGCAGCCGTCTGGCGATCTGAAGTTTTGAACATCAAAGCCAGAACCTAGCTCCATCGTCTATCTTCGCCAATCGCTACCCCACCAATGCCCTTCCTAGCCAACACTTTTTTCTCTCTCTGGTATGCTCATCTCTTTTCTTTATTTTTAAAGAAAGATATCTCCTTATTTTTTGTTTCTTAAAATACATTTAATAACATCCTTGCTATCATCTTCCTTTGAAATTTGAATATATTCTTTTTTTGCGGTTGTTGCATTAGAAATCTTCATTTTCAGATTTTTTTCCTTGTGAGTTGCTTTATTTCTCACTTTTCGTTCTCTTCTTCCTTATCCCAGAAAGAGTGGATTTTTTTTCTTTTTTTAAATATCATTTGTAAACTCCTCTGCTTTCATTCACTACCAGAAATCAGCCTTTCACCAAGGAATATCACCAAGGGATATGTCTCTCAGAAAATTATCAAGGGACTAGAAAAGGATTTTCAAGAGATTTTAAATTACATTCAAATCTAGTTTCAGTAAGGAATCTCTAAGGGATTTGCTAAGGATATATTTTTCTTGATAAATTTCTTGAAAATCCATTGGTAATCTGCAAGGGATCAGTGAGTGATTATTTAAATAATTTTTAGTAAGGAATTTATAAGAAAAGTTTGATCCTTTAGATATTTACTAAGGGATAAATCTCTTGGTGCTAGTAAGATATTTTTTTAAAAAATGATATCAAAAATTAATTTTTTCTTAGAAATCCCTTAGTGATTTTAAAATCTTGTAGCTAGCATATGTCATTCTCTCACTTGCATAAAAATAAAAGTCATAAGTAAAATTAATATTTTGTACTAATTTTTAATACTATTAATTAAACCAAAAAAATTCTTCATTCCTTCCTCTCTCTAACTCATTCAAATTTTATCAAAATCCTGGGCTTACCCCCTTTGTTGCTAGCGTAGCAGTAAGGAGCTAGCCTTTGAACCCTTTGGTCACAAGTTCAAACCACCACTTCCACGCTTTATTAGTAGAAATACCCTAGGCTTTCAATATGACGAATTAGATTGGTACAATGGTAAGGTGCTTGTTCCTAAGGATTTCTGAGGGAAACTTTCACCAACATCATATATTTCAAAGGACGAATTTTCTTTAGAAATCCCTTGGTGAAACTCTTCACCAAGGGATTTTTGACTTTCACCAAGGGATTTTATCCCTTTCTGAAAGGTTAATTTCTGGTAGTGAATCTGAAGACTTTATTTTTACTTTTAAAAATAAAAAGCATTTAAAAGTTGATGATAATTTATTATTTTTTTAGGATAAGATGAAGATCAATCGAGAATAACCAAATGATGATATTGATACATCTAACACATCAGATGACTCCATTAGAGATTCTTCGACTCTAGTTGAAATGCAAAAGACTGACTCTATTTCCTCCAACAAGATCTTTACGATTGAAAGTTTGGAACCATTTTGAACACAAAATGATCGACAAAAGTTTGAAGGCAATTTGTAACTACTGTCAAAAAAAATTAGATGGAGGACCCAATGATGGCACCTCTCATTTGCGTGAATATTGAAAGAGATGCCTCTTTCGAAAAGATATAAAACAAATATTAACATCAGCTAGTTCAATTAAATTGATGGAAGATAGCCCTTATCTTGCTTTACATCTTTCATTCCAGAAGTTTCAAAAAAAGACCTTGCAACTATGATAATTTTGCATGAGTATCCACTCTCCATAGTTGACCATATAGGATTTAGAATTTTTTGCCATAATCTGCAACCGTTGTTTAAGATGATGACAAGAAATATAGTAAAGAAATATATTTTGAAGATATATCGTCTTGAGAAAACTAAGGTCATGAGTCTTTTTGATCAAATCAAAAGTAGAGTTTTCATTACTATTGATATATGTGAACTTTTTTGAATCAAAAAAAATATTACACGGTAGTCACGGCATATTAAATTGATGATAATTGGGGGTTAAGAAATTACATATTGAGGTACTAATTCATTTCTTTATGACTTATTACTTTAATCTTATATCTTTTATGTTAATATTATAATTATTTGAATTTGATATGTTTATTTACATGCCTGCTCCAAACACCTCTGACATTCTGTGTGACAAACTTATGGAGACATTGTTAGATTAAAATATTGATCGTAAGTTATCTACCTTGACTGTTGATAATTGTAGTACGAATGATAGCATGATTTTAAAGATAAAAAGTAAGATTGATCGAGGTGCACTTATTTTGAGAGGATAGCTTTTTTATGAGGTGTGCTGCACATATTTTAAATCTAATTGTGAAAGAGAGGCTTAGCAATTTTGAGAGTGGAATTGAAAATGTGCATGATGGTGTCGTGTTTTGGATGAGTTCTCCTAATAGAATAAAAATTTTTGAGGAAACCGCAAGGCAACTAAATATAGCATGTACTAAGAAACTAGTTTTAGATTGCAAAACTAGATGGAATTCTATATATTTGATGCTTAATAGTGCTTTAAAGTATCACAATGTTTTCTCTCACTTGAAGCAACATGATTCTCAATATACTTATTTACCTTCAGAGGAGGATTGGAAGGTTGCTAGTGAATTATGCAAAAGACTAGAGAATTTCTATAATGTTACTGTTTTATTTTCTGGCCTGAAATATCCTACTGCTAATCTTTTTTTATGGAGATCATTGAGATTAAGTTGTCACTTTATGAATGGATGACATCTGCAAGACAAGAAATAAAGGATATGTCATTGGTAATGACAGAGAAGTTTGACAAGTATTGGGATAACATTCAAGGCATATTGAGCATAGCAAATGTATTAGATCCAAGGTACAAGATGAACTCATTTGAATACTATTTTTCTTTAGTTTTTGGAAAAGAGCGTGCCAAATTAAAAATTGAAAAAGTTCAGACAACTATAGCCAATTTAGTTAAAGAGGATGAGGCAAGAGATAAAGGCAAACATAAGAAAAAGAGTCTAGCAGTGGGTCTTCAATGTTTCTTCTATCTAATCGTTCATCACTGAAAGGAAGTAGATATAAGGCATTTTTGGCTTCTCAAAAATTATCATGGAGAAAGTCAAGATAGGGTTGGACTTCTACTTGAAAGAGTCTATAACACCTGATAGTGATGACTTTGATGTGTTAAATTGGTGAAAAACTAATGGAGTAAAATTTTTCATATTGCAAAAGATTGCTAGGGATATCTTTGCTATTTCTATGACTACAGTTGCTTCTGAATCTGCTTTTTCTACAAGTGGTAGAGTGGTGAATCCTCATCGTAGCAGACTTTTGCCTGCAACATTAGAGGCTTTAATGTATGCTCAAAGTTGGTTGTGGACTCAATTTGAAGGTAAGCATCTATCTTACATATATTATTTTTTAAGTATATGATAATATTTTCTTACTTTGTTATCTCGTATTAGTAAATTGTTAGATGCATTGCAAAAGTCGAATGATGTTTACTTGTATTATTGGAATGATGGTGATGTTAGCGACATGGAGGTATTTGTTATTTATTAATATATTTTTATCCTTGTTATTTGTGGTACTAGTATTTGTCACATTACTAACAATTTTTTTTTGTAGGAATCATGCATTTCTTCAGCAAGTATCATGAAGTGAAATTTTTATTATTTAGAGTGTGTTTATTGTTATAGTTTAATATTTTTATGTTGTTGCTTGTTGTTGCTACCAAGTTGCAATTTTTTTTTTTTTTTGCTGATTATTCTTCTTGAAATGCAATTAGAATTTGATAGATCATTCCTAATGGTTTGTTGTTGTATTCTAGTTTGTTACTGTGTTAAAGCTAATATGCATTTCTTAAGAGGCCTAAATCAAACAATTTTAGAAACTACATACAATACATTGCCTCACATATATTGTGCATTCTATGTACTACAAAAATGTAGGAACTCTGATGTATAGGCATGGAGCTGACTTCTTGGAATCTTTAACCGAATATTGCACAATTTACATTGTATATATCAAAGGTAAATCTGCCGTGGTATGTTGTCCAGTAATTCATAATCATGTGGGAAAAAAAAAGTTGGCAGCAACAAGGGGCATTTGATTTTAGGTTCATCTTGTTATTTGTTATCATTTTTATGTATTGACATGTAATATTTTATGATTCGAACATTTTGATAAACAAAAGCATTTATTGCAACTAGTGCAAACATTTGGCAAAAAAATACCGCTACAACTCTCCATCCGAAAAAAGGGAAAAAAAAAACTTGAGCATGTTTTTCTTTCTTTTATAACAACAATAGCACTCTTATGCTAGATTCAAAGCTCCATCAAATGTTTCAACTTTCAATAAACTCGGCAAGTCATATTAAGGGAGAGTTAATTCAAAGAGGTAATGGGCAGTTATTAGAAGTTAATTCAAAGAGCTCCATTAGATTTTTCTATTAGTATTTTTTAATTTTTTAATAAATTATAAATTTAATAAAATAATTTTATTTTTTATGTAAATAGTCAAACGAATACCTAGTGGTATCCATTTATCTGGCCGGGTATCCCCATCCCTTTTTTGTTAACTATAACGCTTAACGGGGCAAAGAACGGGAACATTTTTTCTAACGGGAACGAAAACCGGTAGAGGCCGCCCCAAGCCATCCCTAAGAATTATTTAGATGCTATTCTTTATCATCTCAATTTTTCATTAAGTGTAATTGACTAGATTTTTGGATGTATATATGAAACTGCATTTGTTATCCTAATTAATAGTACACCTATTGGTTTTTTTATAATCTACCATGGGCCTAAGGCAGGGATGTCCTTTATCCTCTTATTTTCTTATTCTTTATGCTAAGATGTTATCCATATATTTAAGGATGCAATGATAGATGGGTAAATTATGGGATGCAAACCTGTTAGATCAAATTCTTCAATCAGTCATCTCATATTTGCTAATGATTATCTCTTATATATTATCAGGAGCCAAACGAGTATGTCCATGGGTACTTAGGTGTTCCTCTTAAAGACTCAAAATTAAATCAAACAGAGATGCAACCTTTCAAAAATAAGATTTATGCTAGATTTGATGCTTAGATATGAAGGACTTTGTCTTTCTCTCCAAGAATAACTCTCATAAAGTTATTGTTTTATGCTATGCCATCACATATTATGACATTTTGTAATGCCTGCTAGCTTTGAGTTGTGGTTTTCTATAGTGGTTAAAAGCTTCTTATGGGATCATGACTCAAATAAGAGGGTTATACATACTATATCCCGAGACACCATGTGTAAGCCATATGATAAAGGGGGTCTAAGTTTGCCAAATATAAACAAATGGTAGATGACTTTAGTAAGACAGAATACAAGGAAACTGCTATTAAATCCTTAAAGCTTATGTGCCCATGTTTTCCATACTTAAGTACAAATTCAGTGACAATTGGAATACTTATACTTCACCTATAAGTGCATTTGCAATGTGGAGACATATTTGTAGGATTTTTCTCAAGTTATTACAACATTTGTTATGGTCTATTGGCAGTGAAAGTTTTATCAAGATATATAGAGACACAATCATGGTTTTCTTTAATTCCTATCAACAAACGACCCTTTGAGTATAATTTAAAAATCACTTCTTTTTTATCAACAATTGATATTATGATCATCAAGGGTAGCAAATAGAATCATAACTTTCTGGACAATATTTTTTTCTTTTTCATTGTGAAGGAAATTATGAATACTATAGTTGGAGGAACAAACTGTAAAGATGTATTATCTTGGAGATCTGTTTATAAACCAAACATATCTATGAAAGTGATTCATAGTATTCTGAAAGAAACAGTTGGAAACTCATTCCAATTTGTAGCAAAAATAATTTAAAAGTTAAAGGGTCATCGATGAGTGCTATTCTTCCTGTGGAGATTGTAGCATCATGGGATTACCAACCTCATCCTTTCATGCTCACAGAATAACTTATATTTCAAATATATGCAAAGGATGCAAACAGGATGTTGAATACTTGGATCATTTATAACTTCATTATCCAAGCTCTATAGGCTTATCTTAGCAACAATATTCTTATTACTCCTCTGAGTTTTCTTACTACAAGATCTAAGAATGACCTAACGAGTAAGACTCAAATATTCCTATCCTACTCTTTATAGTGGATTTGGAAGCTTGCGATGATGCTTATTTTTTAAACAAAGCTTTCAATCCAACTTGTTGGAGGTATCATTGTATCCGTGGAATAGGGGACTCACCACGGTGGCACAGTAGAGGCTTCCGACGAGGATCGTCGGTCGTTGGGGGGACTACAAGAGTCCCCGGAGATGCCCACACCCTTGGGCCGCGGTGCCAGAGAGGAAGAAGGCAATGGAAGGAAGAAGGAAGAGAAGAAGCTGGTTTTCTCTCTGTCCCAAACCAGGAGCTCGTCTCCCCCTTTTTATTTTGCTCATCCAGGAGACAACCCATTTATGGGTTATGGGTGGACGTCTCCTCCAATCGGAGCCTCGGAGGGAGGGGCACGATGCCCGTGTTCCATGAGGGCGGCTCTGTCCCAGCCGTAAGAAGAACAGGGGCTTTCCTGTTTCAGCCCCTGTTTCGTAACAATCTCTCACTCGTCCACACAGGACCTTACTTTTAATGCCATCTCACCTCTCTCTTCTTGCAGTGCAGTGGGGTGTGCGATTCGACGAAATTCACACACAGTGACACACAGTGAAAATGCTACACTAAGTTAATGAATAACTAATGCAGTACATAAACGATGTAATCCAATCTCGTCAGTGTCCCAGAAAATTCGATCACACCACAATCAAGTACTTTCAATCCCTTAAGGATTTAATCTGAGCAGTACTTGAAAAAAAACTAAGTCAAGTATCTATGTTCATAATCATATGCAACTCATGCACATGATTGCCCGGGCTATGGATCACAACATATAAGGTGTGATCGCAAATAATCTTCCTTGAACACTCATACCAATCCATCTTTATCCAGTTGGCTTTCTAGGATTATCTCATATGGTCGTATTAATGCCATGACCTTGGAGGATAAGGCTAAGAAAGTCATCATGAACTCCAACTTCATGATATAGGCTCAAGTCCAAGGACACTATATAGTTGTAGGGCTCACACGGTAATGGAGAGGGAGTATCCCGTTATCCCTATTGGGTCGACTTTAGCACATGCAACATAATGCATGTTACGGTGGAGCTCCCACTCAATGGGCTATGTCATACTCAAACATCGTACAAACACAAGTCCAGGCATCACAAAGTTGCCTGACTCAAGCACACATCAATGCTCCCAGTTCACCGTACGAACACATGTACATACTCCGTACTCGACTTTCTAAGTCTCATCTCAGTCCAAACTAAGGCGACTTATTATAATAATTTATGTAGCCCATTTTTCAACTTATGCAATCTGCAACTCATGCAGTCTGTAACTCATACAGTATCTTATGCAACTCATGCATTCACTCAAGCATCTATCATGGCTACTTTAGTTTTATCCTGCCCACTACAAAAATTGTTAGGTTGATCACCCCTGTGAGTGGGCTGATCAAAGCCTGTGACATTCATACACATATGTGCCTACCAATATGAACTCATCATGATAATAATGAAAACAAGCATTTCATTTTGACATAAATAACACACAGTCTACAATGTCCATACAATCCCTGTCTGTCAGATACAATGCAGACCCAGACTCCTTATATGAGTTGGAAGACATCTCTAGCAATGGGCTTAGTCAATGGATCAGCTAACATCCTGCTAGTAGGGATATGTCTAACGGTAACCTCTCCTTGCTTAACCATGTCTCGAATGAAGTGATATCTAATGTCAATATTCTTAAACCTTCCATGATACTTGGAATCTTTAGTGCTATCGGAACATATCTGAATAGTCTCATGAGCACTGGCTAATATCTCGAGTCGTCTCAAGAACCTTCTCAGCCACACAGCCTCCTAAACAACAGTCGAACAAGCAATGTATTTGGCTTCCATAGTGGACAGGGTTGTGCAGTTCTGTTTCTTACTGCACCAAGAGACAGCTCCACCTCCAAAGATGAACACATATCCTGAAGTGGATTTATGCTCATCTCTATCACCAGCCCAATCAGAGTCACAAAACCATTTAATCTCAAATCCCCTCCTTGATAACATAGGATGAGATTAGCAGTACCATGAAGGTAGCAAAAAATCCTCTTTACTGCTTTCCAATGAGCAAGCCCTAGGTTGCTTTGGTACCGACTGACCAAGCCTACCGCAAAGCTAATATCAGGACGTATACATAACATAGCATACATCAAACTTTCCACAGCACTCACATAGGAAATCCTGCTCATCTTCTCTCTCTCCTCATCCATTTTAGGGCACTGGTTAATACTCAAAATACAGCCCTTCTCTATTGGGGTATCAACGGGTTTTGAATAGTGCATTCGGAATCGTTCCAAGATTTTTGAATATAAGTTTCTTGAGACAGACCAAGAAACTTCTTAGCACGATTCCTTAGGATCCTCACTCCTAGCAAAAAATTGCCTCGCCCATATCCTTCATCTCAAAAATGGAGGACAACCACTCCTTAGTGGCATTGATCACCCCTATAGAACTCCCAGCTATTAGGATATCATCCACATACAGCGCTAAAAATAGAATCCCATCGTCTGATTTCTTAATGTATACACAATGGTCCTCCTCAATCATGGTTAAGCCAATCGATGTAATGGCTTCATGAAATTTAAGTACCACTGTCTGGATGATTGCTTGAGACCATATATGGATCTTTTAAGGTGGCACACTTTGCCCTCCTTTTCTTTAGCCACAAAACCCAAAGGTTGATCCATGTAGATTTCTTTATCTAGGCTTCCATTAAGAAATGCTGTCTTGACATCCATCTGATGTAGCTCCAAATCTAAATGAGCCACTATTGCTAGGATCAAGCGAATGAAGGCAAATCTCACCATAGGAGAAAATGTCTCCTCATGGTCCACACCCTCCATTGGGTATAGCCCTTCACCACAAGACGAGCGTTGTACTTATTGATTGACCCATCAGCCTTGCGCTTATCTTTAGGACCCACTTATTTCCTATAGATTTGCGCCTAGGTGGTAAGTCTACCAGGTCCCACACATGGTTCCTATCCATAGACTCCATCTCATTTCCATAGCAGCTAGCCACTCTTTACGAACTGATGAATCAAGTGCCTCATGAACAGAGACTGGCTCATCTGGATCCAACGGGGCACAGAGAAACACATTCCCTTCAACCTCAAAGTATCGCCGTGGAACTATTCTATGTGTACTTATCTGTAACAATGGATCTAGACTTTGAGAGCTACCCCCTAAAGGTACATTAACCCTCATGGGTGAGCTCCCACTGGGCTCAGCCTGTGCGCTTTTACTGTCTGGTGCGTCACTCCAACTAGGCTCAGCACCCCCACTATCTGTGGCGATATTTGGAATAAGCCGTAATGCCCCTTCCTCGCTAGAGATAGTAGGAAGGTCGTTATAGGGTAAGGTCCTTCTTGATCTCACCAATGCTTGAAAATTCATTCTCTATGAATTCCACATCTCTAGACTCTATTTTAGTCAGTCCTCCATCAGGATGTTCACCATATATCACGTAACCCTTAGAATTTTGAGGGTACCTAATGAACACCTTTTTGCTAGCCTTAGGACCTAGCTTTCCCAACCTTTGGGAGGTGTTGTGAACGTATCCTGCTAAACCCTACGGGCGCAAATGATCTACATAAGGTCTCATGCCATACCATAACTCATATGGTGTGGAGGACACCGATTTACTGGGTATGCGGTTAAGGATATAGGCAGCAGTCAAAAGTGCATTACCCCAGAAACTAATTGGGAGATTTGCCTGTGCCATCATTGACCTAACCATATCCAGTAAAGTCCTGTTTTGATGCTCTGCAACACCATTTTGCTGCAGCATCCCAGGAATGGTGAGATGCCTGTGTATCCCTTTCTCATCACAAAGCTTCTAAAATTGATCAGATAAATATTCACGACCTCTATCAGTCCTGAGAGACTTCAAAGTCTTCTCCTTTTGATTTTTCACCTCAGCTAAGAAGAAGCGGAAACAATCCAACACTTCATAGCGGTGGAAGATCAGGTACACATACCTAAATTGTGAATAATCATCGATGAATATGAGGAAATAAGATGCTCCATGGCGTTCTCTGACACTCATGGGTCCACAGATATCTGAGTGTACTAGCCCTAATGGCTGAGAGGCCCTAGAAGCCTTACCAAAAGGCTTTCTTGATGCCTTTCCTGCCAAACAAGACTCACACACAGGGAGGCTTATTTTGCTAAGGGGGCCCAATAGCCCTTCTCTAGCCATCTGTGTCATCCTATCTTGGCCCACATGACCAAGTCTGGCATGCCATAGTGAAGAATTATCACATGCAGGAAAGAAGCACAAGCATATGAAGAGTAAGAGTCAGATATTTTCACATCAAGTCTGAAAAACCCATACAATAAATAGCCACAAAAGATAACACACCATCCAGATATACAGACATACGATCATCAGAAAACAAAGGTATACCAAGAGCTAACAGGGCAAGTATAGAGCACAGATTACACTGGATAGTTGAGACGTACAAAACATCATGTAGGAGCAATACATGTCCTCCTTGCAACATAATGCGATATGCTCCTACACCCAACACCTGCTCATAGACCGTTCCCAAGAACAACATATTGGGTGCCTGCAGAAATCCGATGAAAATCCATAAAACCAGCTCGATCTCAAACTATGTGTTTGTTCGCTCCCGTGTCTATGATCCAATTAGAGAGAGTGTCAGCAACTAATGCATATGAACAAACATAGAGAGAGGTTAACGTGGAATATACCTTCTTTGGTTCTGTGCATTCACAAGCGAAGTGGCCTTTCATACCACAGGTGTAGCATTTGATCTTTGCCACATTCTTCTTACCCTTTGGTTGGCCTTTCTTAGGCTTGGCTACCTTCTTTTCCTTGAAACTCTGTGAACCTTTGTCACTGGATTTACTCCTTCTACCTCTGGAATGCGAAGCTCCAGCGTGAGCCACATAGGCAAAGGAGTGGAAAGTCTCTATGCGCTCAGCCTCCAGCTCGAGATGATGAGATATGTCCTCAAAAGTCTTGATGCTTACTATGAGTCATCAAAGCTTCATCTGACTCCACTGAGGGTCAGGCAGCGAACGAATCACTGCAAGGACCTTCTGTTCCTCAGTGAGATCAACCCCAGCCTCCCTCAGATCCCTAATCATGCCACTCATCACGCGGCGATGTTCAGACATTGAATGATTGGGATCTTTGACATGTTGCATAAATTTGAGGTTCAAGGCCCGCAGACTTGTTGCTGAGGTCTGACCAAACCAAATCTTGAGCTGGTTCCACATATCCTGGGTAGTTAAAAATCCCTCAAAATCTCCAATCAGGTCATTGTGCATATAGCTTAACATAGTGAAGTGTGCATAACGATCCTTCTTTACCCATTTTTCATAGACTTCATGATCCTGATGATTCTATTCAGAGGTACCAGGTTCTGGTGGTGTCATGCTGTGTATCAGGGTTTCCAAGACTTCTTGCTCATTGAGTAGATATTGAATCTTTCAGTGCCATACATTATAATTTTGTCTTTCCAGTTTTTTGCCTCTATCGAGGCCAGCTACACCAGATTGGGAGGCCATCACTACATTTGGTCAAGCAAAATATGGACATCGGGTACATAATCAGTGTATATCTCTATTTGAAAAAATATTCAGATTTTAAATAATCTTACTTATAAACAAAAATTTGCTAAGCTCATAATCATCACTCATTTAATAAGATAAAACACTGAATCCAATAATTTTTCATAAAACATATCTATGTTGTCCATAAAATCAGCATTGGAATAAATCCACATATGCTTCATCAAGCTTATATTTCATGTCAACTAAAGACATAAATCAATATATATATTATTTATGCACCAAGCATAAATAAATGCTTGCAGAAAATACATAACAATTTATATAAATGCCCCTCATGCACTACGCATAAATTATTATGTCAATAATAAAACATGCAAAAATATGCATAAATCATATTTATACACTAAGAATAAATAATTATGCATCTAGAAAAAATTTCACAGAAAAAATCAAATAGAATGACAATAAAAAATGTTCATGCACAGAGCATAAACACCCATGCCACATTAAGAAAATTTTCAATAAATTTTCTATGATATTATATGATTTTCTGATTTTTCTATAATTTTTTATGATTTTTCTGCATTTTTCTGCAATTTCTAGATTTTCTATAATTTTAAAATACCCAAAAAATCTGAAAAATATTTAAATTAATTTATTCAATTTATGAAAAGATGGCTTTGCCCCTGATAAGTTTTTGAATTTACGGGTGGTGCCACCCGTAAACTTACGAATGCAGTCGTGCGCGCTGCGCACGACTGCGATGCAAGGCCGTCCCGGCCCTTCGGTGGTCGAGATGGAGCTCCGGACGGGAGAGGGGGAGACCGCCTGCATCCCACGGATGCATAGAGAGCCATCGCCCTTCGTGGCGGCAGACAAGGCTTCCCCGGCCCTCCGGCGGCTGGGTAAGAGAGAGGGATGGCCTCCGTTGACATGCGGAGGTGACGCCAGTGGTCGTTCTGGGTCCGATGGCCCCGAACAGCCATCTCAGTTTTTTTTGTTGAACTGCGGCTTCCGTGGCCGCAGCTGAGGGGCAAGCGGCGGCGTGCGGCCACCACTGCCTACTCCTTCGCCTCTTCCCCCTCTTCGGCCACCGCTCGAAGTGTGGTGACGGCCGGCGAGGCTCTGATTCCACTGTTGGAGGTATCAATGTATACGTGGAATAGGGGACTCACCTGTTTCACGGTGGTGCAGCGAAGGCTTCCGGAGAGGATCGTCGTCGTAGGGGGAGCTACAAGAGTCTTCGAAGATGCCCACACCCCTGGGCCACGGTGCCGGAGAGGGAGAAGGCAATGGGAAGAAGAAGGAAGAGAAGAAGCTGGTTTTCTCTCTGTCCCAAACTAGGAGGTCTTCTCCCCCTTTTATTCTACTCGTCCAGGAGACAACCCATTTATTGGTTATGGGTGGACATCTCCTCCGGTCGGAACCTTGGAGGGAGGGGCATGACGCCCGTGTTTCACGAGGATGGCTCCGTCCTAGCCGCAAGAAAAACAGGGTGTCACGCCCCAGTCCCAAAATCCGAGCTAGGGTGACAACCCGCCGCATGCCAGGCATGCAAGGCGTCTCGAACTTCATCACATAAATCAATATAAAGCAAAATTTAAATCCATGATTTATTTCAAACCATAATTATCAGCCTTGGGCTACCTGCCCTACACACAAGCATTACTGAACTATATCAATATAATGGAACTAAGTTTATTTAATAGAAGCTCCGTCTATCCCGAATATCCTTCTTCATTCCTGAGGCTCTGAAAAACATTATGAGAATTCTATGAGCTCACACTCAATAAGTAAGCCTAACATAATTTCAAATTACATTTATCATGCTATCAGCATATTCATGTCATCGGATCAAAATGATTTGAAAGCTTAATTAAATAATAAATACTAGAATATGCAATGTAAACCAAACACTGTTTATACTGTCATTGTTTTTCTTTATGTGTCACACGGCCCTACAACACTCATCTTGTGTATCACTCTTAAATGTCCCTAAGAGGAAGGGTCCTGGTACCAGTGTTATACCATATCATAATCTGTCATCAGAACACATCCTACGGCCAAATTGGGGGTGGCCCGATCGCCGATGGCCGGGCCAGAGCCGGCTGCCGCCGCGATCGGCCCTCCCTTTCTCTCTCTCTCTCTCGTCTCCGGCACCCCACCGGACGTCATCTTCGGTGCGGTGGGGCGGTCGGCCAAGGCTGCCGGGCCTGAATCACAGTCGGCACGGAAGCAGGGTGCCGAGGCTTCTTTCAGCCCGGTTCCTCTCTCTCTCTTTCTCTGACTTTTTCTCTCTCTCCCATGCATGGATAGAGGGACTCACCAGGAGCAGATGCGCGCATGATAATGATGGGAAGGAGGCATCTGGAAGAGGATGATGGGGAAGAAGCGTATGCATCTTTCTTTAATAGCGATGCAGTCTCCTCATATCAAGGGATTTGGGACTCTATCTATTACAGGTGATTTAAAATTTAAACACCTTGCACAACTGCAAGTCCCTGGCGTTATCCATTCCATGAATATCACGATTAAGTTTCGCGATCAGGTAATCACATCCCGGGGATTACACAGGGGCTTTTCTATTTCAGCCCCTGTTTCGTAACACAATTCAAATAGTAACAACAGTTATAATCCAAGCTATAGAATGCATTAAATTGTTTACCTCTGTATCGCATAATATATCTAGTATTTGGGGCTCTTTTCTATTTATTACTGGAAAATTTCACACAAAATTTGCTCCGTAAATGCCTCTATAGCCAAGATATATATCAAGGTTAATTGTATGGCTCAATTCACCTTGAAACTTCTAATGCAAGAGCAATGACAAAAAATTATGTGGAGCACATCATCCTTGCTTTAGTAATATCTTTGTCAACATCTTTAATTTCTTTTATAAAATTAACAAAAGCCTAAATCGAATTGAAAGCAACTATAAAATTGAATCAAAATTCTAAAATCATTCCAAAGAACAAGTTATCTATTGTTGTAGCCTGAATTAATGATCAATCAAAGTGTGATTGAGTACTTATATATGTATATGAAAGTAAAAATAAAGTAATAATTAATTTAAGCAGCATTAAGAAAAAAAAATATTTGTTGCCGCTGAAATTTGTCCTCCGGTTCGGGCGCGATCGGGCTGCAGCATGGGCTTCCTCCAAGGCGGACCTGCAAGACAGTCCTCACACAAGAGGTGTTGGGGGTGGCCCTCTGCGGAAGACCCTCCGATGCCCAAGTCAGTGGAGACCAGCAATCAATAAATATGGGGAGCTTTCATGGCGGAGTGTGAGAACTGCGAATGAAAAATGGGCGTAGAATAGTCGTACCTGAGAGGCTTGAGGGTGGTAGTATTTATAGGCGGTCACCTGACTTCTTGGACGTGCTCTGGATGAGGTCTGAAAGTTGTTGGGATTCGAAATGGATTCGAATCAGGTTGTTACAGGGCCAGTAGGATCCGTATCTGGTTAGTTAGAGGATCGATGGCTGGGAGGCAGGGAGAGCTGGCCGATGGATCGAGACTCAATGGCCGCGTGGTCCCTAGGCCACTATTGTAGGTCCTAGGCCACGTCTTGGCATGATTCCTTGTTTGGAATCTTATTCTGTTACAGTGAATTTGAACTCTCCCGCGCTAGATTCCGCAGAGGTCTAAAGTAGCTCGGATCGAATGGCCGAGGAATGGTCTGGCCTTGATGGCAGTAGCATAAGAATAGCTCGGGTTGCCGAGGCATAAGGTTGGCCGAACCTGCTGAAGTACAATGTGGTTGGCTGAGTCGGACTTCTGTGAAGCATGGAGTCAAGAAATCTTTGTCTCGGCTTTATAACACCATCCTTCCTCACGCAAAAGGTGCCTAAGGGCAACGCGGCAGCCATAAATGCCTTAATGATGGAAGGAAATAAGGCATTAAATGCCTTAAAACAGGTGGATGCACATGGCCTTTATGAGGCCATAATTGCGTTGGTGCGAAGGACATAGCACGGTTGCGGAAACCGAGCTAGAGTGCCGAGGTATGTTAGCCGAAGCATATTTACCGATGCATGTTTGCCGAAGTATATTTGCCGAACTATATTTGCCAAACTATATTTACCGAGGCATGTTGGCCAAACTATATTTGTCGAGACATGTTGGCCGAACTATACTTGCCGAACTATATTTGCCGAGGCATGTTGGCCGAACTATACTTTCTCTTCTCTTTTTATTCCATTAAATGCTGGCCAAGTCATTATGACCGTTTATGCACCATTGAATGCTCCGGCTTATTGATTTGACGGATATTAATGAGGGGGCCCCACGCACATGGCGTGACCCTTTTTTCCCTCTTGTTCTCTTTCTTCATAATGAGGAGACTCTTGTCGCTAGAATGTCGTGCCAGCAGGGCATTTAGACTGGGCGCGACCCCATCACCGATGTGAGCGGTCAACAATGCAATGACGATTTTACCCCTCATCACATGCCCCTCACTCCCTAGTCCGAAGTGTAATTTTGGATATAGGGAGTAGAATTCTGGAGCAATCTTATTTAGGGGACGTGTCATTCGATCCTCTATAGAGGAAGTGTTCATCTCTGTGTAGGTTAGGGAAAGGCCTGGGCGGCCCCCTTGCTGAAGTAAAATAAGGTGCTTTAGTTGCACTAGAGTGTCCGAGAAATTATCCGGTTGGGACGAAGCTTTAGTGCTGTATCACTCGGATTGGCCGAGGTTTTATGGATGAATTTATTACTCGGTTGTTGCCGAACCTTTAGAAATATATCACTTGGTCTTTGGCCGATGCTCTGGAAATTTATTACTCGGTTGTTGCCGAGCCTTTAGAAATATATTACTCGGTTGTTACCGAGCCTTCTCAAGATGCTACTTGGTTGTAACCGAGGCTTAAAATATTAATTGCTACTCGGTTGTGACCGAGGCTTCAAATAATAAATTACTCGGTGTTGCCGAGCCTTCCAAGGTGCTACTCGGTTGTAACCGAGGCTTCAAATAATAAAATACTCGATGTTGCCGAGCCTTCCAAGATGCTACTCGGTTGTAACCGAGGCTTCCAAATAATAAATTACTCGGTGTTGCCGAGCCTTCTAAGGTGCTACTCAGTTGTAACCAAGGCTTCAAATAATAAAATACTCGGTGTTGCCGAGCCTTCCAAGATGCTACTCGATTGTAACCGAGGCTTCCAAATAATAAATTACTCGGTGTTGCCGAGCCTTCCAAGATGCTACTCGGTTGTAACCGAGGCTTCAAATATTAATTGCTACTCAGTTGTAACCGAGGCTTCAAATAATAAATTACTCGGTGTTGCCGAACCTTCCAAGATGCTACTCGGTTGTAACCAAGGCTTCAAATATTAATTGCTACTCGGTTGTAACCGAGGCTTCAAATAATAAATTACTCGGTGTTGCCGAGCCTTCCAAGATGTTACTCGGTTTTAACCGAGGCTTCCAAATAATAAATTACTCGGTGTTGCCGAGCCTTCCAAGATGCTACTCGGTTGTAACCGAGGCTTCCAAATAAATTACTCGGTGTTGCCGAGCCTTCAAAAATGCTACTCAGTTGTAACCGAGGCTTCCAATATTAATTGCTACTCGGTTGTGACCGAGGCTTCAAATAATAATAAATTACTCGGTGTTGCCGAGCCTTCCAAGGTACTACTCGGTTGTGACCGAGACTTCAAATAATAAAATACTCGGTGTTGCCGAGCCTTCCAAGATGCTACTCGGTTGTAACCGAGGCTTCCAATAATAAAATACTCGGCGTTGCCGAGCCTTCCAAGATTATATTTTACTTGGCGCTGCCAAGGTTCGGAGACCGTTACTCGATTGTAGCCGAGCCTTCAAGATTATATTTTACTTGGTACTGCCAAGGTTCGGAGATTTATTGCTTGGCCCAGCCGAGGATTTATACGACCTGCTTCTTATTGTAGCTTTCAAGGAGAGTTATAAGAATTTCGCAGGCCTTTAAAAATAGAATTTAATTCAATGAATAAAAATGGGTATAGAAAGAGCATACTTTTATGGATGAATTTATTACTCGGTTGTTGCCGAGCCTTCAGAAATATATCACTCGGTCTTTGGCTTGTTGCCGAGCCTTTAGAAATATACTACTCGTTGTTGTCGAGCCTTCCCAAGATGCTACTCGGTTGTAACCGAGGCTTCCAAATAAATTACTCGGTATTGCCGAGCCTTCAAAAATGCTACTCGGTTGTAACCGAGGCTTCAAATAATAAATTACTCGGTGTTGCCGAGCCTTCCAAGGTGCTACTCGGTTGTAACCGAGGCTTCAAATAATAAAATACTCGGTGTTGCTGAGCCTTCCAAGATGCTACTCGGTTGTAACCGAGGCTTTCAAATAATAAATTACTCGGTGTTGCCGAGCCTTCCAAGGTGCTACTCGGTTGTAACCGAGGCTTCAAATAATAAAATACTCGGTGTTGCCGAGCCTTCCAAGATGCTACTCGGTTGTAACCGAGGCTTCCAAATAATAAATTACTCGGTGTTGCCGAGCCTTCCAAGATGCTACTCGGTTGTAACCGAGGCTTCAAATATTAATTGCTACTCGGTTGTAACCGAGGCTTCAAATAATAAATTACTCGGTGTTGCCGAGCCTTCCAAGGTGCTACTCGGTTGTAACCGAGGCTTCAAATAATAAAATACTCGGTGTTGCCGAGCCTTCCAAGATGCTACTCGGTTGTAACCGAGGCTTCCAAATAATAAATTACTCGGTGTTGCCGAGCCTTCCATGATGCTACTCGGTTGTAACCGAGGCTTCAAATAATAAAATACTCGGTGTTGCCGAGCCTTCCAAGATGCTACTCGGTTGTAACCGAGGCTTCCAAATAAATTACTCGGTGTTGCCGAGCCTTCAAAAATGCTACTCGATTCTAACCGAGGCTTCAAATAATAAAATACTCGGTGTTGCCGAGCCTTCAAAAATGCTACTCGGCTGTAACCGAGGCTTCCAATATTAATGCTACTTGGTTGTGACCGAGGCTTCCAAATAAATTACTCGGTGTCGCCGAGCCTTCAAAAATGCTACTCGGTTGTAACTGAGGCTTCCAATATTAATTGCTACTCGATTGTGACCGAGGCTTCAAATAATAATAAATTACTCGGTGTTGCCGAGCCTTCCAAGGTGCTACTCGGTTGTGACCGAGGCTTCAAATAATAAAATACTTGGTGTTGCCGAGCCTTCCAAGATGCTACTCGGTTGTAACCGAGGCTTCCAAATAATAAATTACTCGGTGTTGCCGAGCCTTCCAAGGTGCTACTCGGTTGTAACCGAGGCTTCAAATAATAAAATACTCGACGTTGTCGAGCCTTCCAAGATTATATTTTACTTGGCGCTGCCAAGGTTCGGAGACCGTTACTCGGTTGTAGCCGAGCCTTCAAGATTATATTTTACTTAGCGCTGCCAAGGTTTGGAGATTTATTTCTCGGCCCAGCCGAGGATTTATACGACCTGCTTCTTATTGCAGCTTTCAAGGAGAGTTATAAGAATTTCGCAGGCCTTTAAAAATAGAATTTAATTCAATGAATAAAAATGGGTATAGAAAGAGCATACTTTTATGGATGAATTTATTACTCGGTTGTTGCCGAGCCTTTAGAAATATATCACTCGGTCTTTGGCCGATGCTCTGGGAATTTATTACTCGGTTGTTGCCGAGCCTTTAGAAATATATTACTCGTTGTTGCCGAGCCTTCCCAAGATGCTACTCGGTTGTAACCGAGGCTTCCAAATAAATTACTCGGTGTTGCCGAGCCTTCAAAAATGCTACTCGGTTGTAACCGAGGCTTCCAATATTAATTGCTACTCGGTTGTAACCGAGGCTTCCAAATAATAAATTACTCGGTGTTGCCGAGCCTTCAAAGATGCTACTCGGTTGTAACCGAGGCTTCAAATAATAAAATACTCGGTGTTGCCAAGCCTTCCAAGATACTACTCGGTTGTAACCGAGGCTTCCAAATAAATTACTCGGTGTCACCGAGCCTTCAAAAATGCTACTCGGTTGTAACCGAGGCTTCCAATATAATTGCTACTCGGCTGTGACCGAGGCTTCAAATAATAATAATTACTCGGTGTTGCCGAACCTTCCAAGGTGCTACTCGGTTGTAACCGAGGCTTCAAATAATAAAATACTCAGTGTTGCCGAGCCTTCCAAGATGTTACTCGGTTGTAACCGAGGCTTCCAAATAATAAATTACTCGGTGTTGCCGAGCCTTCCAAGGTGCTACTCGGTTGTAACCGAGGCTTCAAATAATAAAATACTCGGCGTTGCCGAGCCTTCCAAGATTATATTTTACTTGGCGCTGCCAAGGTTCGGAGACCGTTACTCGGTTGTAGCCGAGCCTTCAAGATTATGTTTTACTTGGCGCTGCCAAGGTTCGGAGACCGTTACTCGGTTGTAGCCGAGACTTCAAGATTATATTTTACTTGGCGCTGCCAAGGTTCGGAGACCATTACTCGGTTGTAGCCGAGCCTTCAAGATTATATTTTACTTGGCGCTGCCAAGGTTCGGAGACCGTTACTCGGTTGTAGCCGAGCCTTCAAGATTATATTTTACTTGGCGCTGCCAAGGTTCGGAGAATTGGTTGCTCGGCCCAGCCGAGGTTTGGAGAATTTTTACTTGGCCCTGCCAAGGTTCAAAGAATTTTGTTGCTCGGCCCAGCCGAGGTTCGGAGATTTTTACTTGGCCCTGCCAAGGTTCGAAGAATTTGTTGCTCGGCCCAGCCAAGGTTCGGAGATTTTTACTTGGCCCTGCCAAGGTTCAGAGATTTCCTGTGCAAATAGGCAACTCGGTCGTGCCGAGGATTGGTGAGCAGCACCTGTTTCTTTTCGCAATCTTTGGCAACATAATGTGTGATGATTCACGTTGCAAATTATGAAAATACATGCCGACAGGAAGGTATAATAAGGCATATCAAAATGGACTTATAGAGGACATACCCTATTGATAATACTTACAGAGATTGTCCGAGTTCCACATCCGGGGGACAAACTTTCCGTTTAGATCTTGCAGCTTGTAGGTTCCCGGTCCAATGATCTCAGCCACTTGGTAGGGGCCTTCCCAATTTGGTGCCAGTTTTCCTTGCTCCAGCGGTTTGGAGACAGATGCTTTCCGGAGAACAGGGTCGCCGGGCGAGAAGGATCTCCCTTTGACTCTGGAGGCATGATAGCATCCGCGGATAGGGGGGTCCTATCTCCATGGGGATGACAGCTTCTACGCCGAAGGCCATCCGTAACGGGGTCTCGCCTGTGGGGACTCTCTGTGTGGTGCGGTAGATCCACTGGCCGAGGTTAAAGCTGGACGTTGGACTTCTGTGAAGCATGGAGTCAAGAACTCCTTGTCTTGGCTTTATGACGCTATCCTTCCTCACGCAAAAGGTGCCTAAGGGGCAACGTGGCAGCCATAAATGCCTTAATGATGGAAAGAGATAAGGCATTAAATGCAGGTAGATGCACATGGCCTTTATGAGGCCATAAATGCCTTGGTGCGCATAGCGCGGCTATGAAAGCCGATCTATTGTGCCAAGGCAGGGAGAAGGCGGAGATGGCGTCGAGTCGTGGCGAGAGGACACCTGAGAGATGAATCGGGCCACCGAGATCTGGGGAGATCCTTGTCGCAGCCCCCTTGCGGGACTAGTCTGGCCTCCTTAGGTCGACATGGGGGGTCCGCAACTCCATGCGGACCAGAAGAAGAAGTGGCTAGAGAAAGAGGAGCTGCGGCCTCTTCTGGGAGGCATGGAGCAGGGGTAGCTACAACTGGATGGGGAGCTGTATGGCGCTCCTGAACTAGATGGGTCAGGGCCTGGACCTGCTGGACCAGTGTGGCAAACGGGTCCTGGGTCACTGGGACAGCTGGTGGCGACGGAGTCTCAGCTGGTGGCAGCGACAGTGCCACGATACTCATCGGATCGGGTCTCTGGGAGGCGACCCGGTCCTGGGCTTCAGAAGTTGCCCTTCTCCGATTAGCCATTGGAGAGGTTCTCTTCCAGATCGAGATCATTGTCTCCTTTTTTCAAGTTTAACAGGACTTGAGGCCCTTCCTCTAGCGCCAATCTGTTGCCGCTAAAATCTGTCCTCCGGCTCGGGCGCGATCGGGCTGCAGCATGGGCTCCCTCCTAGGCGGACCTGCAAGACAGTCCTCACGCAAGAGGCGTTGGGGGTGGCCCTCTGCGGAAGACCCTCCGACGCACAGGTCAGTGGAGACCAGCAATCAATAAATATGGGGAGAAGGATCCCCCAGGAAGAGTTCCTCCGAGCTCTCGTGGGAGCTTTCATGGCGGAGTGTGAGAACTGCGAATGAAAAATGGGCGTAGAATAGCCGTACCTGAGAGGCTTGAGGGTGGTAGTATTTATAGGCGGTCACCTGACTTCTTGGATGTGCTCTGGATGAGGTATGAAAGTTGTTGGGATTCGAAATGGATTCGAATCAGGTTGTTACAGGGCCGGTAGGATCCGTATCTGGTTAGTTAGAGGATCGACGGCTGGGAGGCGGGGAGAGCTGGCCGATGGATCGAGACTCAATGGCCGCGTGGTCCCTAGGCCACTATTGTAGGTCCTAGGCCACGTCTTGGCATGATTCCTTGTTTGGAATCTTATTCTGTTACAGTGAATTTGAACTCTCCCGCGCTAGATTCCGCAGAGGTCTGAAGTAGCTCGGATCGAATGGCCGAGGAATGGTCTGGCCTTGATGGCAGTAGCATAAGAATAGCTCGGGTTGCCGAGGCATAAGGTTGGCCGAACCTGCCGAAGTACAATGTGGTTGGCCGAGTCGGACTTCTGTGAAGCATGGAGTAAAGAACTCTTTGTCTCGGCTTTATAACGCCATCCTTCCTCACGCAAAAGGTGCCTAACGGCAACGCGGCAGCCATAAATGTCTTAATGATGGAAGGAAATAAGGCATTAAATGCCTAAATGCCTTAAAACAGGTGGATGCACATGGCCATAATTGCGTTGGTGTGAAGGACAGCGCGGAGTGCCGAGGTATGTTGGCCGAAGCATATTTACGGATGCATGTTTGCCTAAGTATGTTTGCCGAAGTATATTTGCCAAACTATATTTGCCGAACTATATTTACCGAGGCATGTTGGTCAAACTATATTTGCCGAGACATGTTGGCCGAACTATATTTGCCGAACTATATTTGCCGAGGCATGTTGGCCGAACTATACTTTCTCTTCTCTTTTTATTCTATTAAATGCTGGCCAAGTCATTATGACCGTTTATGCACCATTGAATGCTCCGGCTTATTGATTTGACGGATATTAATGAGGGGCCCTTAGGAGAACCCACGCACATGGCGTGACCCTTTTTTCCTCTTGTTCTCTTTCTTCATAATGAGGAGACTCTTGTCGCTAGAATGTCGTGCCAACAGGGCATTTGGACTGGGCGCGACCCCATCGCCGATGTGAACGATCAACAATGCAATGATAATTTTACCTCTCATCAATATTAAATAATATTTTTTTCTCCGTAACTTGCATAAATTGCCCCAACGGATGTATTTTTATGAGATCTTAGGGTCTTTTATTATTATTACTTTTCCTTTGTTTAAACCTTTGGGGCCATGTAGAGGGACGGAGGAGGCCAACGGCCCTGCAAGCCTGATGGAAATAAGGTAAGAAGCTGAGGTTCCTTGTTTGACAGAGGAAACCGGCAAAGCTATCTCCACGTGCTCCCGTAGATTTCCTAAACCCACAGGATCATATCCAGCGGGCGCAACAGACCATAACGTGCCCTTTACTCTCTCTCTCTCTCTCTCTCCCCCTGTATATATATATATATGGAAATAAACAAATACAAAACAACTAAAGGCACAGGCACCCATATTCATGCAATATATAGTATCCTCGATATATGATGTGGATGACAGCAGATCTACGAACAAATCCAAGGTAACATAATATGCGGAGAAAAAGCAATTTAGGTGGGAAAAAAATCCTCATCCACCCCAACGCATCAGAATGCAGAAACTTGAACATACGAAACTTAGCTCTCATTTTTATGCATAATGCACCGTAGATTTTGTCACATTGGATAAATAGATATCAACAAGTTTATCTCACATTGCATAGTTGATGGTAGACTCTATCTCACATTTTGTCTAATGAATAAGCCCCAAAAACACTATAACTCTTTGATGATGCCTGATCATCGCGAGCTGATGTCCGTGAGCATCTACAAGCGCACCTGGGGTTCGTGGATGAACCTTCACTCCAAGTCGAGGCCTGCAAGAAGTTTTGGGGATCGAATATTCCGATGGAAACCTTCTAATGCTCAAGTTAGTGACCAGAATCATAATCGTGAACTTGAGGAAGCTCGAAAAAGAGAGTTTTCTTTCTCAGATCAAAATACTCTCTAAGTGCTTGAGTGTTCATACCTGATCAGGAGTCCCTCTTACCCATTTTATGGATATTCTTTGAGTCTGTGAGGCTTGCTTGGCAAGCTTGGAGTCTGTCCCATCTGATCTGGATGATTGGTATCTCATGATGGATGATGACTTTTTGGGCTCATCTGATCCGAGTAATTGGCATCTCATGATGGATGATGACTTTTTGAGCTCATTTGATTCGAGTAATTAAAGCCTCATGATGAATGATGACTTTCTGGGCTTAATGTCAGAGCTAGTAGAGTTTGTCCCATCACACATGCAAGCCATAGGCGGTTGGTGGGCTCAGCCTGACCAGTTACATGGGCCGTAAATAATTGGTGAGCCCAATTTTATCAGGCATTTGGGCTGCAGACAACTGGTTGGCCCAATCCAAAGAGAATCCAAAGAGGAGGCCACCTAGAATGTCGGGGCCGAGTCCAGAGAGTGGGCCACCTTGGAAGCTAGGACCGAGTCCGAAGACGAGGCTGCCTAGGAGGTCGGGGCCAACATCCTTTAGACTTATGTCGTCAGTTAACTCCGGCCATTAACTTACATATAGCTTTACTAGCAATATCAGATGCCCCGCCGCTCCTGAGCTTTAGTGGTTACGTGTTCTGCACCTGCTAAGCGAGAGGAGAGTAAAATTTCTCATCATCTTCAAGCTTTGTGCATCATTAATTATCGGGGGGAGAGCACGCACCTCCTAGAAGGTTAGGTCTCTTCAAAGTCTCTTCCTCGTTTAATGATACGTATAAAAAGTGACGTCGCCCGCGAGGAGATTGAGAAAATGCTTCTTGAGTAACGAAAAAGGTGGGGCGTCATTATTGGATCACCATCGCCAATGTTCCATCCTTTGCCGTGGATCACGCTCTCTTGGATGTCACCGAGGCATTGTATCTCGAGCGGTGAAGGAGTGTCTTTTGATAGCTGGATATCATATCCACTTGCGGGCATCCACATGGTACTTGTTGAGAAATTATTGAAACATAATTGCCCCAACTTATTGATTTTGATGATTTCCAAAAGACATTGCTTTACTTTCTAAAAGGCTATGAACATGATAAGTCAATCAATGAATTATTCTTGCTATGAGCAATTTCAAATTGGAAACTATGAACTATTAAAAATATAATGAGTTTCTTGAATCAATTGAATATATGTTTCAGTGAGCTATACTTATGAATTCAAAAATGATTTTATATATCAATCTCTTAAAGATCAATGACTTAATGAGAATGCTTTGAAATTGAGCTTTACTGTTAAAACAACATTATCTAAGTCAAATTTATATTTCAAAGTTGGTTGGGATGATTTTCAAAGCAAATCAGAATGTTTTCTGATTTTTGTATCAGTCCCGAGCCGACTCGAGAGTTTCCGAGTCGACTCCCAGCTTTTCGCGAGTCGACTCCTGAAAGTCAAGAGTCGACTCCCAGATTTTCACGAGTCGACCCCTGAAAACTCATTTTTTGATGCGTTCTGGATTCGATTGCTCGAGCCGACTCGCACAGTCCCGAGCCGACTCCCCGAATTCTGGGCGGAAATTTTTTGAGTTGACACATCAGCTCCAACGGATATATTTTTGAATAACGGCTATTTTTCTTTGTTTCTAACGGCTATATTGTTTCAGAATCTATAAATAGAGGAGCCATTCAACAAAGAAAGAAGAGAGAAGATATTTATTGAGAATCATTCAGTAAGAAACTCAAAAGAGGGAAAAACAGAGTGTTATTAGAAAAATCGTTTGATTTAAGAAGAAAGATTCAAAAGGAGTGAAATCCAAGAGTGAGATTCGTGCACTCCAGAGCTACCTTCTACAAAAGATTCAAGAGGAGATCCCAACACTTTCAAGAGCAAATCAAAGATCTTCCACATTCAAAGAAAAGGGAGAAAAAGCTTCAACCCAACTCCAAGGCTCAAATCTGTGGAGAATCGGTGCCGAGGCCTGATTCAACATCAAGAGGAGTTGAAGGAAGGAATCCAAAGAAGCCAAGCCAGCTCTCAAGCTTTATATATTCAGGCTTTTCTAAACTCAATTTTTATTTTGAAATATCTGCTCAAAAAGGAGCTGCTTGTAATTAAACTCATTTTATTTGTTTGTATCTAGTTTAATCTGAGGGATTAAACTAGAGGAGGTTGTTAAACCTCGGTACAAGCTAGGTTAGCTTGTGTTTGGGTTTGGTGCCGGTGAGCCCGTGTAAAATCGGCTGGGTTCGTTGTGATCCCGGAAAAACAACAAGTTTGAGTTGTGAACTTGGAAAACAACTCGGCTGTAATCTAGAGAGATTATAGTGTGGACCCAAGTGAGTCTTGGGAGTGGACGTAGGTGTTGATTGCACCGAACCACTATAAAATATCTTGTGTTTGCCGTGCCTAATTGTCTCTTCTCTATCTCTCATATACTTGTGTTTGTGCTTTGCTTATTAGCTAATCCTTTCACTTGCACATCTCATTTTAATTGCCTAAAAGCCTTAAATTTTTTAAGAACCCAATTCACCCCCCCCCTCTTGGGTTGCCATCTGGGCCAAACAATTGGTATCAGAGCATAGTGCTCATTTAGAGTTTGATCTCACGATCAAGAGCTAAAGGTCATTATGGCAACACAAAGTGGTTCTAGTTTTGCTGAAGGTCATTCTACGAATAGACCTCCACTCTTTAATGGCTCAAACTATTCTTATTGGAAAGCTAGAATGAGGATATTCATTCAAGCTTCTGATTATGAGCTTTGGGGTGTTATATTAAATGGACCTAGTACACCCACACACCTTATAGATGGCACTATTGTTCCAAAGCCCGAAAGGGATTGGAATGATAATGATAGGAGAATGGCTCAACTTAATGCCAAAGCCATTAATATCTTATATTGTTCCTTAGACTCAAATGAATTCAACCGCATCTCTACTTGTAATTCCGCTAAAGAAATATGGGATAGGTTGGAAGTTACACATGAAGGAACAAACCAAGTAAAAGAATCAAAGATAAATATATTAGTTCATAAATATGAATTGTTCACTATGGAACAAACTGAAACCATCACATGCATGTTCACTAGATTCACCGATATTGTGAATGGTTTGAAAAGTTTAGGAAAAGTTTATACTAATGCTGATCTTGTTCGCAAAATACTCAGGTCATTGCCAAGATCGTGGGAAGCAAAAGTCACAGCAATCCAAGAAGCCAAAGACCTCAATGCACTACCCTTGGAGGAGCTTCTAGGATCTCTCATGACCCACGAATTGACAATGAGGCAGCATATTGAGGAGGAAACTAAAAGGAAGAAAACCATTGCTCTAAAGGCTGCAAAAGATGTAGAAGAGAGCAGCAGTGATGATAGTGATGAAGATAATGATGAGACTGCTCTCTTGGCCAAGAAGTTCAGAAGATTTTTGAGGAAAAAGAAACCCTTCCAAAAACGAAAATTTGGAAATAAAATGGAAGGAGAAAAGGAAAAGGAAAAGAAAGAAAAGGACAAGGACAAAGAGAAAGACCCCTTGATCTGTTATGAGTGTAAGAAACCGGGGCATTATCGATATGATTGTCCACAATTGAAAAAGACCTTCAAGAAAAAGAAGAAAGCATACATGGCAACATGGTCTGATGAGTCTTCTTCATCGGAAGAAGAAGAGCAAAAGGAAGTTGCCAATGTTTGTCTCATGGCCAACGACGACGACAATGATGAGGTATGTTCCGAAACCTCCGACAATGAATTTACATTTGATGAAATGTTTGAAGCTTTTAATGAACTAATGATAGATTTTAAATTGTTGAAAAAGAAATTTAAATCTGTGAAAAATGATAATGTTAGTTTAGCTAAAAGTAAAAATGAACTAGCTTTAGAAATTAAAAACTTAACTAATAAAATGAAGAACTTAGGAAAGAAAGAGATAATCTGAATCAAGAAAGAGATTTACTAAAATCTGAAGCTAAAAACTCAACTAAAGATTTAAAAGATCAAGTAGGAACTTTAGCTTTAGATAAAGAACAGCAAGCTAAAGAAATTGACTCTCTTAGAAAGGATGTTAAAAAATATAAGGACATTGTTGAGAAATTTACTTTAAGCTCAACTAAATTAAACATGATTCTAGATAGTCAAAAGGCTGTTTTTGACAAAGCTGGACTAGGATATAACACACTAAGAAAACAGAAATCACTAAAGAATATTTTTGTAAAAGCCAACCAAGGTAATATAACTTGTTTTAAATGTAATGAAAAAGGTCACAAATCCTTTGAATGCAAAACATTAAACAACAACAAGTTAAATATTAAAGCTAAGAAATATGGGTTCCGAAAGGAACAATTTTTGTGTCTACTAACCATGAAGGACCCAAGAAAGCTTGGGTACCTAAACATAAAGTTTGATGATATTGCAGGAATGTCTTGTGGCCAAAAGATCAAACAAGAAGTGGTATCTTGATAGCGGCTGCTCAAGACATATGACGGGTGACAAAGAGGAATTCATCACCCTAGAAGAAAATGTTGGTGGAGTTGTGACATTTGGCGATAACGGTAAAGGTCAAATTTTGGGCCTTGGTAAAGTTCGCATAACTCCATCCATATAATTGAAATGTACTTTATGTTAATGGTTTGAAGCATAATCTAATTAGCATAAGTCAATTATGTGATAAAAACTTTAATGTTTCTTTTAAATCTTCTTTATGCACTGTAACTAATTCTATTGATGATAGCATTGTTTTTACTGGTTATAGATTTGGCAATATATACTTAGTTGACACAGACAAAACGTCTAAGAGTAGTCATTGCCTAATTACTGATAATGCTAACATTAATGATATTAGTTGGTTGTGGCATCGTAGATTAGGTCATGCAAGCACACACCTTATTTCAAAACTAATTAAAATGGATTTAGTAAAGGTTTACCTAAATTAGATTTTGAAAATAATAAAATCTGTGATGCATGTCAATTTGGAAAACAAACTAGAAGTTCATTTAAATCTAAAAATATTGTTTCAACTTCTAGGGGACTAGAGCTACTTCACATGGACCTATTTGGACCAACTAGAACCACAAGTCTAGGAGGAAAGAAATATGGTCTAGTGATTGTAGATGATTACTCTAGATATACTTGGGTAATGTTTTTAGCTCACAAAGATGAGACTTTCTCGATGTTCCTGAAATTTTTCAAGAAAGTCACAAATGAGAAAAACACTACTATAGTATCTCTAAGAAGTGATCATGGAACAGAATTTGAAAATCACTTATTTGAAAATTTCTGCACTGAAAATGGAATTAATCATAATTTTTCAGCCCCTAGACTCCACAACAAAACGGTGTAGTTGAAAGAAAAACAGAACTTTAGAAGACATGGCCCGTACCATGCTATGTGAAAGCAACTTACCAAAATATTTTTGGGCGGAAGCAATTAACACAGCATGTTACATTTAAATAGAGCTTTAATAAGACCAATATTAAAGAAAACACCTTATGAATTATGGAATGAAAGAAAACCAATATAAAATACTTTCATGCATTTGGATGTAAATGCTTTCATAATAATGGTAAAAACAACTTAGGAAAATTTGATGCTAAATCTGATGAAGGAATTTTTCTAGGTTATTCAACAACTAGTAAGGCATATAGAATCTTTAACAAGAAAACCTTAGTAGTTGAAGAATCCATTCATGTAGATGAATCTTTAGCAACTGGTCTGAAAAGATTGATGATGAGGAAGATACAAACATAATTGAAAAAGATCTTGAAAAACTTAATATTGAAGTATCTTCTGATCATGAACAAGAAGCTAAAGATAATGATTCACATAAGGTGATGATGTTAATAAATCATAATGATGTAGATCTTCCTAGAGATTGGAGATATGCCTATGTCATCCAAGGAATTGATTATAGGTGATCCATCTCAAGGAGTAAGAACTAGATCATACATGAGAAACATCAGTAATCATCTTGCATTTGTATCTCAAATTGAACCTAAAACTATTGAAGAAGCTGAAAAAGATAATAATTGGATGTTAGCTATGCAAGAAGAATTAAATCAATTTACTAGAAATAATGTTTGGACTTTAGTAGATAGACCTAAAGATCATTCTGTTATAGGATCAAAATGGGTATTTAGAAATAAATTAGATGAAAATGGCATAGTAATTAGAAACAAAGCTAGATTAGTTGCAAAAGGATATAATCAAGAAGAAGGATTGATTTTGATGAAACTTTTGCACCTGTAGCTAGACTAGAAGCAATTAGATTTTACTTGCATTTGCATGTCATATGCATTAACTTATTTCAAATGGATGTTAAAAGTGCATTTTTAAATGGATTTATAAATGAAGAAGTTTTGTTGAACAACCACCTGGTTTTGAAGATCATGAATTTTCAAATCATGTTTTTAAATTGCACAAAGCACTATATGGTTTAAACAAGCACCTAGAGCTTGGTATGATAGATTAAGTAAATTTCTAATTGAAAATGATTTTACAAGAGGAAATGTTGATAAAACCTTGTTTTTGAAAAGAAAAGTAAAGATTTATTAGTAGTACAAATATACGTTGATGATTATTTTTGGTGCTACTAACAATCTCTTGTCAAGAATTTGCTAAGTTAATGCAGGGAGAATTCGAGATGAGCATGATGGGAGAACTCAACTTCTTCCTTGGACTCCAAATCAAACAAAGCAAAGAGGGAATTTTCATCAACCAAACCAAATACACAAGAG
This sequence comes from Calamus simplicifolius, assembly GCA_900491605.1. Lineage (NCBI taxonomy): Eukaryota > Viridiplantae > Streptophyta > Magnoliopsida > Arecales > Arecaceae > Calamus > Calamus simplicifolius. Next base: position 244,813 of record UESW01004522.1, read on the forward strand.
AACTACTCAAAAAGTTTGGTATGGAAACAATGAAACCCCTTGGAACACCAATGAGTCCTTCATGCAAGTTGACAAAGATGAAGAAGGTAAGAAAGTTGATCAAAAGTATTATCGAGGTATGATCGGATCCCTTCTTTACTTAACAGCAAGTAGACCAGATATAATGTTTGCAGTATGTTTGTGTGCTAGATTTCAATCTGAACCTAAAGAATCACACTTAATAGCTGTTAAAAGAATATTAAGATATCTAAATGGAACTAAAAATGTAGGTTTATGGTATTCTAGAGACTCACATTAAACCTAATTGCATATTCAGATTCTGATTATGCTGGATGTAAATTGATAGAAAAAGCACAAGTGGTGCATGCCATTTCTTAGGAGTAACTTAATCACATGGTTTAGCAAAAAGCAAAATTCAGTTGCATTATCAACTACTGAAGCTGAATATGTAGCAGCTGGAAGTTGCTGTGCGCAAATCCTATGGATTAAGCGACAACTTGAAGACTATGGTATCAAACCTTGATAAACACCCATAAGATGTGATAATACTAGTGCAATCAATTTAACTAAAAATCCAATTCAACACTCAAGAACAAAACACATAGAAATTAGATATCATTTTATAAGAGAACATGTAGCTAATGATGAAATTTGTTTAGATTATGTAAACACTGAAGAACAATTAGCTGACATCTTAACAAAACCCCTAAGTGAAGAAAGATTTGAATATCTTAGAGGAGAATTAGGAATTTGTAATCCTTTTGAATAAATTTTGAAATACTTAAGGAAATGCATCTAGAATTCTTCAATTCCTCAAAATCTTAAGGAAATAGTGTCTAGAATTCATATCAAAATGATTTATCAAGACTCAATGATTATGAATCATACACAAAATCAAATCCGGAATCATTTCAAACATTCAGAAAATTTTCAATTTTTTTTGTTCTGAAATGGTCTCCGAGCCGACTCGATGTGTACCGGAGTCGACTCGAGTTTTTCTGAAACTTGGGAGCCGACTCCTGGTATGAGCGAGTCGACTCGAGTTCGAGATTTTTCTCTGTGATTTAGGCGAGCCGACTCGAGGAAATGCGCGAGTCGACTCGACGTGGTCCCAAATCGCTTATTTAGGGCACGAGCCGACCCATCGTTCGATTCTAAATTTCCAAATCTTTCTCAAAACCCTCCAAAACCTTTCAAACTTTCCAAAATCTTCCAAAAACCTTGAACAATCATTCCACCTTGAATCAATGGCCCCCAAAACCCGTGGAGCGAGCAGTAGCCGCGCCGGGATGAAGAGGAAAAGAACCGTGCGTCGACCCGTCCGCGAGCCGACTCCGGAGTCTTCGACTGCTTCTTCTTCGGATGATGCACCTGCTCCTACTGCCTCTACTCCTCAGGTAGACCTTTTTGCAAGTAGAGTCATTACCACTGGAAGGAAGTTTGATTTCGATTTGTTTGAGAGAGAAGGATTACTTGTAGGTTCACAGTTGAGAGAAATGGGATTTGAGAAAATATGCTCCCTAGACTGTCCTACATACCCTGCACTGGTGAAAGAGTTTTATAGAAATTTATCTAGAGGAGACAATGGATTGGTCAGTACTGTCAGAGGAGTTTGTTTGAATGTCTCTGCCGTCATTCTTTCTAAGCTATTGGACTTACCCCTATCAGGACCCTCCACCTTTGAACCAGAGGATAGATCTCCTGCCCTCACCAGATTATTGAATAGAAACTTTGAGGGATTTGAAGAAGTTTTCGCCAGTCAGCTGCCATTGGACTTAAGATTGCTACACAACATCTGCAGCAGAATTCTATTCCCTAAGACAGGCCGGTTTGACTACTTATCTGAGAGGGATATATTTGTCATGGATGCTGTAGTTTCAGGCAGGCCCATCAACTTACCCATCATGATTTATGGTACATGGCTGACTGTGGAAGTAAGAGGAAATCTTGTCTTCCCTATGGCATGATCTTAACTCAGTTATTCAGAAGCCAAGGAATTGAATTTAGTGATAGTGAGCCCAAGAAAAATTTGAGACATACAGACTACTATTCACTGGCCACTATTCACCGTATGGGCTTCAAGAAAGTTAATGGTAATTGGATAAGAAAAGGTCAAGATGATATTAGAGCTGCTGAGGACAGAGTTGAGGACATTGGAGCTGAGGTCGAGGCTGGACCTTCTGTTGCTGGACCATCTGAGGCTGGACCTAGCATGCATTATTCTCCTCCACCTCAAGCTTCATCTACTTCTGTGAGATTTTCAGATGAGCAGCTATGTCAACTTAGATCTATGTTTGCTGAGTTTGATGATCAAAGAAAAGAAGAGATTGGTCAATTAAGAGAAGACTTTAAAGAATTAAAGGAAAACATCATTTCAAGGCTTGACTTATTTTCATTCTCTATTGGTACTCATGTGGATTCTCTCAATGCCGAGCTTAAGAATATCTTTGAAAGACTTCAAGGGATAGCCGATGGATCCAATGTATATCTTGATAGAACCAATCAGTTACGAAGAGACATTGATGCAGCAGTTGATCAAATTCAAGTAACCATGAATGATTTTAGCAAATCTCAAAAGGATGATATCATGGAGATGATTGGACACTTAAAAAGTTTGATATTCAAGCGTGTCAAATGAACTTAATACTTATCTTAGTTATATCTCTAAATTTCCTTCCTAGATTGTACCTAGGAAATTTTGCTCTAATATGAATGTTTTTGAACTTTGATGAATCTAAGTTAGTTTAAATTTGATTCCATAAGCTTGTATTACATTTTGATGTAATTTGATGTACTAGACTTTTGAATGAAATGAATTCTCTATTTCCTTATGTCAATGAAATTTGAATGAATGTTTATCTATTTTTTGTTGATAACAAAAAAGGGGGAGAATTTTATAGTTTTATGATTGTCTATGATTGTGATAAACAATGGGTTAATTAATTAAGTTTCATAGGGGGAGCTACCTCATTGAGGGGGAGCCTAAACTTAACTATGAAAACAAAATTAATTCACTAATCAATCATGAACAAACTCAATATTTTTGTCATCATCAAAAAGGGGGAGATTGTTGAGAAATTATTGAAACATAATTGCCCCAACTTATTGATTTTGATGATTTCCAAAAGACATTGCTTTACTTTCTAAAAGGCTATGAACATGATAAGTCAATCAATGAATTATTCTTGCTATGAGCAATTTCAAATTGGAAACTATGAACTATTAAAAATTAATGAGTTTCTTGAATCAATTGAATATATGTTTCAGTGAGCTATACTTATGAATTCAAAAATGATTTTTATATCAATCTTTAAAGATCAATGACTTAATGAAATGCTTTGAAATTGAGCTTACTGTTAAAACAACATTATCTAAGTCAAATTTATATTTCAAAGTTGGTTGGGATGATTTTCAAAGCAAATCAGAATGTTTTCTGATTTTTGTATCAGTCCCGAGCCGACTCGAGAGTTTCCGAGTCGACTCCCAGCTGAGCGACTCGACTCCTGAAAGTCAGAGTCGACTCCCAGATTTTCACGAGTCGACCCCTGAAAACTCATTTTTTGATGCGTTCTGGATTCGATTGCTCGAGCCGACTCGCACAGTCCCGAGCCGACTCCCCGAATTCTGGGCGGAAATTTTTTGAGTTGACACATCAGCTCCAACGGATATATTTTTGAATAACGGCTATTTTTCTTTGTTTCTAACGGCTATATTGTTTCAGAATCTATAAATAGAGGAGCCATTCAACAAAGAAAGAAGAGAGAAGATATATTGAGAATCATTCAGTAAGAAATTCAAAAGAGGGAAAAACAGAGTGTTATTAGAAAAATCGTTTGATTTAAGAAGAAAGATTCAAAAGGAGTGAAATCCAAGAGTGAGATTCGTGCACTCCAGAGCTACCTTCTACAAAAGATTCAAGAGGAGATCCCAACACTTTCAAGAGCAAATCAAAGATCTTCCACATTCAAAGAAAAGGGAGAAAAAGCTTCAACCCAACTCCAACTCAAATCTGTGGAGAATCGGTGCCGAGGCCTGATTCAACATCAAGAGGAGTTGAAGGAAGGAATCCAAAGAAGCCAAGCCAGCTCTCAAGCTTTATATATTCAGGCTTTTCTAAACTCAATTTTTATTTTAAATATCTGCTCAAAAAGGAGCTGCTTGTAATTAAACTCATTTTATTTGTTTGTATCTAGTTTAATCTGAGGGATTAAACTAGAGGAGGTTGTTAAACCTCGGTACAAGCTAGGTTAGCTTGTGTTTGGGTTTGGTGCCGGTGAGCCCGTGTAAAATCGGCTGGGTTCGTTGTGATCCCGGAAAAACAACAAGTTTGAGTTGTGAACTTGGAAAACAACTCGGCTGTAATCTAGAGAGATTATAGTGTGGACCCAAGTGAGTCTTGGGAGTGGACGTAGGTGTTGATTGCACCGAACCACTATAAAATATCTTGTGTTTGCCGTGCCTAATTGTCTCTTCTCTATCTCTCATATACTTGTGTTTGTGCTTTGCTTATTAGCTAATCCTTTCACTTGCACATCTCATTTTAAATTGCCTAAAAGTCTTAAATTTTTTAAGAACCCAATTCACCCCCCCCCTCTTGGGTTGCCATCTGGGCCAAACAGTACTACATCGAATGAGACATTGCAAAATTTGTATAAAGATCGTCCTGCCTATCCCTTCGAGGCTTTCATACTTTTGGTACCTTCTTTGTGCTTCTTCTTCATCCCCTGAGTCTCAAGCTTTCTATTCCTTCTCTCTAACTCCATGTCAGTCATCTTTGCTTTCTGTTTCTTCATTTTTCTCTCCATGGACCCTTGCACCAGTAGGAAAGGTAAGAGTCCCATGGTTCAGCCTTCTGAGGAGGAGGTTCTTCGGGCACAACGTTAAGCGCCCGACAGTATCTCCATCTGTGAGCGCCCAATGACCGTGACCCAGGCACCCGCTGGGGTCTCTCCACCACCACCATTAGTTTGTTCGGCATCTCCTTTGGCTGCCACGTATATCTCGGCGGGTCTGGAGGGGATTGTCTCCACCATGACTGCCGGGGATATAGAGGACCTTAGGGCTAGGTATAGGATCCCTAATAGTATTCACTTGTTCGCCCCTGAATCCAATGACAGGGTGACCTCCAGTCAATCTGGTGGGATTGCCCTGTATAAGGAATTTTTTAAAAGTGGGCTCCACCTTTCTTTTCATCCCTTCATTCTCAATCTTCTAAATAAGTACAATCTTGTTCTGGCATAGTTGACTCCAAACTCTATTCGGATCATCTGTGCCTTTATTATGCTCTGCCATTTCCATGGCATTTTTGCCCAAATTTCTTTGTTCCAGGCTTTGAATAAACTCCCTGTGGTTGCATTTCTTGTGTTGTATGTGGATGACATTTTCTTAATCAGGAATGACATCTCAGCACTACAGGGAATAAAGGTCTGGTTGTCATCTTAGTTTTCTATGAAGGACTTGGGTGAAGCCTCTTATATACTTAGTATGAAAATCTATAGAGATGGACCTAAGAGGCTTCTAGGATTATCCCAATCTACGTACATAGATACTGTGCTAAAATGGTTCAGCATGGAGAATTCCAAGAAAGGCTATCTTCCAATAGGCCATGGAATTTCTCTCTCCAAAAAGGAGTGCGACAACTCTAGAGGAAAGAGAGTATGAGTAAGATTCCATATGCTTCGGCAGTGGGTTCTATCATGTATGCTATGACATGTACTAGACCAGACATAGCATATTCACTAGGGATAGTGAGCAGATACCAGTCTGACCCAGGTAACACTCATTGGAAAGTAGTGAAGACTATTCTTAAGTATTTACGAAATGCTAAGGACCAATGGCTAATTTATGGAGAACCTGACTTAAAACTTATGGGGTATACTGACTTTAGTTTTCAGTCAGATAGGGATGACAATAAGAGTGTATCAGAATTTATTTTACCCTAAATGGAGGAGCGATCTGCTGAAAAAGTTTCAAGCAGCACACTATGGCTGACTCAATATGCGAGGCAGAATATATTGCAGCATCAGATGCAGCAAAGGAAGTTGTATGGTTATGTAAGTTTATAGGAGAACTGAGAGTGACACCTTCTCTGAATGGTCCTATTTTGGTGTACTGTGACAACACCGGAGCCATTGCTCAAGCCAAAGAGCAAAAGTCCCATCAACGAACCAAACATATTCTGCACTGTTATGACCTTGTGCGAGAAATCGTGGAGCGAGGTGACATCGACCTTCAAAAGATTGATGGAAAGGAGAACCTAGCCGACCCATTCACTAAAGCTCTTGGAATCAAAGAATTTGATGACCATAAATGAAAGATAGGTATTAGATACTATTCTTAGTGGCTTTAGTCCAAGTGGGAGATGTTGGGAATTGTGTCCTAAAGCTAATCAACTAACATGTAGATGATTATGCAAGTTGTAAATGTATATGAATTATTAATTAATAAAATATTTATTTGGCAGCTCATCATATCGCATTTTTCTGAAATAAATTCTTTTATGATGGAGTCCTTAGAACCATAATCTATTTAATAAAGAGAGGGTTTATTAAGTGCTTCTTAAAATAGTCACGACCAAATGATATATAGTTATAGGACAACTATGTATCAAGTAAAGGTCGTTGTATGTCATATGGGTTGGTTGTCTTCTTTACCAAGGAGTGTGGTGACACTTGTATAACATGCAGGTGAGGTGTATGATATTTCACTGAACGTGACCAATCTATGGAACACTCTTCTGCCAAAAAGTGTTCGCGAAGGGATATGGATATAAGTGTATCTCTGACCTGAGATCACTATGGTAGCTTGCAAGCAACCTACTGTACTTTGGTGCCGGATTACCTAAATTTTTAATCCAGTGACAGAAGGTTTCTGGGTACGGTAAAGTACTTGTAGAGCAGTGAGTTGATCAAGATGGGATTGATCCCTCCAAATAGTTTGGAAAAAATGTCTCACTGTGTTTCCATTTAGCAAAACCTTGGCCAAGATAGTCCCTGTGAGGAGTCACAGGACTTATGAAGATTGAGACACTTTATGGATGAACTGATTAAGGGTTGGCAGTTAAAACCTAAGTCATCTTGAGCATTGAGGGTCAAAGGGATGAATTATATGGTAACCATATGCCAGAGGTTCTTGATTGTTGCTCTGCAACCTTCGGCCTATCCGGACATCGGGTGTCATTGTTGAGAATTGTATCCTAAAGCCAATCATTTGATGATTGTGCTAATGTAAATAGCATATAAATTGATATATTAATAAAAGTTATTTGGTAGTTTATTCATTACAAGAACATCTTCTTAAAACCCTAAAAGTAATGAAGCCCTTAGGATCTTCTTTTATAATAAAGGAGGATTTATCTTTGAAGATCCTTAAAAGAGTTCGCGACCAAATGATATTTATGACATGGCCATAGTACTATCAATTATAGGACGTTGTATATCATATTTGTTGGTTGTCCTCTTAACCAAGGAGTAGAGACACTGGTATGACATACAGGTGAAAGTGTATGAGTATATTTTATCGAACGTGACTCATTTCTGGACACTCTGCTGTCAAGAGTTGATCCAAGAATATATGGGTATAAGTATCATTTAGACTTGAGGATCACAACCGGTGACTTACAAGCAACTCATTGTACTTAGGTGCTAGATCACCTAGATTTCTAATCTAGCTACGAAAGGTTACTTGGTGCAATCAAGTACTTGTGGTAGTCAGTTGTGGATCAAGATGGAATTTGACCTATCTCGTTAAAAGGAGAAATGCTTGTGTTTCAATTTAGCAAGACCTTGGCCAAGGCACTTCATGTGAAGGTCACATGATCACTAAAGTTGAAATCACTTTATGAATTTGCTGTTTAGAGTTGACAGGCTCTTAAGCCATCCTTAGCATTTGTGGTCAAGAAGATGAATTATACGGTAACTATTTCTTAGGGTTCTTGGAGTTTGCTCGGCAACTCTTCGACCTATCCGGATGTCGGGTTCCATTGTTAGATGGGCACATCGATTAGTATAGAAAGTTGTTTCTATGCTACCGGCTTATGTTCGAACCTAGAGAGTCACACACATAGAAGTTTCCTAGGATGATCTATTTGCTGATCAAGGATTAAAAATCATATATGATTTAATTAATCAATTTGATTGATTGAATTATCTCAATTGGGTTAAGTATAATTGAATAAAATTCAATTTGGTTTAAGTCTATTAGAAGGACTAATCAATTTTAAATACTGATTTGAAATTAGACTTGATTTGGATTTAAATAAATTTAAGACTAGACAAATTTGATTTGGGCTAGGACCATGATCTATGTAGGTTCGGTCCAATAAATTCAAATCAGCTTAAACCAAAACCCGAACCCAAACTGTTGACCCAATTGAGGATTTTGATGATTAATAAAACTATTTGAGTATAACATTTGAAGTTACTAATGATTTTGGTTTAATTTTTTAGTTTATGATATGTTCTATTAATCAAAATCATAAGATAAAGTAAGTTCTAGTTCGAATCTAATGTCAAGGTAAGATTGCAGACATTAGAGTCGACACATGGAATCGTAGAGTCGACTTCGAAAATGGCACGGACTTAGAGTCGACTCCGGGACTGTTAGAGCCGACTCCAATAGAAAAGACAGAATGATGGTTTTTCAGACCACGACTTAGAGTCGACTCCCGGACTGTTAGAGTTGACTCCAGAAGATTTTTGTGTCGACTCCAGAAAAGTCAGAGACGACTCCAGTTCAAGTGGGATAAAGATTTTTGAGTTAGAGCCGACTCCAGAAAAGTTAGAGCTGACTCCAGAATGTCAGACACGACTCCAGAACTGTCAGAACGACTCTAAACTTTATCTTTATCTTTTTAATCCAAACGGCAATTGCTATTTCTGATTCTAAACCTTCTTACACTTGTTTCTAACGGATAATTTTAAACTATTTATGGATTAATCGAGATCTATAAGAAGAGGGTTTGCTGCATCCGAAAAAAGAAGAGACAAGAGAGACAAAAAGAAAGAATAGAGAGAAATCTATGAAATCCATCAGAAAATCAAAAGAGAAAAGAGAGAAAACTCGTAAGGAAAGATCATACTGATTCCCCAAAAGAAAAGAGAGAGATTCCAAGCTTTTGTGGTTCTATTTCAAAGAAATCTCAAGGGAAGAAAGAAGCCCTAGTTTTCTGATCTTCTGAGTCTCAAGAGCATCTTAAAAGAAGATCCATTCAAAGGAAGAGAAGGAAGAAGCCACCAAGATCTACGAATCAGGCTTTGATTCCTATCCTTTATTCTTGTTTCATTATTGTATATTTGCTCATTGGAGGAGCTGTTTATCTTGTAAAACAAATATTATTTGCTGGGTCAATCTGGTGATTGATTTAGTTGAGGCTGTTAGCCTTGTGCAAGCATTAGCTTGTGGTGTTAGGTTTTGTGCTGGTGAGCCTTGAAAACCAGCTGGGTTCGTTGTGCACCCAAAAAATAACAAGTTCGAGTTGTGAGCTTGCAAAATAACTCTGCTGTAATCAGATTGATTATAGTGTGGACCCAAGAGGTACTTGGGAGTGGACGTAGGTGTAGGTACACCGAACCACTATAAAATCTTCTGTGTTTGCCGTGGTTGTCTCTTTATCTTTAACTCTCTATTGTGCTTGTTCTGTTTCAATTTGTGTGAATCTAAGTTTTTATTTCCGCTAGGGATTATTTCAAAAGAGTTTAAATTTTTGAAAAACCCAATTCACCCCCCCTCTTGGGTTGCTATCTGGACCAACAATTGGTATCAGAGCTTAGAGTGAATTTATCAACTATAGGTTTAAGTCTATCAACTTCATTTTTCAAACTTTTATTTTTTTATCAAAAGTTCTTTATCTACAACATGCTTTTCATTTTCTAAGGATAGTTTTTGCATTTAATTTTTCAAATCTTTGTTCTTTGAACTTAAGTTTGCAAAATCATCCATTAATTCATAAAAAGCACTATGCAATTTATCGAAAGTAAAGTCATCAAGAAAACTCGGACTTACCTCATCATTGTCCCCATGAAGCATAGATTGGCCATTTCACTCTTTTCTTCCTCTTCGGAACTTGAGCTTTCCGAATCACTCCATGTGGCCATCATTACCTTCTTTTTGAATTTCTGGGTGCCTTTCTTTAGTTGTGGGAATTCAGATTTAAAATGACCCGGCTTTTTACATTCAAAACAAATAACTTCTTTTTCTTTGCCCTTGTCCTCATCTTTTCTTGCAAAGGGATTTTCTTTTCAAACTTCTTCTTCTTCATGAATTTTTTAAATTTCCTTGTGATGTGACATGTCCTCATCATCACTTTCATCTTCAGATTCATGAGGCTCTTCCATATATTCAGAAATCTTAAGAGCCATAGTCCTCTTCTTCTTTGACTCATCATCATCAACGTGTTGCTTAATTTGAAGCTCATGAGTCATCAAGGATCCCAATAATTCTTTCAGGGGTAGGGTACTTAGATCCTTTGCCTCTTGTATTGTAGTCACTTTAGCTTCCCAAGTCCTAGGCAAGGAACGCAAAACCTTTCTCATAAGATCAGAATTATCATAAGATTTACCAAGACTTTTTAAACCATTAACTATATCAGTAAATCTTGTAAACATATCAGCAATAGATTCACATGCATCCATTTTAAACAATTCATACTTATGAACTAGCATGTTAATCTTGGATTCCTTGACTTGATTTGTTCCCTCATGGTAATGTCAAGTCTATCCCAGATTTCCTTAGCAGAAATGCAAATAGATATACGATTGAATTCATTTGCATCTAATGAGCAGTATAAAACATTCATTGCTTTGGCATTAAGTTGTGCCAATTTTTTATCATGTTCATCCCATTCCGTTTCTAGTTTAGAAATCTCCATGCCATTAACTCTAGCAGTGGGTGTGTGGTCCATTGACTATAATGCTCCATAGATCATAGTCAAGTGCTTGAATAAAAATTTTCATTCTAGCCTTCCAATAACCATAGTTTGAACCATTAAACAAGGGTGGTCTATTAGTAGATTGGCCTTCGGAAAAAGATGAACCAGCTTGAGTTGCCATGTGGATCTTTGACTCTTGATCGTTAGATCAAATCAAATGAGCACTAGCTCTGATACCAATTGTTGGTCCAGATAGCAACCCAAGAGGGGGGGTGAATTGAGTTTTTTAAAAATTCAAACTTTTGAAATAATCCCCAGCGGAAATAAAAACTTAGATTCACACAAATTGAAACAGAACAAGCACAAATAGAGAATTAAAGATAAAGAGACAATCACGGCAAATACAGGAGATTTTATAGTGGTTCGGTGTACCTACACCTACATCCACTCCCAAGTACCTCTTGGGTCCACACTATAATCAATCTGATTACAGCATAGTTGTTTTGCAAGCTCACAACTCGAACTTGTTGTTTTCCCGGGTGCACAACGAACCTAGCTGGTTTTCAAGGCTCATCAGCACAAAACCTAACACCACAAGCTAATACTTGCACAAGGCTAACAGCCTCAACTAAATAAATCACCAGATTGACCCAGCAAACAATATTTGTTTTACAAGATAAACAGCTCCTCCAATGAGCAAATATACAATAATGAAACAAGAATAAAAGGATAGAAATCAAAGCCTGATTCGTAGATCTTGGTGGCTTCTTCCTTCTCTTCCTTTGAATGGATCTTCCTTAAGATGCTCTTGAGACTCAGAAGATCAGAAAACTAGGGCTTCTTCTTCCCTTGAGATTTCTTCGAAATAGAACCACAAAAGCTTGGAATCTCTCTCTTTTCTTTTGGGGAATCAGTATGATCTTTCCTTACGAGTTTTTCCTCTTTTCTCTTTTGATTTTCTGATGGATTTCACAGATTTCTCTCTATTCTTTTCTTTTTGTCTCTCTTGTCTCTTCTTTTTTCGGATGCAGCAAACCCTCTTCTTATAGATCCTGATTAATCCATAAATAGTTTAAAACTATCCATTAGAAACAAGTGTAAGAAGGTTTAGAATCAAAATAGCAATAGCCATTTGGATTAAAAAAGATAAAGATAAAGTTTAGAGTCGTTCTGACAGTTCTGGAGTCGCGTCTGATATTCTGGAGTCGACTCTAACTTTTTTGGAGTCGGCTCTAACTCAAAAATCTTTATCCCACTTGAACTGGAGTCGTCTCTGACTTTTCTGGGGTCGACACAAAAATCTTCTAGAGTCGACTATAACAGTCCGGAAGTCGACTCTAAGTCGTGGCCTAAAAACCATCGTTATGTCTTTTCTGTTGGAGTCGGTTCTAACAGTCCCGGAGTTGACTCTAAGTCCATGCCATTTTTCGAAGTCAACTCTGCGATTTCATGTGTCGACTCTAATGTCTACAATCTTACCTTGACATTAGATTTGAACTAGAACTTACTTTATCTTATGATTTTGAATAATAGAACATATCATAAACTGAAAAATTAAACCAAATCATTAGTAACTTCAAATGTTATACTCAAATAGTTTTGTTAATCATCAAAATCCTCAATTGGGTCAACAATCTCTCCTTTTGATGATGATAAAAACTTTGAGTATATGCATTAAAAATTCATTTGAATTAAGAATTATAGACATTGTTAAAGCTTTGAAAATTCCTAACAGAGAATTTGATGCCAATATTCAAAATGAATAAAAAAATACATGAGTCCTATTATAAACATCAATCAAGATTATTTAACTTTTATATGAAAAAATTATTAAGCTCCCCCTGCATTGAATAACTCCCCCTATGTAGATAAACTGAATTCAATTGAACATTTTTTATTAGAATCACAAAATTTTCTCCCCCTTTGTAGATATGCAAAAAAAATCTTATATTCTTTCATTCTCTTTCTCTTTCTCTTTTATGCATATACAATTATCTCTCCCCTTTTTGTTATCAGTAATAAGATAAATTATTAAAGCGGGGTTATTGGTTCAATTAATCATAGAGATAGTAAACTCATTCATTGAAATTCAATCAATCAATCATAGATAAATTTGCAATAAAAGTGTAATTGTATTTCAATGCAAGATTCATTACATGTGTTAATTCAAGTACATTCAAGTATGTAATTCCTAGATACAAAATAGGACAAGACAGGATATCAAAATCAAACATGCTTATACACAATTTTCTTTAAATGTCCAATCATTTCCATAATATCATCTTTTTGAGTCTTCTTAAAACTTTCAAGACAAGCTTCAATTTGAGAAACGGCGAGGTCGATATATTTCTTTAGTTGACTGGTAGCATGAAGATAAGTTCCAGAACCGTCTGCAATGCCTTCCATCCTTTCAAAAATCTTATGAAGATCAGTGCTAAAGGATTCTGCCGAGTTGCTAATGGAAAAAGAAATCATGTCAAGCCTTGAATTGATCTCTTCCTTCAACTGATTGAACTCCTCTCTCAACTGACACATATCATTTGTCCTTTGACTATCATACTCAGCTAGTAAAGCTCTGAGCTGACCTATTTGCTCTTTAGAAAATCTTCCAGATGCTAAAGCTGACTGATGTGGAGGGTGAGTGCTTGGTCCAGCCACTGAGGGTCCAGGTTTTAGGATCAAGCCCCTTACCATCTTACCAAAAGCTATAGCTATCAGTAAAGGCGGTGCTTTATTTCCTTAAGCCCCAAGGCTGATTCCTGCAGGGCACCCCCCACAGTTCACAACGGCAGCGCAGAGCCCCACGCTAAGCGGCGGGCGGACATGAGGGGCTTGCAGTGCGTCCATGTGGCATGCACCGGTTGGTTGGGCTGTCAAGCACCGATGCCATATGTGGGCCCCCATAAGCCCATGGCAGCGAATCACAAGGGAGACGCTGGCCCCCATAAGCCAACATTTCTCCCCCCCCCCCCCCCCCCGCGACACCCAAGGGATTCGAACCAACACAAACCCCTCGCATAAGGATCTCTCATGATGAGATGGCTGAAATCTCATCTCATGAGAGATTAAATTCTCATGTAGAATTTAATGTATAACATTAATCTTCTCCAAATTGATCCATTGGAATTCTAAGTGTTAGAATTCATGTACCTCTTTGAATTAACCAACGATGGAATTCTAAGTGTTAGAATTCACGTCACTTTAGTTTTCACCGAATGTCGGAATTAACCAAACGTTGCATCTCTTTGGTTTTCACCAAACGACAGAATTCTAAGTGTTATAATTCAATGGGCTAAAGGCTACATTGAGCCTATAAATTAGAGGACATTCTTCACCAGATCAAAAAACAACAACGAAATGTTATGGATTAAATTTCTAAAGAGTTAGAATAGAAAATCCTGGTGTGATTCTGGTGTTAGCAAAAGTTTGGTGGATCTTGGAGGAAGATTCAAGTGGGAGGATTCAAGATCAGCAAAGTTATTTTTTTGCTAGCTCGCACTCCCGGGAATTCGATCATTCGGGGGCTTCGCGTGGACGATACTAGAGGCTGGACGATTGAACAGCTGCAGAGCACAAAGGATTTACCTACTGTTCTTAAGGTAAGTGATTTGATCCCTATATCTTAAGGCAGACTTCAAGACAAGTAGTATGACTTCTCATCTTGAAGATCAAGATATGATCTCGATTATTTAATTTATATGTATAATTTAGATCAAACGATCCTATAGTGTAAGGCAAAGATATGATCTTGATGCATGTTAGATAGATTAATATGTAATTTTTAAGTTTTCGCATTGATAATTGTTATCAAATTATTAAAATATGCATGTCTCGGAGATTGTTTCTCCCTACAAATGGTATCAGAGCCCTGGTTTCATCTTGATCTAATTTATTGCATGTAAATTAATGCTCCAATTAATTTTGTAATCAAAACTAAAACGGATCATCAGGCTATTTGGTCCCAATTACCAATTCAGCGAGGTATTCTATGACATATTGCCGTGCATGTTATGGTTCTTTTATTATTGATGCTTAGTCAAAAGATAATTTAAATTGATCTTTGGCATCAAAACATAGATTTCACACACTCTCAAAAGATGTTTTATACATGATACATATTGATGTTGTATAAAAGCATGATATTTGCATGTTTAGTATAAAACATAGATATGAGATATGATGGCTTGTTGTCTATGTTATGAAACATACAAATATTTATGAGAGTTTTATTTGAATATTAAATATTTATTCATAATCTTTTTAGATATGATCTAAATATAGGAATTATGAGTAGTTAAATAATGCAGATGATGCATGATTCGAAATATATGACATGAAATATATTTAACCTTATGGGTTAGCTAAATCAGGTCCATAAAGGGTTAGACCCTAAGGTTTAAATCAAATGGACTATAAGAGTATTTGATCAAATCTAAATTAATTAGATTAGGTTAAGGATGCTCTAAATCAAATAATAGTTGTAGTTGATCATGTCCTTGTCTTTGATTAAACCAAATGGAGGTAGATTAGGCTCCGTGGTTGAGCATGAATCTTTTAGATGGTCAAATCAAAATTGGTTAACCATATGATGTTAGGGTGAGTTGGCAAGTTACTCTAGGATCAACGATCGAATAGTTTTTAATTAGTAGCTACTTGTATTGATGCGTCTTTAACGAGTCAATGGTATATCCCTCCCATCAATCTCACTTACCTGGTCAATATGGTAAACCATTGATGATTCAGAGCATTTACCTGATTCGGATTGACCCAGGCCTGTAAGAAAATCAGTCTGACTGATTTATGTGCCACTTAATCTGACTTAATCTTGTTTCATTCTACCAATTTCATAGATTCAGTGGGAGAACTTGATTCGTCAATTTATCTTCAGATTATTAAATCCTCTAAAATTATTAGGTCCTTAAAATGAAATAGTTATATGATAACTAGATCATAGCCTCCTATTAAGGTGGGTGATAATGAGTCCGATGTCTTGATAATCATTGGAGGCACTCCATGCCTGGTGCTTATCAACCATCAAAATTATCATTCATTATATGATAAGTCAGCGTAACTATTAAATAGATAGTCAGGTGGGCCGAGCTTCACTCGGGCTTGGTTGTCTTTTGATAGGTTACACTGATTATATCATTTAATGGTTGGACCTAACCATAACTTTCAATGGAGGCACTCCATGCCTGCTGAAGAGGTACATGGGGCAAAACTAAACACTAAGAATTGTTTTGGGAAAAATTGGTTTTGAACCTACTCTTAGATGCATATGGGTTGGCCAAGCTTCACTTGGGCCTATATGTAGTCTATGCATATCTTAGTGCCCACTAAAGAATTAAGAATAATTCTTCGAATTGGGGTGTAGAGGCTGCCAATTTGAACAAAATGGTGGGAGAATCTTTAGGCTAAAGTCCAAGTCTTTAAACTAAATCAATTTATATACTACTAAACTTTAGTTTTTTCTTATGCAGAACATGGCCACTAATTTATCATTAAGGTCCCTATTGGATAGTGACAAGTTGAATGGTTTAAATTTCAATAGCCGGTTTAGAAAACTTAAGATCGTCCTTGAGCATTCTGAATAATCCTGCACTAGAGATACCTAATGCAAACACTCAAAGTTCTGAGAGAGACACTTATCAGAAGTGGCTCAATGATAGAACTAGCGTGCGTTGCATCATGCTAGCAGCAATTAATGATGAATTTGGTCGCCGGTTCGAGAATGCTCAGCCGAAAGAAATCATTCAAGCGTTGAATGAATCTTTTGGCACACCCAAAGACATTGAAAGGCACAAGACTAGTTGTACTATTTCTAATGCTCGAATGAGGGATGGATCTCCTGTCACTGATCATGTATTGTATATGATCGAGAAGATAGAACTCCTAAGCAAACTCGGCTTTCCCCTACATAAGCAGTTAGAAAAATATGTGATCCTAAATTCCTTGCCTCCATCCTTCCGACCTTTTCTTACTCATTTTTGAATGATAAAGCCTGCAGTCAACTACCACGGTTTATTGGGGTTGTTACAGAACTTTAAGAAGGATAACTAGCTCTCTAAGGGTTTGGTTAATGTGGTTGAAGGATCTAAGGTAGGGCGTCAACCCTTTGGGAAAGGAAAGAAGAAAAAGAATAAGAAAAATGTACAACATGCTAGGACATCTATAAGGGGTTAGATGCAGAAGAAGAAAGTTGATAAAAGTCAAGCTGAATGCTTTCACTGCACGATGCAAGGGCACTGGAAGAGGAACTGTCCTCTTTACATTGCTACACTTGATCCAAACAGGTCAAAGAAAAAATAGTGGCAAGATGTTGTTCAACAAGGTATTTATATGATAACACCTTGTAATTTTTCTGTCTATGATAATCAGACCTAGGTATTGGATACCAAGAGTCCTTTTAACATTTGCAATTCATTACAGGGACTACAGGTCACTAGAAAATTTAAGGACAATGAAAGATTCATTAATATCGGTGATGGAAGATTACTTCTAGTTCTGGCATTAGGAGTTCTATTGAAATAGTTTTCAATAGAAATGTCATTGTACTAAATGATTGTCATTTTTTCCAACGTTCTTGTTGAACGTAATTTCTGTAGGCCTTCTGGCCAAAAGTCATTATGAAATTTCAATAAAGGATGTTACTTTGAATATCATTATGAATGGAGTCACTGTAATGACTGGGCATTTATCTAATGGCATTTATATATTATCACAGCCTGTGACTATAGTGTACAAATCAAGTAAGTGTCCTAGAATAACTGATGTCACATATATTTATCTTTGGCACCATCGGCTGGGTCATATCAACAAGAACAGATTAAACAGGTTAACTCATGAGGGCATCCTTTGAGTTGATGATTATGAATCATTAACTACCTGTGAATCCTGTCTTCTTGGTAAATGACCAAGTCATCTTTTACTGGAAAAGGTGAAAGAGCCAAAGAGCTATTGGGTCTAGTACATACTGATGTATGTGGACCAATGAGCACTTATGCCAAAGGTGGATATTACTACTTCATTACTTTTACAGATGACATTTCTAGATTTGGTTATGTCTATCTTATGAGACATAAATCTGAGTCGTTTAAAATGTTCAAACTATATCATAAAAGTAGAAAAACAAATAGAAAAATGTATTAAGACCCTTCGATCAGATCAAGGAGGCGAGTACCTTTCAAATGACTTTGTGACATATCTAGAGAGAATGGGATTCTCTCCTAATTGACTCCTCTAGAAACACTGCAGCATAACGGTGTGTCAGAGAGAAGGAATCGAACCCTGTTAGACATTGTTCGGTCCATGATGGGTTTTGCAAGCTTGCCAATATCATTTTGGGGATATGCATTAGAATCAGCTTGTCAGATTCTCAATAAGATTCCAAGTAAGTCTGTTTCTAAAACTCCACATGAGATGTGGTATGGACATAAACCGGTTATCACCTATCTGAGAGTCTGGGGGTGTCCGGCTTATGTGAAACATGCAAAATCAGACAAACTTGAACCCAAATCTGACAAATATTTTTTTATCGGCTATCCGAAAGAAACCAAAGGATATTACTTCTACAATACTGAAGAACAAAAGTTGTTCATTAGTAATAGAGCAATTTTTCTTGAAAAGGAGTTCCTTAGGGAAGGAACAAATGGCTCTAATGTTGAACTTAAGGAAGTTCATCAAGTAGAAGAAACAACATAAACTATTGAACCCTTAGAATCTGAGTTGATTAGATCAAACTCAAAACCCATTTTAGATGCACCATTAAGGCGATCTGGTAGAGTATCATATCAACCGAACAGATACTTAGGTTTCTTGATCCAGAACGAGGATCCTATTGAGCTCGATGAGAACAACGAGGATCTGATCACCTATATGGATGCTATGTAAAGGACTAACTCTGATAAATGGCTTGATGCCATGAAATTCGAACTTGATTCTATGAAGGAAAGTAATGTATGGACATTAGTTGATCCACCCGAAGGGATAAAACCCATAGGGTGTAAGTGGGTTTTTAAGAGGAAAAGAGGCGCAGACAAAAAAGTAGAGACCTACAAAGCACGTCTGGTTGCCAAGGGGTATCGTCAATGTTATGGTATTGACTATGACGAAACGTTTTCTTCTGTGGCAATGCTAAAATCCATTCAGATTATGCTAGCTATAACAGCACACTTGGATTATGAGATTTGGCAGATGGATGTTAAAACCGCTTTTCTAAATGGTAATTTAGAAGAACAAGTGTATATGATACAGCCTGAAGGTTTTATATCTGAAGACGAGTTTAAAGTGTGTAGGCTACAGAAGTCCATTTATGGACTTAAGCAAGCATCTAGGAGTTGGAACATACGATTTGATAATGTGATCAAATCTTATGACTTTGTTAAGAATAAAGAAGAACCTTGCATTTATAAATGGCTAACGGTTCCGTTATTATATTTCTTGTATTATATGTGGATGATATTCTCTTAATCGGGAATGATGTCCCTGCATTACAAGGAATAAAGACATGGTTATCATCATAATTCTCCTGAAAGATTTGCGAGAAGCATCCTACATCCTAGGGATGAAGATCTATAGAGATATATCTAAGAGGATGTTTGGTTTATCCCAATCTACGTATATTGACACCGTGCCAATTTCCAAGATTTGGAATGTCATCTTCCTTAGTCTTTCGGATGGCTCCTTGTTTAAACTTTTTGGAATGCCAATTTTATAAAATTGGAATGCCATGTTTTTGAAACTCTTGGCTGGTTCTATGTTTCACATTGTTGGAATTTCGATTTTTGTGTTTTGGAATGCTAATGCTCCCCTTGCCACCGATTTTTATTGAACGGGATATTTTCTGGAACATCTCTTGGATGGACTCCTTCCTCTCACAACGGCTCTATTTTGGTGTTCTGGTTATAAATAGTGATCATGAACAGTGTTTTGAAGAGAGGTAGAAAAAAGAAAAAGAAAAAGAAAAAGAGAGAGCAAAAACAACAAAGAGAAAAGATAGATTGAAAAATATTGATTGAGAGAAAAATCATTTGAAAGAAAGTTGTTTGAGGTTTGTTGAAGCTTTACTTTGATTATCTTTCACCCACCAAAGCTCATTTATTACTGGTTCTTCAAGTGGTCTTCAAGCTTCATCTACCTTTATTGAAAAGCATTCCAAGCCATCTCGAAAGCTTCCTTTGTGCTGCTGCATTCATTAAAGAAAGAAACTATTTCGGGATTAGCTCTTCAAGTTGATAAGTACATTTATTGCTTTAAATCTGCTCATATCTAGGAGCATTTGTTGTATTAAGCATTATATTACTCGTGCCTTGGTTTGTTTCACAGTTGTGAAACGTGGTTGGGTAGAGGTCTACCCGAATTAATTTGTAAGGTCCCCTTGTACCCGTAAACAAGAAGACTAGCTTAGAGGGCTGGTGTGTAAGGCTTGATTGCTTGTGCCCGTAAACAAGCTTGCTAGCCAGTTAGGCTAGTGGTGACTAGTGGAATACCCAAGGTGTTCTTGGAGAGTGGATGTAGGTGCAAGGTTAGCACCAAACCACTATAAACATTGTGTGTTTGATTGTGTTTCTTTTTTCTACGATTGATTATGTATTAGACGCACCTCACAACACAATAATCAATTGTGAAAGAATATAAGTGCACATACTTGATAGTCAATTAATTTTTAAGAAACTCAATTCACCCCCCTCTTGGGTTGCTAGATCTGGGCAACAAGTGGTATCAAAGCAGGTGCTCTTGTTGTTAAGCCCTAAAATGCTTGGAGCTAAAGATTATGGCAACATTATTGAGTGAGAGACAATCCACTAATAGGCTACCGTTATTTAATGGCACAAATTATGGATATTGGAAAGCTAGAATAAAAATTTTCATTCAAGCACTTGACTATGACCTATGGAGTATCATAGTAAATGGTCCTCACACACCCACAACTAGAATAGATAACATGGTGATTCCTAAACCGGAAACGTAATGGGATGAACATGATAAAAAGTTGGCTCAGCTCAATGCTAAGGCCGTGAATGTTTTATATTGCTCATTGGATGCTAATGAATTTAATCGCATATTACTTGTTTATCTACTAAAGAAATTTGTGATAGATTAGAAGTTATCCATGAGGGTACTAATCAAGTGAAAGAATTTAAAATTAATATGCTTGTCCATAAATATGAATTATTTAAGATGGATGCTAGTGAATCAATTTCTAAAATGTTTACTAGATTTACTGACATTATAAATGAACTTAAAAGTCTTGGTAATCATACACTAATGCCATCTTGTGAGGAAGGTATTGCGATCTTTGCCTAGGTCTTGGGGAGGCCAAGTCACTGCTATTCAAGAGGTAAAGGACCTTAATGTTTTACCCCTAGAAGAATTATTGGGATCCTTAATGACTCATGAGCTTCAAATCAAACAAACACACCGATGAGGACGAGTCTAAGAAAAGAAGGACTATGGCTCTTAAAATTTCTGAACTAAAGGAAGAGTCGGATGAATCTGAGGATGACAGTGATGATGATGAGGACATGGCCCTCATTACTAGAAAATTTAAGAGATTCATGAAAAAAGAAAGTTCGGAGGAAAAAGGAAACCATTTACAAAAGGAGATGGGAATAAGGAAAAGGAAAAAGAAATTATCTGTTATGAATGCAAGAAGCCGGAACACTTTAAATCGGAATGTCCACAACTAAAGAAAGGTCCCAAGAAATTTAAGAAAAAGGCAATGATGGCTACATGGAGTGATTCTGAAAGTTCCAGCTCCGAAGAAGAAAAGAATGAAGTGGCCAATCTTTTTTTATGGCAGACAACGAGAGGTAAGTCCAAGTTTCCTTAATGACTTTTCATTTGAAGAATTGCATGGTGCATTCTATGAGTTAGTTGATGATTTTGCTAACCTTAGTTCCAAAAATATAGATTTAAAAATCAAATGCAAAACCTAGTTTTGGAAATAATAGATATATTGAAGAAAATGAATTTTTGAAGAAAGAAAACAAGGATTTGAAAAATGAAGTTGACAGACTTAAACCTATAGTTGATAAATTCACATTAAGTTCTTTAAAATTAAATATGATTTTAGATAGCCAAAAAGCTATTTTGACAGAGCAGGATTAGGATATATCTCTTAGAAAACAAAAATCTTTGAAAAATATTTTCATACACGCTGGTCAATCATTAATATCACCTGCTTTAATATGGTTTAAAGGGACATAAGTCCTATGCATGTGAGTATAAAAAGGTATGGATTCCAAAAGGAACCATTTTATCTAACCCCAAAGGACCCAAGAAGGCTTGGTACCTAAGAGCAGACTGACATTATGTTTGCAGGTGTGTCTTGCAACCCATAGATCTAAACGAAAATGGTATCTTGATAGCGGGTGTTCAAGGCACATGACTGGTGATGAATCACGTTCATCACTTTAGAAGCTAAAAATGGAGGGATAGTCACCTTTGGAGATAATGGCCAAGGTAAAATCATTGGCATTGATAAAATTGGTATCACCCCTCATGCATATATGAAAATGTCTTGTTAGTTAATGGTTTAAAGTAAACTTGTTAAGTATTAGTCAATATTGACAAAGGTTTCAAAGTTTTTTGAATCATCTGTTTGCATTGTTTCAAATCTACTGATAATTGCATGAAACTTATTGGTCACAGGCATAGAAATGTTTTACTGTTGATTGAATGATTTAAATGACCATGACTTTGATTGTTTAGTTGCTATGAATGCTAAAATTGCTAAATCAAGTTGGTTATGGCATCATAGACTTGCACATGTCAGTATGGATCTTCTTTTCAAAACTACTTAAAAAGGATTTAGTCAAAGGTTTACCAAAATTAATTTTGAAAAAGATAAGATTTGTTATGCATGTCAATAGGAAAAAAACTAGAGTTTTATTTAAATCTAAAAATATGATTTCAACCAATAGCCATTAGAATTACTGTATATGGATTTATTCGGACCAACTAGAACTAGTTTAGGAGGAAAACATTAGTTTTGTGATTATCGATGATTTCTCTCGATTTACTTGGGTTTTATTTTTAGCTAGAAAAGATAAGCATTTCCTGCATTTCAAAATTATTTAAAAAGATTACAAATGAAAAGGAGTTTCAGTTTGTCGATTCGAAGTGACCACGAAAAAGAATTTGAAAATCATTTCTTTGAAATTTTTTGCAATGGGCATGGCATTAATCATAATTTTTTTGCACCTAGAACACCTCAACAAAAATGGAGTTGTAGAAAGAAAAAATCGAACCTTGGAAGAAATGGTTCGTACCATGTTGTGTGGCAATTTTAAAGCATTTTTGGGCAGAAGCAATCAACACCTCATGTTACATTTTAAACCGAGCCTTGATTAACCTTATTTTGAAAAAGACTCCTTATGAGCTTTACAAAGATCGAAAGCCCAACATTTTATTTTTTGTATTTTCGAATGTTGATGTTTTATATTGAATAATGAAAAATCAAATCTTGACAAGTTTGATCCAAAATCTGATGAAGGTATTTTTCTTGGTTACTCTTCTTCCAGTAGACCTAGAGTTTTCAACAGAAATACTTTAGTAATAGAAGAGTTAATTCATGTTGCTTTTGATGAAACTAATGATCTTCCAATAAGGAAGAGAAAGGCTATTGATGATGCAGGAGAAATTGAAAATCAAGTGAAGGAAATTACTTTGGAGGAAAAAGAAGACGCAAATGTTCAAACCAATCAAGAAGAGGTAAATCATGAAAAACACAAGGTAATCATGACCTAGAAAAGGATTGGAGGTTTGTACACAATCACCCTAAGGAATTTATCATTGGTGATATCTCGCATGGTATTAAAACTAGATCTTCATTTAAATACTTATAATAACTTAGCATTTGTATCCCATATTGAACCTAAATGTTTTGAAATGCTAAAGATGACATAGAATGGATAAATGCTATGCATGAAGGAATTAAATCAATTCGAAAGAAATAATGTATGGACACTAGTTAATAGACCATATGATCATCCAATTATTGGGACTAAATGGGTATTTAGAAACAAGTTGGATGAGCATGTAATATAGTTAGAAACAAAGCCAGACTAGTAGCTAAAGGTTATTGTCAGGAAGAGGGAATTTTTTGATGAAACTTATGCTCCTGTTGCTAGACTAGAAGCATAAGATTATTACTTACTTTTGCATGCTTTTTGATTTCAAATTGTATCAAATGGATGTTAAAAGTGCTTCCTAAATGGATATATTGCTGAACAAGTGTTTGTCGAGCAGCAACCACCAGGATTTGAGAACCACTTGTTCAAACCATTTTCAAATTGAATAAAGCATTATATGGTTTGAAGCAGCTCCTCGAGCGTGGTATGAATGATTAGCAAATTCTGATTAGCAATAAATTATATAGGAAATGTTGATACAACACTTTTTATTAAAAGAAAATGATGATATGCTTATTGTCCAAATTTATGTTGATGACATCATTTTTCGGTTCTACTAACGAAGTATTGTGTCAAGACTTTGCAAAGCTTATGCAGGGAGAGTTCGAAATGAGCATGATGGGNTGCTAAAGATCTGAATGCGAAAATGAGATTACTTCATAGTATTGTTTCCCGCTGTCTTACTTCCAGGAGTGGTAGTTTTGATTATGTGAATGATCATGACTTAACATTCATGTATCATGTTGTAACCCAAACTCATCTACACCTGCCTAGAAAAATGATTTGTGTGAGAGAGGCTGTTAGTAGGTCTAGAGCTGCCCTACCCTATGGTCTACTTCTTACCCATGTATTTAATCATTTCGATGTTAATGTTAGGGGTGAGAATGTCTACCACCTTAGCGATAATGATGTTTACAATGAACGTGTCTTAACTCGTATGGGTTTTGCTAAGGTAGATGGTCTTTGGACTAAAAGTAAAGGAAAATTGCAAGAAAATCTTGCACTTATCCAAGGGTAGAAACCTACTATGCCTCAGGAATTTTCCACTAAACATTTGAATTACCCTTCTGTTCCTACTGAAAATCATAATTATCCCTCTGATTCTAATGTGCCTCAGAATTTTACTTCAATGTTTGCTGATCATCCTACAAACTACACTTACATATTTGCCGAGCAAGGTTTTATGCCTTTGGACCCCAATCCTTCTATTAATATTAATCGTCTTTTGTTAGCAATCCTACTACTGATCCGAATCCACCCAATGTTTCACCACCTGCTTAGAATCCTTTCAACAAGTCATCCTATGGTTACCAAAATGGACCCTATGACATAGAGACTTTGGTTCGTAGGATTTCTGATGTCGTTTCTCTTGGTGGATCTGTCAACAGTTCATCTTCTTATTCTTCTGATACTACCATGATTCCCCACTTATCTTCAATGTTCTCTACCCTAAATGAAATCAAATTAAGCCTATATGATTTACAACGTGGTGTGACCATCATTAAAGGAAAAGCTTTCAATTATGGTACTATGATGGACATTTTTAATTTCTTTGCTGAGCTAAGCAAGCTGAGAAAGGATGTGAACTCCTTATTGGATAGTGCTGACATTGCAAGTAATGAGATGTCTTCCTTTAGATTGCAAACTGTCAAGGCTTAGCATCTCTTGATAATCATTCTAAGCTCATTAATGAATGCCACAATATGCAACAATAAATTCAATCTTTTATATCTTAATTGTCTCCTAATTTTGAAGACCCCACTCGTCGTCCTGCCCCTCATTTGAGATCATCTCGCCCTTCCAGACGTGCTCGTGGATCTGCTTCATCATCTCGCGTTGACATCATAGATTGATGTTGCTTCTGGACTTCTACTTTTGCTACTCCTGCCCTTATTATTTCTGTCATTTTGGAATTATGTTGTTTTGAAACTATCTTTCTTATTATGTTTGTATGAATTGCATAACTGCTACTTACTATTGCTGACCAATTTGTGTATTGGCTTGTAAGTTATAAATGACTGTTTTGAATGGTTTGTAAGATTTGTTTAATTTTATCTGCACTTTATAATATCTGCTTAATATTAAAAATTTTGTGTTTATCATTACTTGCTATACTTTATTCATTCCATTGAAAAAAGACATACAATGATAGATGCAAACTCTTTCACCTTCTTTTTGGTTAATGACAAAAAGGGGGAGAAATGGAAAGATACATTCTGTTTTAAAAGCATACATACATTCTGATTTTATGGAAAGCATACATTCTGATTTTAAAAGCATTGTGCACTTCATAATCATGGGGAGAAATAGAAAACGCACATTCTGACTTTCAACATCATGTTTTTGAAAAATGAAATGTGTACACTTCACTAGTCAAATTGAACCTTTTTGAAAACTTCATTGACTCAAAACCTGAGGAGGAGTTATGCAATGTATTTTTAAATATTATATTTTAAATGTTCTTAAATTACTTATTTATTATAAAATTCTTAATAGTTTTATTATCATCAAAAAGGGAAAGATTGTTGACCCATATTGATTTTGATGAAACGCAAAACAATTAAGTATTGTGCTAATCAATTAAGTATCATGCTAATCAATTTAATATTGTACTAATGTTTTATCTGTCAAATCAATTTTGAGTTATTCATTATGGCATAATATGCTTTGTCTATCCTAGGTACACTGTAATTCATGATATAATGCTATTTATCTGACAAAATGACTTTTAGGATTAATTATATTTGCATTGTCTTGAATTGGATTCAATTATCCTACAAGCTCCTATTTATAACTCTATTATCATCGGATTATATTTATTCTCTATTGCCTTTGGATTGGATGCATATTGCTTGAATCTCGGGTTACCAATCTTTGATTTGGAATACCAGATTCTGTTGCCTTCGGTTTAAATTTGGGTTGCCTTCGGTTGCATGCGGTTTAAATTCGATTGCCTTCGGATTACTGGCTTATTCAGTTTGGATAAATCCTATGGCTAGTCCCTTGTATTTAAAGATTACTGATTCCCTGGCTTCTTATCTTGGTATACTAATTGATGGTGTTGGCATGCTAATTCTAAAAAGCACTCTGCCGATTCTCAGGCTTCTTATCTTGGCATGCTAACGGATTGTGTTGGAATTCCAATTCCAAATCTCTCTTCGATGGCTGCCTGTTTCAATTTCTGGAATGTCGATTTCCTTGAGTTGGAATACCATCTTTTTTTTCTCTCTGCCGGCTGCCTGTTTCAAATTTGGAGTGCCAATTTCCAAGATTTGGAATGCCATAATTTTAGATCTTTCGGCTGGCTCCCTGTTTCCAATTTTTGGAGTGCCGATTTCCCATATTTGGAATGCCATCTTCCTTAGTCTTTCAGCTGGCTCCTTGTTTAAACTTTTTGGAATGCCGATTTTACAAAATTGGAATGCCATGTTTTTGAAACTCTTGGCTGGTTCTATGTTTCACATTGTTGGAATTCCGATTTTTGTGTTTGGAATGCTAATGCTTCCCTTGCCACCGATTTTTATTAAACGGGATATTTTCTGGAACATCTCTTGGTCGGACTCCTTCCTCTCACAACGGCTCTATTTTTGGTGTTCTGATTATAAATAGTGATCATGAATAGTGTTTTGAAGAGAGGTAGAAGAAAGAAAAAGAAAAAGAAAAAGAGAAACAAAAACAACAATAGAAAAAGATAGATTGAAAAATATGATTGAGAGAAAAATCATTTGAAAGATAGTTGTTTGAGGTTTGTTGAAGCTTTGCTTTGATTATCTTTCACCACCAGAGCTCATTTATTGCTGGTTCTTCAAGTGGTCTTCAAGCTTCATCTACCTTCATTGAAGAGCATTCAAAGCCACCTCAAAAGCTTCCTTTGTACTGCTGCGTTCATTAAAGAAAGAAGCTACTTCGGGATTAGCTCTTCAAGTTGATAAGTACATTTATTGCTTTAAATCTGCTCATATCTAGGAGCATTTGTTGTATTAAACATTCTATTACTTGTGCCTTGGTTTGTTTCACAGTTATGAAACGTGGTTGGTAGAGGTCTACTCGGATTGATTTGTATGGTCCCCTTGTACCCGCAAACAAGAGACTAGCTTAGAGGGCTAGTGTGTAAGGTCTTCTTGTACCCGTAAACAAGAGACTAGCTTGGAGGGCTAGTGTGTAAGGCTTGATTGCTTGTGCCCGTAAACAAGCTTGCTAGCTAGTTAGGCTAGTGGTGACTAGTGGAATACCCAAGGCATTCTTGGGGAGTGGATGTAGGTACAAGGTTGGCACCGAACCACTATAAACATTGTGTGTTTGATTGTATTTCTTTTTCTGAGATTGATTGTATATTAGACGCACCTCACAACACGATAATCAATTGTGAAAGAATATAAGTGCACATACTTGATAGTCAATTAATTTTTAAGAAACTCAGTTCAGTCCCCCCTCTTGGGTTACTAGATCTGGGCAACACACATTTTATAATTGGTTTTAATAGATTGAGGTCTCTTTGATTTTTATATGAAGCAGAGGACTCTTTGATAAATATCCAACTTCCATATTTTGGCTATGTTGGCGGAAAGTTCCTTATTAGTCTTCCTGACCGCAGTCTTAGAGTGATAACCTGCTCCCAATGAAGTATTTTAATGTTCTCCTCTAGCAATAAGGGTATTAGCCATCTACTCCATTATAAAAAAACGGAAAACAATGATTAAGCTAGGATATATTCCAACAACTAGTTTAGAAAATAAATTAATTTACTTTATGATTCATACCCAAGGCTGCAATACTATGCATAAATGGTCGGATCAATGGTTTGCTTGAGAACCATGGTTGGATTCAAAGCTGATGTTTGACCACCCTCTTCAAATTGACCATATGAACTGCCAATAGACAAGCCTTGATGCGTTAACAAATTTCAAATTGCAAATGCCATCTTTGGAGGTTTGCAGTCTCTCCATTCATCACTAAATTTCTACTTAGCACATAAAACTATGGAAAATAAGCCATTAATTGAAGCATGACTATGACCATTCCCATCGAGCTACCGTCCAAGGCGCTCCACTAGGTTTCTGACTTCTAAATGCCCTCCATTCTCTTTGGGATTTACAAATATCACTTCAAGATGGATGGTTCTACTATATGTCATGAACTCTATCATGAGCTTAAAGAAAACTATGAATAGTGTGATAAAACCATGACAGAAAGCTTGCAATAAGGTAGTATTAGAAATAATATGAAAAGGTATTCAACACAACGTTGATCTGATTGAGATCACTCCCGAACAAAGGACAAGAACTTTCGCTTTCAGATCACTCTCCCAACAAAGGACAAGAACTTTCACATCCATGCATTTAGCTTCACATTATTCTTATCAATCACCTTCTTAATGTCAAGAGTCATTGTCAATTCCATAACCAAACCACTAGGAATTTAGACAATAGCTCAAATAATTCATTAACATTCATCCTAGATAATAGTAAATGGTCATCTACAAATAAAAGGCAACTAGTAGGAGGACTACTTTTATTTGAACAATAACCCTCAAACTTACTGATATAGCCATTGGCTAACAACTAGCTAGCACCTAGCTAAGTGACACATGGCCGCTAGACGGTATTGGCAACACTCTTAGTGATAAGGTAGCATTAGGACACCGTTGACATAGCTATTGGCCATTTTATCTATTAGAGCCACAAACCATATAGGCATGATTAGATTGAGTATGAATGCCCTTATACTAGAGGTTACGGTTTACAACAACTAAAGTAATCCCATCTGCTGATCAACTCCATCATGACCATATAGTGACCGCGATTTGAGTAGCCTCGGCTTTTAGTCTTAAGCCTGCTTATAAAAGAAAATCTCATTTGAAGAGAGACTTTTTTTCCTTCTCTCTCTTCTCTGCTCCATTGATAATAAGCCTCACAATTCCATGTTGCCCTCCATTTTTAACCTTTAGAAGGTTTATAAGCAATGTCATTGCCTGCTCCCTCTTTCCTCAACCAAGCACCCTCTGACACCCCTCACACTAACCTTCTATCCATGCAAGAGTTTTGATTTCATTGCAATACCTTCCTTTACTAGACCAACTAGTACTTCCATTCCTAGCTTATCAGCAATATCATCATCGTTATTGGTACAAGGGTCTCACTATTAGATCCTAATACCATCAAATTGGCATCATTAATGGAAAATAAGTTTTGATTTCATTGCAATACCTTTCTTTACTAGACCAACTAGTACTTCCATTCCAAGTTTATCAGCAATATCATCATCGCTATTGGTATAAGGGGTCTCACTACTAGATCCTAGTACCATCAAATTGGTATAAGGGATCTCACAACATAAGCCATCAAACTTTTTAAGTGCAACACAAATTTTAAATTTATATTTCAAAAATAAACTCATGCTTTCCTATTAAAATCATCAATGAAAGTAATGAAATACTTGCTACCTCCATTTAAAGGAACTTTACTGAGCACATATCTGAATGAACATATTCAAATGGTCTTTTGGCCCTCAAAAATTATCGTTTAGAGAAGACATTTATAAGCTTTTTTTTTCCTCAGAACATAAGTCTCACAAACTTTATTAAGTATATTGATTACTAGCAAGCCTGAAAACCACCTTTTATTTGAAAGAAATTTGGCACTTCCAAAATTTAAGTACTCAAGACACATAAGCTATAGCTAGTTATCATCAGCTATCATAGAACTCTAACAAAAATATTATCATAATTGATGGTTAATGGGAACAGACAATTGCTTATCATTTTTGTCTTTACTATTATCCATTCTTCTTATTTAATATAGTGTAACCGTCTTTATCAAAATGCAGGCCATATCCCTTCTTTGCAAGTTGTCCCATACTAAAAAGTTTCTAACAGAAATTAGGAGCATAGAACATCTCTAAAATATAATTTTTAAGAGCCATCCTTCAATTTGATGCTGATCTTTCCCTTTCCACAAACTGATAACTTTGTATTATCTCTATTTTTTGCAGTAGTACGAAAAGATCTATTCAATTAAAAAATATATTCTTCTTATTACTTAGATAATTACCGTACCATGTATCCAGTAATCATTGACTGTCTTCTTCATTCACTACTATATGATTGGCTAGTAACAAAGCTTTTTATTATCATCATCATTTCCAGTAACTTTTGCATGATTCTTTCGATTATCAGATCTTTCGGTATGACATTTACAATTGTCCATATTTTTTACAGTTATAGCACTAGATATGGGTTTGCGCTCAATTGATAATGCTCATATTTCTTACACTTGTGGAACCTAAATATTGGATTTGTTTTTGTTTTGAGTTTGGTATTCATCTTATTTTTAACTAGATTTATTCCGTCCTCTATCTATATAATTTTGATATCTTTTATTTGATGACTTATCTTCTTGTTTCAAATTCACTTGGGCTTTCAATATTTGCTCAACTACAACTGCTGCCTTTTTCATTCAAATGCTACTCGTATGCCTCTAATAAACCTTGTAGCTCATCAATTGTCATGGATTTGATATTTCTTATTCCCGTAATAGCAGTCATTACATATTTAAACTGCTCAATCAAGATTCAAAGAATTTTTTCTATGACTTTCTCATCTTAGATATCTTTTCCATTGGCTTTCACGTCATTAACAAACTTTTGAACTTTCATAAAATAATCAACAATGCTCTCATTTTTCTTTTATTGAGGAAGCTCAAATTATCTCCTTAATGTTTGTAGTATTAATTATACTTGATATACAAAATGTGCTCATAGAAACATATGTGAGAAATGATCAAAAAAAAGTTAATCCAAATATATCATGCTTTAAATGCTTTTTTTTGAAAAAAAGGGGAAAAAAGATATGGAAAGGTTAGGCATTATTTGCAAGGATCAGATCTCAAAAAAGATGTGGAAAAAATTTATCTGCAGTGTTACTTGAACATCAAGGTACCATCAAATTAAAGGTAACCAAAGTAAGGCTCTTTACCTATTAAATACTAGAATAAATCCTAATAGGAGTCAAACCCAAAAATCAATTCTACACTCAAAATTTAAAATTATGAGTCCTAGATTGACTTCGACAGGGAAAACCGGCATGCGAGCACGGATGGAACAACGATGGATGCTCATTTAATAAATCATATGAGAAAAATAGATCCAGCAAAAGAAAAGAACGAAGAAACATTTCATTACCTTGGAGTGATGCTAGGAAAAAGAAAACGCAGTGTGGAATGCACCCGCTAGAGAGTAGCGTTCTATTCATTTAATAAATCAAATCCAATTCTTTGTCCTTCATAGGACTGTGATACACTTCAGTCCAACAAAATCTAATAGAAACGCAGGAATGAATCCTTAACATATCAAAGCTTATCCATGCACACAGGCCAAGGCATAAGCACATGCGTAAGGCAACCATGACCAGATCTGTGCTACCATTCTTATAGCAATAGCCACAACAAACTACCAATGACTATTAATCAAATAGGAACATGAAACATGGTAAATGACCAAAAATGTGAATATATGATCCACCATCACCAGAGACCCTATTGTTTGATGATAAGCATTGCTTACAATCCTTGACCATCCTTTTGAGTCAGTCATGCAAAAACAGAATAAAGAGAACTCTTAGGTACCAGTCTTGAGATTGTGCCATTTGGTCAAGAGATCCATCTTAACTAGGTAATTAACATGATACCACCACAATCTGTGATACAAAAATCTATTTTATTACTAAAAATTGCTTGTTCTCTATTTCCCTCCAGTAATCAGGTTCGACAAATCAAGCAGTCTTTCCAATGACAGCCACGTTTGCAACACTGATATCTGAAAATGTTGATATTTACCAAAACAAGCACATAAAAAATAAAGCATTCTAAGAAGCAGATTACAAAAAACCAAAATCAGCATCCATTGTCATCGATGGTGTATTATTATGTTTGTTGCAATTTAATAACAAAAAAAGGACCACCCTTGCAAGAGATCTCATGGAATGGTTCGCTGACAGAGAGGAAGAGCTCCCAATGCCTCTCGTTCTGCCCTCTCCTTTTTCACCTGCAAACAATATGAAAGTGCCAGTTAATAGCATAAGTATACAAGCTCAAAAAGAAAATTAGTAGATTCAGCAGTTTAACCAGTCATTCATCAGATACTGCATTTATATCAGTCAAATACATCACATGGACTGATTTCTAGGAGTATCATAATTTAAAGGAAATTTAGGGTTGCCCAGACCGTTTCAATCGAATTCTAACAACAATTTCAGATATAATGGCAGGTTGCTCAAACGTTGGGTCTTTATGATGTCACAAAGACAATGATGATTCCAATTGTCAAAGATAAAAAGACTTGAGGGAAGAAAGAGGGACAACTAGAAAGCATTTAGTTTGCAGTTGAGAGAGCAGAGAGGCTTCTCTTCACCATGAATCTGGCATGTTCAAGCAAATGGAATAAATGATTTCAGCTGTTAGTAATATGATGAAATTTATTTATAGAAATTTATATTATATACACTTTTTCTTATTTAATTGCATTTCTTATTACTTTTTCAAAAAGAATGAGAGTGCATATCACAAAATGAGGCATGCATTAAATTCATTTCCTCTTATCAGACTCAATGGAAAGGTGTGGTAGGCATACCACAACCTGTACATTTGCTTTTAATAGTGGAGAAACCAAAGCATTTTGCTGACATGAAATATAGACTAATGCTAGTTTCAAGTGAATATTTAATCATGAAAAAGTATAGAACATGGTTAGGCATACTTAAATGCAGCACATTGTGCTAAATTTTCAGATAAAACTACTAAACTCAACTCAACTATGCCTTTTCCAAACTAATGGGATCGGCTACATGAATCTGCTTCCTCCACTCTACTCTATTCAAGACTAAGTCGACACTCAAATTATAAATAGTTATATCTTTTTTAATTATTTCTATCCATATTAGTTTAGGTCTACCTCTACCTATATCATTACTATGGATTGTTAAAAAGATCACTCTTTCTAACTGGAGCATTTAAAGGTCTTCGTTGTATATATCCAAACCACCATAATCGATTTTCTCTCATTTTATCTTCAATTGAGGCTACTTTTATCACTTCTCATATATGTTTATTTCTAATTCTATCTTTTAAAGTTTTACACATAACCATCTTAATATGTGTATTTCTATTACACTTAATTTATTTACATATTGTTTCAGTATTGCTCAACACTCTATTTCATACAATAGCTAGCCTAATAGCAGTTTTATAATTTTTTTAATTTTAATAGGATGCATCAATCATACAATACTCTCGAAGCTCAGACAAAACTACTAAATGTAATAAAAATACAATCTATTCATTATCATGGCAGTTAGAATATTGGGTATTATATATTAATATAATCAAATATAAAGAACATTAAGCACACCGAGTTTCCAATTTGACTAGCCATATGTCCCTCTAGCAGATTGAGCAAATTAAAAGCCTATGTGAATCTTAGCATACTATTGAATTAGAATCTATAGTAAAAAAGATGTAAGAACTACATATCTAGAAGGTTTGAAGAGGCAAATTGCAAAAGATATCATACACATATATGGAAAATTCCACATAAACTTAAATATTAAGTTATTGCATAAGCTAATTCTCAATTCAACTCAACTCAACTCATCTAAGCCTTTTCCCAACTACATGGGTCGACGTTCATGTTTTATTGCAGAAGCTAATTGAAAAAAGATAAAAAAGGGGGAAAAACTCAAGGTAAAATTTGTTCATGGAAACACATACAAGAGCCAACATATCTTTAAGATAACTTCAAAATGGCACTATAAGAAAATTGACTTTTGCTTATGATTTTTGTCGTAGGGAAAGATAGAAAAATAGTAGGAAAAGTATTTTCCTATGATTTTTATCGTAAGCAAAAGCTAAAAAAGTTATAGACAAAGGTGCGTCGGAAAGCCTTTACCTACGACTTTCAAAATCGTAGGCAAAGAGCATACCTTTTTCCCTACGATTTTTTTTCATAGGAAAAAGTTCATATTTCGTAGGAAAAGAGTGAGCAGAATAATTTAACTTTAAATTTTAAAAACTTTTATCTACGAAAATAAAAATTCATAGGAAAAAAATTAAAAAAAATATTTTTTTATCCACATCTTTCCCTATGATTTTTCTTAAAATCGTAGAAAAAATTGGATAATAATAATTTTTAATAATTTCTTTCCCTACGAGAAACCCCAAAATCATAGAAAAAAATTAAAATATATATTTTTTATTCACATCT
The DNA here is from genome assembly GCA_900491605.1 of Calamus simplicifolius. Lineage (NCBI taxonomy): Eukaryota > Viridiplantae > Streptophyta > Magnoliopsida > Arecales > Arecaceae > Calamus > Calamus simplicifolius. The sequence continues at coordinate 279,847 of UESW01004522.1, forward strand.
TTTTCTACGAAAATTCTTAAAATCGTAGAAAAAAGTTGGCTAATAATTATTTTGAATGATTTCTTTCCCTACGAAAAACCCCAAAATCATAGGTAAAAATCAAAAAATAATTTTTTATCCACATCTTTCCCTACGAAATTTCTTAAAATCATAGGGAAAAGATGGCTAATAAAAATTTTAATGATTTCTGTCCTTACGAAAAACCTCAAAATCATAGGAAAAAATAAAAAAATATATTTTTTATCTACATCTTTCCCTACAATTTTTTTGAAGATCTAGGGAAAAGTTGACTAGTAATAATTTTTAATAATTCCTTTCCCTATGAAAAACCCTAAAATCATAGAAAAAAATTAAAAAATATATTTTTTCATCCATATCTTTTTCTACAACTTTTCTTAAAATCATAGAAAAAAGTTGGTTAGTAATAATTTTAATGATTCCTTTCCCTACGAAAAACCTCAAAATCATAAGGAAAAATCAAAAAAAAAATATCCACATCATTCCCTACAATTTTTTTAAAATTATAAGAAAAAGTTGCCTAATAATAATTTTTAATGATTCATTTTTAAAATTATTATTTTTTAACCATTTTTATCTATAAGAATAAATTAAATCGTAGGAAAAAATAATGAATACATATTTTTTTTCTTTTTTTCCCTACAAAATATTATCTAAAATCATATAGAAAAGTTATATTTATTCTATTTTAAATTATTTAATATTTTAAAATTATATTTCTTTTTTTAATTTTTTTTATATTTTACATATTTTATTTAAATAGAATATAATTTATTTGTTTCATATTTTTTTAAAATATTAAAAACCATATCAATAAAAATAATATGATTCTTTGCATATAATATCCATTATATATACAAAATTTTTACATATTAACAAAGAATAAACATCAAAATAACTAATAAATAAAAGTCAGTAGTCCATATCAATTACAATATTCATAACTAACATAAAACATCAAAACACATGAATGAGACAACATAACATAAGATCCTGAACACTTTATAAAGGTCCCATAAATGACTTCCCTAGTTTGTCCTAGAATGACATTGCAATTCATAAATGTTCCAATAAGACATTATTGAAGACCTTTCATGCTAAAGTATACTTTGCTCACTTTCCTTGGAAGATCCTTTCAGGGTATCGAAATTGCTTCCTACAAGGGTGAAAAACAAGTATTAAAAAAGTTTAGATTTGATCAATTTTTATGCTCAAAGAAAATGAATTATTAAATCAGAATCATGGCAACTTGTAATTGAGTACAACTTGATCAAATATCCTGTTAGCATCTCTAAAAGTATAATTAAACAATGCGAGTTTATTAGGCAAGTTAATTATGCTATGTAATGTGAAAATATCATACAAAATGGGTCATGTAGAACATGCCTCTGGACTAAGATGCATGGTCATGTGCACATAATTCAATGACTCAAATAAAATACACAAAATAGATCTTATTTACATAAAGAACTTTGGCATGGTACAGAATAGCCTGTACAAACAAATAGTTCAATTAACATAAAAAAGTAAAAGTAGAACTAAGACAATCAGTATTAACTAAAACCAAAGGGTTTAGTTATGCTTACGTCTGTATGGATTTCCTCAGAGCAGCAACAGTTTCAACTGGGGTAGAAGCATCGATTGAAAACTCAATTGTATCAGCCATGTTGGGACTTCTATTGAAGTTGCTACGGGCCTCGTCAACAATACTGCATTCGGGTAAAGGATCTTCTCGTTATCATACCAAAGGAAGATTGTAGTCAATATGTTCATTTCTTCTACAATCATCTGCATGACATCCAGTTGCTTACATAAACTTCATTATACATATCAAATAAAAATTAATGTAAAGAAAATACCGAGGTATCTTTACAACATTAGGCACTTCATTCATCTTCAAACATAAAAATTAATGTAAAAATTCTCCTCATCGATATACCTGCAGCCACACATTAATCCATATATCGTCATGAACATATCTATGAGTTAGTTTAGCAGAAAGAAAAGCACTGCAACACCCAGTTTTCCAGTGTTAGCAAAGGGGTGAAACTTGAGCATTACCAAAAGTGTGATCCCAAGCCGAAGACAATGGTTGCCATCTGTTATGGTTATCCATGAATCTATATTCTCAACGAAGCCAAAGACAATAGTTTCCAACATAAAGAGGGCCCAAATCATATAAATCCATGCAAAGACAATGTTCAAAACACGCTGGCATTAAAGAAATGAGAAATTTTAGGGTTTTGGAATAGCAAGCTTTACATCAAAAGAGCAAGTTTAGATATTCTAGTTCTGAAGATAAAACATTTCATATTTTCATATTTTCTAAAAGGCTAGCAACAAGTACTTAAGTTGTGCCAAAGTAAAAGCACAGAATTTCAACACATATATACAGCATTAGTCATCGCATACCTTGAACATAATTGCACTTGCCAATATTGTGAAGGTGGTACACATAACATAGTAAATTGGGCAGACAATTGCTGCATTGAAAGTATCAAGTGCCTGGGGAAGTTAATAGGTAAAATTCATTATATTGTAAAAGATGTCAATATCCTAGGGCAATGAACTAGTGTAGACTCATTAAAGTTACAAATTTCACACTGCTCTAACAATTGCCCCCAGCAATAGTGGCATATAAGCTTAATGTAAAACTGTTGAAATACTTTAGTCAAATATACAATGCACCCAACCCTTGCTTCCTCATGCAGGCATGCTTGTGTAAATAACCGAAGAAATGGTAGCTACATGATTGTTAGTTATCGAGTGGTGCCGATGTTTTAGTAGTTTCTAGAATGCCAATTGATGGAAAATGAAGATGTTGGCATTGGTTAGAAAAATTAGATATCTTTTGTTGAAAATGAAAGATTTTTTCTTTTTTCTTAGAAAAAATTGATCATGTTCAAAACATTGTAATCAAGAAATGACATGGAAAGAAAAGAATATGAAACCAAATGTAATGTATAATTATATGATGTATTATTTGGTCGAAATCTTGAAATCAACCTCAAAGTGATACAGTTGCAATTACATGTTGAATATGAAACCAAATGAAATCAAACACAGGATTTTAGTTGCAAATACGGGAATTGCAGCAAGTTCAGTGGCATGCAACCTAACAGGCCATAGATATACATATGACAACCTAACATACACACACAGACTCGAATTCCAGGTTCCATAGATATCCCATAAAATATGGCATATGCTTAAGGCATCTCAAATTTAAACAAAATATCAGATCTAATTAGGATTTCATCATATTCATTTTATTAAAAACTATAGACATTTAAAGATGACCAACAGAAATAACAAAGAAAGCAGGAGAAGACAAAATGTCAAGTCACAATGACATATATCAAAAATTCAATTGTATGATTTAAATTGGAAAGGTAAATCACACATAATTGCCAATTCCCTTTTAAATTAAATCAAATGTCCTGGCACACCTCTACACTTGTTAGATCCCAAGTAAATGGATTGCTCATAAATATAAAGAATGAAAAAGACCAGTAAGAACTAGATTCATAGACTGCAAACTATATTCGCAAGGCAAAACAAGATAACAAACAAATCTAGATTACAAAGCAATGATTTGAAATTTTAAGCTAAGATTTTGAGAATACAGAATTTAACATGAACACATGCAGATTGCTCCCAACATTCCTCATGAAAACAAAAACGATATTGTGCTCTTGTAAAGTGCCTAAAAACTACTTGGCATCAGGATCTTTCAAAGAAGTAATGATCAAAGGGGAGGTACCTAAAGTGAATTCTTGCTTTAATCTTCATGCCGTGCGGGCTCTAGCGTTGTCTGCTTAGGGTGCTTTAAGATTTGTGCTTTTGGTTGTTGTTTGCCTGATCTTCGGTGTGTCCGGCTATTTCCGGCGGCCCTTCCTCCCCGGTTGGTTGTCTTTTGGAGTTCCTCTTCTCCAATGGCTTCGATTGGGGAGTCTGCTGCCCCGAAGGCATGGAACAGGGGCCAGGCGTGTGGCTTCGTTTGGGTTTTGTCTTCCCCATCACCAGCCGAGGTGATTGAGCTGGAAGGCCGGTTCCCAAAGGTGGTTTGTATCCCTACTGTGACACTGGAGGAGACTAGTGTTTGCTGGAAGGAGAAGGCCATCTTGGCCCGTACCTTCCAGCGTTGGGTTCCGCCGAATGCATTCATCAGGAAATTCCGGCGAGCGGGTATTTCTGGGGACATTCAGCCGCTAAGCCTTGCTCATCGCTGCCACATCTTCTGGTTTGAAGAACCTGCTTTGAAGGATATGGTGATCGGTCGTCCATGGATGGTCAACAGGCAACCTGTTGCCATTGAAGATTGGCGGCCGGAGTTTGTTCTGGCTGTTGATGCTGTGTCCACTGCCCTCCTCTGGGTGTGGCTGCCCTCTCTCCGGTTGAATTTTGGAATGAAGAAGTGTTGAGGGATATCTTGGTGCTGGCGGGTGAGTTTGTCTTCGCTGACTCTACCACTCGGTTGCTGTCCAGGGGGGATTCGCTAGAACTTGCATTCGTGTGGATCTCCGACGTCCTCTCCGGCCGGCGGTCCGAATTCAGGGAATGGGAGCTCCCTTTTGGCAGCAGTTCCAATTTGAACACCTGGAAGGCATTTGCCCATGCTGTGGTTCGATCCACCTCTCTGGGCCTTGCACTCTATCATCCTCGTCTCCGGTGTCTGAGCAGTCTTCGGCTGGGACTTGCTTTGGGCCTTGGATGTCGGCTACCCGCCGTCGTCGTCCGACGGGTTCAGTGCAGAGGAAATCTTCGTTGCATCCCGCCGTCATCGTCCGATGGGTTCAGTGCAGAGGAAATCTTCGTTGCATCCTGGATCCTCCCAAGCTGCTCCTGAGCCTCCCTCATCTGGTTCTTTGAAGCTGGATTCGTTTGTTGAGGGCTGGTTAATTCCTGCCAAGTTGTCTCGCCGAAGATCCTCTAAGGCTGCTAAGTCCCTCGCCGGTGTGGTGGCGGCTCATGTTCTTGCTCCGGCCAGCTTGCAGTTGGGGACTGGTCTAGCTGTGAATGGTTCCAATGATAATAGAGGCGTGCCGATTGAGGGAGACTATGCCGGTTTTAATAGTCCTATGGTGGCAGAGAAGAATGAAATTCAAACAACTGGTCCTGATCTCCAGCTTACTGTGATCCATAATCTGAAGTCTAATAATCCCTTTGCCCTTCTGGGTGCGGGCAATTGGGATGGTACGTCCTCAGCCCAGTCTGATGTTAATCCAGGTCCTTCTAAGCGTGTCAGGCCTAAGGAGTCCCACCCATTGTGAACGTCTTTTAAAAGTGATAAACGGAAAGGAAAAGCACTGCTTCTTTGACTAAAGGATCCAAGGAGAAGTCTAATCTAACTGCTAGTCTGAACCTTGGTCAGGGTTCTACCTCTTCTGGTAGCAGGTCTGAGAAGGCTTCCTCTGGTCAGGGGTCAGGTTGTATTGTGAATGGGGGCCAGTTGTCCAAGGATGTGAATCGTAACCATGATGTGGTTCTATCCTGCCTTAAACTGGCAATCCAGGGTCAGCCGAAGGACCCCGACCTCCCGGATGTTGGATCTCAGGCTGTTGAAGCTGTATTTGAGGCAGCTGTCCAATGGGCTGATAATCCTAAATTGGACTGTATAATGCAGTTGAATGTGGGTGGTTCCCTGCCTTTGGGGTGCCTTTCTGATTCGGTAATGTTGGAAGATCAGGGTGGCCATCACCCTTCCCCCCAATTGTAAATGAAAATCTTTATATGGAATGTCAGAGGAGCTGGAAAACTGTCTTTTTCGATCCTCTTTTGGTAGACTTCTGCAGATTCATAATTTTGATATATGTATTTTAACGAAAATCCGATTATCGGGTGACAGCTTGGTCCGATTTCGGAGACAGGCTGCCAGCACTTGGTCTTCATATGCTATGGAGTTCGAGGGTCTTTCTGACGGGATTGTTGCTTTTTGGCGACACTCCTCGGTATCTGTGAATGCCTTTCATCAGTGTAATCAATAGATCGCTCTTCCTATCTCGGAAAGGTCTTCTGATCCCTAGCTCCTCTCAGGGATTTATGCCAGCACTAATTTCAGGGAAAGGCGTGTTCTTTGGGCTGAGATTCTCTCCCTCCTTAATCAGGGTATCCCATCCATTGTGGCTGGTGACTTTAATTGTATTGTTGCTGCTAATAAAAAGAGAGGTGGTAGACGGGTCATTGATTCAGCAGATATCTCTGAGTTTAAATCATTCATCTCTTCAGCTGGTTTGCTGGATCTGGGATTCTCTGGAGCCCAATTTACTGGTTAATAATCGCCAGAGTTCGGCTCGTGTTTGGGAAAGGTTGGATAGAGCCCTGACTACTGCTCAGTGGACTCAGATGTTTCCCTCTACCACTGTCACTCACCTATCCATGATTGCATCTGATCACTGTCCTATTTTGATTTCCATTGATCCTGTTCTTCATCAGTGGCGACAATTTAGATTTGAGCAATTCTGGATGTCCTACCCTTCGGCTTGAGCTATTATATCCCAGGTCTGGCACTTACCTATGAGAGGTAATGCTATTTACCATCTCTCTAGATGGTTGGAGCTGGTTAGGCGTCGGCTGACTAGTTGGAATAGAGTTGAGGTTGGCAATTTAGTTAGACAGATTGAGCAAGTTGAAGCTGACATTACTCTTATCCAAGAAAGGGAGGATCGGGATGGCTGTCTTGATCTCTCCTCTCTTCGCTCCAAGCTTGCTCTTCACCACTCCCTTCTGCTGCAGCAGGAGACTTATTGGAGGCAGCAATCTAGGGTTCAGTGGATCCGAGAAGGAGATCATAACACCAGATTTTTCCATTAGGCCACTTTGAAGCGTCGAGCAGCTAATAGAGTCCGAAGATTAGTTGATGAGGCGGCAATCTCCAGGATGACTCTGTCGTTATCTATGATCAGTTACTTCAATTTTTTTAGTCTAGATGGACTGAGTTATCAGGTGTTGGGGCTCCTGTGTTCCGGGTTCCTCCTTCTAAGAAGGTCTCTGATCATCAAAATGACCTTTTGACCAGATCGATCACGGTTGAGGAGATTCGTATGGCTTTATGGGACCTCGGGCCTACTAAGGCACCTGGCCCTGATGGCTTTCCACCATTTTTTTTCCGTCATTATTGGGACATTATTGGTCAGGAGGTCACTCAGGCTATTCAGAGTGCTTTTCTTTCTAAATCTATTCCTACTGATTAAAATCGTACTCTTGTCACTCTGGTGCCGAAGCGCCCTGATCTTCTTCCCCTCATCATTTTTGGCCGATCAACCTGTGCACTACGCTTTATAAGGTATGTGCCCTCCTTCTTGTCTCCCAGCTGCGTATGGTGATTCCTCAGCTCATCTCGGCTGAACAAGGGGCTTTCATTAGAGGTCGGAGTATCTCTGATAATGTTCTTATTGCCCAGGAGTTCATGCATGATCTTCGGAGAGCCTCAGCTAGTCAGTGTCTTATAGCAGTTAAGCTTGATATGGAGCATGCCTACGACAAGTTGAGTTGGGTTTTTTTGCATCGAACTCTGACTGAGTTTGGTTTTCACGACCTGTTCATTGATTGGATTATGGCTTGCATCCAGAAGCCATCTTTCTCTCTGAGTATTAATGGTATGCAAACTAGTTTCTTTCACTCTACTATGGGTCTGAGACAGGGATGCCCTTTATCCCTGTTTCTATTCATTCTGGCTGCGGATGACCTTTCCCGTGCTTTTCGTCGGGCTCAGCAAGACTGCCGCATTGCTCCCTTTCTGGCTGGACCTTTGGAACCCCCTGTCTCTCACCTTCTTTTTGCAGATGACTGTATTCTTCTGGGCCGGGTGTCTCTTCGAAATGCTGCTAGTTATGCTTCTCTTATACAGTGCTATTGTTGTGCTTCGGGGCAGAAGGTCAATCTAGAAAAGTTCTCAATTTGTTTCAGCCCAAAGACCTCCAGGTCTAGCAGGGAAGCTATTCACCAAGCTCTGGGTATCTTTACCAAGGCTGATGGGTTGTCATATTTGGAAATTCCGGTGTTGGGGAGGCGTCCTCGCATTAGTGATTTCGCTATTATTGAGAGACACATTCGGGATCGAATTGATGGTTGGCAGATCACCAGCTTATCCATGATGGCTAGGATCACTCTCATCCGCTCTGTCCTTAAGTCCCTTCCTATGCATCTTATCTCTAATGTTGCGGTCCCTATCACTTGTTTGCGAAGGATAAAGCGATGGTTCAGGGACTTTCTATGGGCTTCTATGCAAGATGGTCACGGCATTCATCTTCAGGCTTGGGACTTGATTTGTATGCCTTTTTGCATGAAGGGGGTCTTGGTATTCAGTCCCTGCTTGTGAGGAGAGATGCTTTGATGGCAATTCATGCTTCGAGGTTTCTCCTTGATCCTCACTGTTTCTGGAGTTCCTTTATGCGAGCTAGATATGGTGATTGGTCTTCAGTTATGGCTCATCAGCCTTTGCGATGGCATTCTTTCTTTTGGAAGGAGGTATGTCATCATGCCCCATCTATTCTGAGCAACATATCGTAGATGATTGGTGATGGCTCCTCGGTTGATGTTGTTCAGGATAGTTGGATCACTGATCTCCCCCTGTCTCGTTGGCCGTCCTTTATTAGCATGGATGTTCCGCAGTATATGAGGGTGCAGGACCTCATCAGTCATGATTGCTCCTCTTGGAATACCTCTGTGGTGATCAGCTTATTCGGGTAGGAGCTTGCTCGACGGATCCTTTCTATTCCCCTCACCTCGAGACACATTCCTGATATGAGGTTATGGAGGAGATCTTGTCTATCCAGGGCCCCCACTAGGGACCTTATCGAGGTTTTTAGACCCCAGCCCCAGGATTCGAGGTATGGGAATTGGATATGGAAGCTCCCTGTTCATCCCATAGTCCAATTATTTATTTGGAAGATCTTATGGGACTGTCTTCCTTCTTGCTCTATGTTGTCGAGAAGGGGTCTTCATATTGAGGCGACGTTTCCGCTGTGTGGGCAGGAGGAGGAGACTATTGATCATGTCATTTTTACATGTCCCATTTTAAGCGGAATTTGGACAAGAATGAGTTATGATTGCAGAGTGGATGATTCTGGTTCCTCGTGTTCCCCTTTCCTTGATACTCTCTGAAGGACTACTAGATAGCGCACCGTCCTTTGGGCTATTACTGCTATCAGATCTGGCTGTCGCAAAACCTACTTATCTTTACTGATGAGATGATTTTCCTCATAGATTAGAGCAGAAGGTTAGATCTATGGTGGCTGAAAGTGCTTCTCTTCTCATAGGTTCTGATTTTTATAACCTTGGCCACTGGGGCTCCTCTGCTGCTTCGGCAGCGAACCATCGCACGGTTTATATCTCTTGGGAGCCCCCCTCCAGAGTTTGTAAAAATTAACTTTGATGGAAGCGTTCGTGGTAAACTGGCGGGTCTACTTTTATTATTCGGGGGACTGATGGTGCCTTGTTGGCGGCGGATGGTTTTGGCTCCCTTGATTCTTCTATCCCATGGTCGAGCTTTATGCAGCTTGGGCTGGCATCTCCCATGCTGTTAGGCAGCTTCATGCCCAATGCTTGTTCATTGAGGGGGATTATCTCTCTGTTATTCAGTGGCTTCGATTGGGGTTCCGTGATCATGTCTCTATCAACCCTATTCTCAGTGATATTCAGGCTGCTCTGCAGGGTGTTCACAGTGTCCACATCCGGCATATCTACCGAGAAGCTAATTATGTGGCAGATTGGGTTGCAGCTGCTATGGCCCAGCACGGAGGATTTTAGATATGGAAGCAGGATGATCCCTGTCCCACTGTTCTCATGCAGATTTTGTACTCTAACACTTCTGGACTGACTCGCACGAGGATAATGTGATCGCCCGCCTGTACTAAAAAAAAAGTAATGATCTGTGCTTGATGTCTTCTAATAATATCTTGCACATTTGTGACTAACAACATCCTGGACATGTTCTCCTGCATCAATTATTAGAATTTATGTAAGAATGCAACTGATGTATTTCAATATGACTAATTAGTTATCTTGGAAGAACTTCAATATTCATATACCAAATTATTTCGTGTTATTTGCCAAATAGTAAGATACCAATATTTCATGTTTAACACCAAATTGTTGCTCTATCATCAAGCAACATATTAGACTCTCCACCAACTCCTAGATTTATGCCTAATGGTTTCGATGCATCATCATCAACTACTCATAAACGATCTCAGATAATGTCAGGCCAATCTAGGATCCAATCTAGGATAAGTTCTCCAGTTAGCTTACATAGAGCATTAGAGCATAACTTTTCCATCAAAGAGTAACGGACTCATTTGATCACAAGAAAGCTAATTTTTTCATCTAAGAACAATGGAATCGATTGATTCTTATCGAGAAACCAGACACGGTAGAGGAGATGGAATTACTTCCAGAACGGACTCGGTTCCAAATTGCTGCCGCCTTCCATGGTGATTTGCCACAAAAAATGGACGAGAAACAGCGGCGACATCCGGTAGGAAGGCAAAGCACCAGCAGCAGTGGCAGGGACCCAACAACATTGCCAGAATCCTCTTTAAGCGAATCGAATCAAAGAAAACTAGAAGGCCGGTCCTCTGATCAGCAGGAATCGGGGATGGGAGAGATCCACGGGATTTGCTCGCCGATGGAGCTAGGGTTAGGATTAGAAAAGCAAAGGAGGGGGAAGTGGGAAGAGGACAGAAGAAGCCCAAACAATCGAGCTCAAACCAAAAACCTGATGCAGGAAGGACACTTACATTGAGCCGAAGATCGCCCAGGAACCTTGCAAGGTAATTCGTGAGTGATTTGGGGGAAGGATACTTACGTCAAGGGATTTGGGGAAATTGGACTCCACAAGCGCGAAGGAGATGATGGGGGCTCGAGACGATTTCTTCTTTCTTCTCTCTTTGTGGGCGCAACGGGGACCCGGGGCATCACCGGCCATGTCCCAGCTCGCCTCCTCCAGCCAATAGCTGGGGCGATGGTCAAGAGGGAGAGGAGGAGGAAGAGGAGGAGGGCAGGGAGGGCGCGGAGGTCATCGTCATCATTAGCGTCCGGCGGGAGGGTGGTGGGGTTGGTGGAGGAGAGGAGGGGTTGGGTTGAAGAGAGGGAGTTAGGGCACAGACAGAGTCGGGTGGTGTTAAAGGGTTTTTTCTTTTTTTTTTTGCTAATCCTTTGCCTGCGAGTTAATTAAACTCGTAGGCAAAGGGCCTAAGCATTTATTATGCTGGAAAAGCTCTTATTTCCTTTCATGCTTTTGCCGGTCTTTTCCTATATTTTTCATGAAAAAAATTTTGAAGGATGCCTTTGCCTCCAAAAAAAAGGTTGAAAAAAATCAAATCTTTCCCTGCGATTTTCAGTCTATCGTAGGGAAGACTTTTCCCTACAATTTTCATTAAAATCGTATGGAAAGGCTTTTTAGAAAAAATATTTATGAATGATTTTGCCTTCAAAAAAATAACTTTATGAAAAAAAATTCTTAAAAGCATTTCTTATTGTATAAAAAAATAAAAATAAAAAATAACAATAGTTATCAAATATATTTTTGTTATCAAAATTGTAAAAAATAATAATAATAATGATGATCAACGATATTTTTTTATTATAATTTTTAAAAAATAAAAATTATATTTTTATTTTTAAAAAAAATGACAACCATCTCAAACTATAGTCTTAGATGGATGTTCCACATCCTAACCACATGGACAGCAAGGAATCTTTACGAGATGGTGGTAATAATAAGCATGCTTAGCCATTTTCATTTTGTCAGCCACTAAGATAATTGCGGGCAACATCACTGTAAGAAAAAAAAATTGCATATAAAATTTGACCTAACTGGGCCTATCCAGATCGATTTTAATAGCAACATGATCAAAACTTGATCTAAGACCCAACGAGGCTGGATGCCGGGGTTTTGCACCACCGGGCCTTGGAAGCTGGGATTTGGGATGGAGTACTGGGGGATGGGAGGGGCACCCAAGGGCTGGAACGAAGGGGCGAAGGCTGGAATCGACTGAGGCGGCGGTGTCACGACAATGGGGTTCGGATTGAAGTTGGGGTTAGGATTAGTATTCAGAGATGGATTGGGGTTAGGGTTTTCGGTGATGGCTACGAAAGGACGAGTGGAGGAAGGAGGGGGAAGAGAGGAAGGATCTTGAAGACCAATTGGGGGCTTTCGAGTGTTGTGGCTTTAGCGATGCCCTGGCCTAAGTCCTTCACCAGGGAAAGATCAGGTAAGCTCCAGATTGGGAGCTCAAGGACGAAGGGAGGCGGAATGAGAAAAGTTGTGAAGAATCGAAAAGGACCATTACAGGGTACGAAAAGAGTCTTTGTGCAGCGGAATCTGGTGCGAGCGAGCGTGCCACGACTTTTTCTTTTTCAACAAATATTTTGGCAAAATTACCTGGCAAATATTTTGATTCCAAACCTTTCCCTAAGGGTCTGTTTGGATAGGAGGGAATGAAGGGGAGGGGAAGAAAAAGAAGGGGAAAGGTCATAAGTCATCTTGTTTGGGAGAAAGATAAAAAAGAGGAGGGGAAGGGAATGGGAGTAACCGTTCCCTTTCTTTCACCCTTAACGAGTGTAAATCTGTTAACCTCCAAATCGGAGGGTAAGCTGGGGAGGAAAAAATGTTTAAGTCATACTTTTGTGGAAGACCAAAATATCCCTTCATTTTATTCTTCATTTTTTCATTCTCATGATTCATTCCCTATTCTGGAAGGGTATAATTGTCACAAAATTCTTTCCCTTCCTTTCCCTCCCTCCTATCCAAACAAAAAAAAAACAACCCTTTCTTTCTCTTTCATCCTTTTTAAATAAGAGAAGGAGAACAATCCTTCATTTCCCTTCTTTTCCCTTCCATTCTTTTCCTTCTTTTTACTCTCCCCTTCTTCCCCTCCAAACATCCAAACATAGCCTAAGAGTCTTTGAAAAGAGTAGGGAAAGGCTACCTTTACCTACAATTTTCACGTCATAGAAAAAGGCTTCCAATTAAAAATTTTTTGCCTGATGCTTTTGCTTCCAAACCTTCTTAAAAGCATTTCTTATTATATAAAAGAAATAAAAATAAAATATAACAATAGTTATCAAATATATTTTTGTTATCAAAAAAAATAAAAATAATGATGATGATCAACGATATATTTTTTATTATAAATTTTAAAAATAAGAACAAAAATTATATTTTTAAAATTTTATCACTTTTATTTTGTCAGCCACTCATATAATAGCATAGTTAGCTATTTCCATTTTATCAGCCACTCAGATAATTGCGGGCAACATCACTGTAAGGAAAAAAATAATTGCATATAGAAAGGCTTTCGACTTTTCCCTACATGTTTCATAAAAATCGTAGGAAAAGACTTTTTCAAAAAAATTGATTAAAAAAAATCTTTCCCTACGATTTTCAAAAAATCATAGGAAAAGGTCCAAGACTTTCCCTACGAGTTTCACAAAAATCGTAAAGAAAGACTTTTTCAAAAAAATTGATCAAGAAAAAATCTTTCCCTACAATTTTTTGTAAATCATATGTAAAGGTTCAGAGCCTTTCCCTATGAGTTTCACAAAAATCGTAGGAAAAGACTTTTTCAAAAAAAAAAAATTGACGAGTTATTTTACCTCCAAAAATTTGTTGATCAAGAAAAAAAAATTCCATGCAATTTTTTTGAAAATCATAGGGAAAGGTCCATAGCCTTTCCCTATGAGTTTCACAATAATCGTAGGGAAAGACTTTTTTCAAAAAAAAATGACAGTTATTTTACCTCCAAAAATTTGTTGATCAGAAAAAATCTTTCTCAAAGCCTTTCCCTATGAGTTTCACAAAAATCATAGAAAATGACTTTTTCAAAAAAAAATCGTAGGGAAAGGTCCAGAGCCTTTCCCTACGAGTTTCACAAAAATCCATTAGTTGGTCAATTTAAGGTAAGGAAAGCTATCCTTCGGACATGCTTTATTAAGGTAGGTAAAGTCGATGTAGATTCTCCAGCTTTCGCTCGCCTTACGGACCATCACTACATTGGCCAGCCAATCCAGATATTGCACTTCCCAATGTGGCTAGCAACAAACAGCTTATTGACCTCCTCATCAATAGCTCTCTGCCGTCCAGAGCGAAACTTCTCTTCTTTTAACGGACAGGCCGATACCTCGGGTCAATATTGAGTTTATGGGTAATCACCTCCGAATGTATGCCAGGCATGTCCACGCTGACGAGGCGAAGATGTCTGAATTCGCGAGAAGTTGATTCTTCAACTCTACAAGAAGAAGTTCGCCAATTTGCACCGTCCTCGCCGGATTGCCCCCCAACAAAAGGTCATCAGGCGCTCGGCTGGCTCTCCTCTTCTTTCTGACTCTTTGGGGTCGAGCAGCTCTGGAACTGGTGGAATCATCACCTCTGAGGGTTGGGAGCCATGTGATAGCACAGTTGCACTAGATTTTGCTCCCCACGTATCTCGCCAACCCCTTCATTGGTTGTAGATTTCACCGCATCTAGGAGGTTTAGGCAAGGCTGACCGAGTATGGCATTGTAGGCCAACAGCACTCGGGCCACCAAAAATCTCATGATGGATGATGATTTTTGGGCTCATCTGATCCGAGTAATTAAAGCCTCATGATGGATGATGACTTTCTGGCTTAATATCAGAGCCAATGGAGTTTGTCCCATCAAACATGCAAGCCATAAGCGGTTGGTGGGCTCAACCTTATCAATTACGTGGGCCGCAAATAATTGGTGGGCCTAGTTTTATCGGGCATTTGGGCCACAGGCAACTGGTGGGCTCAATTCGAAGAGAAGGCTGCCTAGAAGGTTGGGACCGAATATGAAAAGATGGCCGCCTTGAAAGCTGAGGCCGAGTCCAAAAATAAGGCTGTCTAGGAGGTCGAGGCGACATCCTTTCAACTTCTGCCATCAGGGCCATTAACTTACACGTGGCTTTACCAGCCACAACACCCTTGACTTCCAATCAATACCCATGTTACACTGTAATCTTCCATCTTCACAATTAATTGACACACCATATATAAAATATTTAAAATAAATATTTTCATATAAACTTTTTAATAAATTAAATAATATTTAAAATTATAAAATAAATTAATTCTTAAATATTTTCTTTGTACTTAATTTTAAAAATAAAATATTAATTAAAAAAGAAATATTAATTTTTAATTTTAAAAATCTTTTATTTATAGAAATAAAAGATTATGATAAAAATCTAACCCGTTCTCGTTCCAAACAACCTGTGAATGTAATAACTAATAACTCCCGAGATATACCCCGCCCAACATTTCACAGCCATGCTGGGAGTCAGAAAATTAAAGAACTTGATGATTCCTGGATATTTAATATTTATAAATTGTTAATTAAAGCAGGCATGACTACCATAAATCTTCCTAATCAAAATACGCGCTTCTGGTAATTAACCCGCAAAATCAAATAGTCGTAGAAAATCATATGAGAGTTTAAAACGAAGGATATCTAAATTGAAAAGACAATGCACCAACCAGCTGTCACTAACTCAAAAGAATTCCATAAAAACATTTCCAGCTCTCTGTTAACTGGTATCTCGTGACTTTCATATGGATATCAGCATAAAATCTAAGAGAAGTGTAGCAAATAGAATTACCTAACCATGACATGGAATGAAGAAAGTCCCACAGTTTCACTCATTTGTCAGAACCCGGTGGCCCCTGAAAGTAAAATATCATACAATTGCTTCAACTAGAGATCTTGAATAACATTGAAAATTCCACGGATTACTTTAAGATTACCCTCAGATTTGAAACATGAACAATATTGTTAAGACATAAATAAACATCGACAACCATGTGCCCACGTGATAGACTTAAACCCATCTATGGGAAAGGTAAAAATTCTTCAAGTAGCCTACGTCCTAGAGGCCAGTTTAAGGCATCCATCCCTGAGCATAACTTGCCCAGCCAACATTGATTAGCTGAAACAAAATTATTATTTGGCATAGCAATGAGGATACAATGTGACCAACGCACAACTAAAATGGTGTGAAATCATCCCCGTACATAACAGAAACAGCAGAGCTCGTTGCCATTAGCTTGAACAGAACTTATTCGAGTCCAACTTTGCCAATTGAGACTTCACCCATGATGGGTTATACTTTGCTTCGGCCCATAGAGCTTTGCCAGTGTGCTTGTGCTTAAAATCTGGATATTTGGGGTTTTTCTGCAAAAAAATGCATTTCAGTTTCCAATCAGATAATTTAACAAGGTTGATTTCATGAAGAAAATAATTACAGAAGCTTCAAAAGACAAAAATAAAAACTATTTACATTCCAAAAATATCTTCCTTATAAGTATATATGCATGGGAATAATTAAACTGAGAAGGGAACGGCTGCCCGCTGGAGCTTTCACCGATTAACACATGATGGGGCATCCAAGTCAAATATCCATACCCTCAATGCATTCTACACATCTTGTAATACAAGTGGTTTGAATAGTTTCTAGAACTAATAAAATTTAGGGGCGCTAAAAAACCATTAGCATGGCAATAACCTGATGCATTAGCAATAAGTCAAAGAAAGATTTTCAACTATTTTTACAAGCAATCCAGACATTAACACGTAGCACTGGGCCTTCTAGTACAAATTAAAGGATGCAAAGCTTCATATCATAGCCAGAACAAAGACAAAAAAAAAAAAATCTTAGCATACCTAAGACTTGAGTATAAAACAAAACAGTGACTAAATGACTGCTTGTAGGTTAGCATACTGCTAGCACATTTGTGAAGATGGATGCAGTTCATGTGCACATGCGTACAGATGATGCAAGCACAGGCTAATTGGAAATGTACCCTTTTATAAGTCTACATTTAACAAATACAAGCGAATATCAATGTATATGACATGCACATCGTTAAAATATCAAACCCAAAAACTTAAGCAAGTAAATCGATGGACCCATAAGTATATCACCGTTTAGAGTCTCTAAACTGTTCAATATAGGATTATTCCTCAACACCACCTCTCACATATAGAGCCCAAAGTACTGAACCTGTAGAGGAGGCTGACATATTTAGTAAGTGCGAGTATGGAGGAATATAATGGCAAGATGGATGACTAACTCTGCTACCATGTCAAAATATCTAGCCAAAAAGCTTAAGCTAGTAGATGGATGGGACATCCATAAGTATACAAGACCAACTAGAGTCCCTAACCTATTATGAGTACTCATATTTTGCTTTGAGATAAAATATTTGCATCTGAGACCTAGAATGCATATGGCATATATGGGAACACATATGAACACATGAATGTGAACTAATCTGTTGATAGCTTAACATAAAAGAGTGTAATTGGACCTTATTTTGCCTGTTATCCCACCAATCCATTGGATTAGCAAAGAACGCTTGCCAAAGCTCTTCAGTTGAAGGAGAAGAATTACTGACATAACTCCCAGGCTTTGCACCTTCAACACCACAAAAACACACAATAAAGAACATAAAACCTTTAACATAACCATCCTTACCTCATGTTTATGCAGTCAGCTTTATGGATCAAGACATGATCAATCCAAGTATGAGGAGGTATTACCACCTAATGCCAAGCGTCCAAGCATTGTTGCCAGATTCCTGGTCTGAGAAACAGAAGGCAACATAGGGCCTATCATAAATCTAATGACAGCTAACCCATTGGAAAACCAACCTTATTGCTAAGTTTATGCAGCCATAGAGTAATCCTTTAATGCACATCAAATTTGTATTTGCGGAGGCAAACCCATTGACGTCTGACACATGGTTCCCAAATTGACAAGGATTTATATCTCAGCTGATGTTATGCCAATATAGCAGCTGATATTCTAATGTTTCTTCCACTATCTTAGAACAGGTAATACTAACAACTAGATTGTGAAATCAACTATTGAAACAGTAGTTAACCTTGAACTTATAACATCATAAATTATTTTGATCTCACTGATTATATATTAGCTGAAAACTAAACATGTTTTGGTTCTTTTTGGTTCACCTAGGTATTGAACACTTAACAAGATAGCCAAGATCTCAATCATGAAGTCCTGTGTCATGGCACAAAGAAACCACCCACATGAATCTGAGAATTTATCAGCTCTACTCTTTTAGGTTATCTTTTTTTTAATTAAAAAAAATAGAGTACCTGAGGCCCCAGAGTTTGTCTTTTGCTCATACAACAACACTGGAGGGAAGTTTCTCTCAATAAAATTCAGCTGCTGAACCACCACCTGCCAGGAGACAAGTAGCATTTTAAAAACATAGGATTCACTGTCGATTAAACAAGAACATGATCTGATTAGCAGAAGCTGATGCCAAGGGTCACAGAAGGAATCAGAACAGAACCTTGAAATAGACCTGCCGCCTCTCATCATCCCCTTCGACGACATCCGACACAAGCCTCCCGGCGACATACACTTGGTGACCCTCCTCCACGTGCTGGAAGGATACATCGGCCAGCTCATCCCAGAACGTCAGGTTGATCCTGAAGCACACCCCAACACATTAAGAAAGATAATAATAAACAATCTTTCCAGAAAACTACTGTCGAAAACCTGGACTGCGAGCTCAAAGCCACCAAAAAAACCAAATTTTGGCAACTGTTTGGCAATACATATACAAGGAATGGTGGAAGAAAGTGAGGTTTCTGAGGTTTACCAAGTGGTTTCGGAGGCGGATTTCTTGACACCGAGGCGGGTCCAAGCAACGACCTTGCCGCTGCTGAGATGCTTGATTTGGACGGGCGCCCCTACGACTCCGATCAGACGGGCGGAGTTGGCGAGCTCCTTGCTCCAGGGGATCTCCCGAGGCCTCGAGTGGACCACACGCACGTGCTCGTAGTCCGCATTGCCGCTCGAGCATCGGACGGGGAAAAAAGGAGATGGGCCGCGAAGTCCTAAAGCGATGGAGAGCTTCTCTCTACGAGGCGAAGAGAAGAGAGAGACGGAGGGCTTAGGGTTAGGGTTTTGGGAGGGGGAGAGGGAGATACGGGATCCGAGAAGGGGAAATTCGAGATGGCAAATGGTGGGAAGAGCCATTTCTTGCTTTAAAAAATCCCTTTCGGCTCGCTCCCTGGGCGTTAACTGCTTTCTTGATGAATTTTTGGAGGCCTTCGTAGTTTTCTGTTGGTAAGTTATTAAATAACAAAATAAAAAAGGAAACTAGGCGAAAATATAAAATTAAAATAAATTTTCAAGAAATAAATTAAGTCGTCACTAATCATCAGGTCAAGGCCTCGCACCGTAGGTATCTGATATCCTGTAAAAATTGCAGCATTTTTTAGATATATTTAGTTGAAAGGAAAGTAAATTATGCAAGGATTATTGAAAATAATATAAAATAATTCTTTCTAATTTCTTCATTTACTATATTCCTCTAGTGATGTGGCGTGACGAATTTGAGTGACCGACATCATTAAAATTATTTTCTTTTCTTTTTTTTCTTTGTTGATAGACTTGTTGTGGTTCTTTCTTATTTCAATTTGATAAACATTTTATAGCAGTCAAAGGAGGCTATATCCAATAATATTAAATACTTTATAGCAAGTTCAATTACAAATAACATAGGATAATTCTTTCTCATAGCAAAATACAAAATATTTAAACTTCCAACAAATTAAAATGCATGATTACTTCTACCAATACTTATTGATTTTTTGCTGCCATCATAAAAAGATATTTGATAATTCAAATAAGATCATCATAATAATATAACTTGATTTTTACGATCCAAAAACAAGTCATTTTGAGTGACTAAAGATCCCAAATGTTCATAATTAATCATTTCTAGTCATGCTATATTAAAATTATTTTTAATATTTTATAATTATCATAATATTTTATGATTATTTTATTTTTTTACTATAATATAAAATTATAATAAAATATTATTATATTATATCATTAAATTATTTTATATCATAATTATATAATTATATAATTATAACGTTATCTTATATATTATGATATCATAAAACTATATATATATATATATATATATATATATATAAAGATATTTTGTTTTTCAATCTAATTAAACATCACTCTGTCCTGACTCCTGAGGGCACCTTGGATAGCGGTCCAATGGGTTTAGAACTACCGTACTGGGTTTATTTTTTCACCCTCATTCGAATCATGATTCTAAATGGATTAACTCGTGCCAACCCACCATCTAATTATGATTTGCTTGTTGCAAGCCAGAAGAAACAGGGAATAAAACTTTTTAACCATGCCAAATTGTATTCCCGAAAAGATTGTCCAAGATAAACGTGTAAACCCAATAAAACTGAAAGAAGAAAATCCTGCACCTTTAGCACAAATATGAAAGTGGGATGATATTAAGTTGAATAACCCCGCCATGTTAAGACCACAATCATTAGTCAATGCTCTGACCAAGCAACATCAACTTTTACCTCGAGAATATTTCAACAACCTCTTCATGATTTGAGAAAACTAAAATTAATGAGAAAGGAGATAAAGTCGATGGATGACCATCAAACCAGGCAGGAGCAAAGTCATCAAACTAGGGTTGGGAATAGATAACTCTACCATAGGGCAGAAGTTGAAATTGGAAACACTAAAACAATGAAAAAAAAAAAAGATAGCAAAACGTAATATAAGCTGAAAGATGTCCTTTCAGTTGATATAGGTTATATCCTTTGCACATAAACAACAAGATATGTTTGTTGGAAATCAACAGTCTGGATGCTTGTATGCCATAGAACCATCAGTCTCGAATTCCTTTGCCGCTGCCTTTGTTCATGCCTGTTAAGATAATGAAACATTAAAAAGAAGTCTCACCGCAGTGTGAAAATGTACAAAGAGATTCAAATGAATAGGATGCTACTCTATAAAGTTAATTGTGTAGTATGATTCAGGCAGTCAAGAACCAGGTTTAAAAAAATATCTAAAAAGAGAAAAAGTTCTAGATCTTTTACTACAGACTAAAAAAGTCTACTTCCCTTTGGACCCAAATAGCGCACAACATTGCCCAGGAATAATCAGAAAAATGTATGGCATTTTTAGCGCCAATGTTATGTATTAAATGGTGTCTTTTCTTTTTACCTCCTATGTGTTTATAAGGTCCAAGGGCAAGTAGCACCTTAGCTGCAAAAGGTTTCACCCTTTTATATTTTCTTTTAACATTCTCATCTAATCAGGTCTAGTTCACGACATCTGAAAACTAAATCCAGGAAAAGTATTCATTTAAAATATTTCCAGCCCTTTAGATTGTCTTGAACAAGGGATCTAACAATGATTTCATCACTAGTTCAGCCCAGATAAATTAAGAAGACTGTAGATTGAAGCTATAGACCAATCACATGACCAAGAAAGACACACTAGGAAACAAATTCTACAGGATGATGAACTTTGGATTCATTTTTTAAAGGTTTTGGGGACTAGAGACTCCAAAACCGGGTTCGCCATTTTAATAAATCAGCATCTTACATGAGAAGGGCATCCATTGTCCCATATATGCATTGATGCGGTGGATATAAAAGGCAGCCTCTGGTTTATTAATGTTGATGCGTGGGAAGGCTTCTGATAAGGTGGACCAGGACCACATAAAGTTGTTGATGGAGAGCATCATAATAAGCATTAAATGAATGACTGTTTTCCCGCAGAACTGCAAGGTTCTAAAAACAACTGGTCTTCCAACATTCTATTCAGATATAGCAAAGGTTTGACAAAAATGATGGGAAGTGTTGGCATGATCTGCAGCAAAGCAAGTTTCACAATTAAAGTTCTCAGATTCATGGTAACATAAGCACACCTGCTTTTTCTTCTTTGGTTTTCTCCTCCGAGGCTTACGAGCATCAGAATTTGAACTCAGGTTGCTATTACTATCTCCTTGCGCATTTATCAGTCTCCAGTTTTTGGAGGAAGGGCCACTCCTGCTATTTGATGTGTCACTGGATGTGGACAGATCAATCTTTTCTACAGGACGGCTTCTGCTTGGAGGCAAGGAACGAGGAGGCGGCATGAGAACTCGAGCTGACACATGCCTCTGTATGGAAATAAGAGCAAAATGCATGTTGACTTTTATAATCCATGAAAGGGGAGCAAAAACCAAAAAGGAAAATAGAAAACTACTTGGAACTCTTGCAAATCAAATAAAGAAAAACCTGGTTCTTTTCATCACTGGACATGCCAGATGCTGCTTTACCTGAAGCACTCGAAGCTGGTTCTCTACAGAATATATAACAGCAAATACTTTTTTCACTAACTGGATCTGATAGTCTTTACATGAATCATTCAGAAATGAAGAACCGATGCATGTAACAAACAATTGCTTGATGGTATTATCATAACCCGAGATCTGATATCATTTTGTCTGAATCAGAACCTTTAAAAGGCTAAAATCTGTTTCGTTAGATGTCACCTAAGCTGCCCCTATGAACAATTCTTCCACAAACTCCCTCTATGGAAAAGGTTGAAGGTATACTGCATATAATGGTTGAGGTTATGTACCATATATTATCATATGGTAACTTGTTTCAAGATTTCAACTTTCAAGTGGCATGTGCTGATTGTGTTGATGCGGTGTGAGCATGACGCTAGCATAATACATGTACCAATGCTTGAAACATGCTGTGTTGAAAAATACCAAGACGAAGCCCTGCTAGCACAATATGGACATAGTTCATGTATCAATATGTCTAGCATTTATCCATACTTAATTTGCACATTGACCTATATGCTGGACCACACCACACAATAGTACATAGAAAGAATTTACATAACTAGATAGCATTTTAACTCAAAGACGTAAAAATGCATAGATTTATAGTATTTATTTCGCTTAGCAAGTTCATTATGATTGAATTGTGAGTTGAGATGCTAATATTATGTAGCAAATCTGTTTGTGATTATGCTTTTAACATTGTGTATAATGCAATCATAAAAATTAAGCATGCAGTTTGATGGATGCTTCAATACATAGTTCCCATTAAAATTAGCTGATCCAAAATAGCAAGAATTAGCAAAAAAATAAGTTTTTCCCAACTTATTCTAGCGTAAAACAAGGATTGGAACCGCATTATATGATATGAACCCTGTATTGCATGCTAAACACCAAACCTATAGGATACGTGATATTCAAAGTCTTGATATCATAAAAATTCTGAAAACATGTTTCAAAATTGAAAGGATCAAATTGACAATTTCAAAATTGAAACCTTCCTATGGATCAAATTGACAATGTCAAATGGGTCAATGTTTGTACATCAGTATTATAACATCTGGTCATCCATTTTATCCACCATTGCATCAGATGGTATTTGCCATTCCATCATACCTGCTTCTGCTTCATCACTTGAGCTTCCAGACAAGAAGAAATCATCCTCGCTCATATCTAAAGCATCATCATCGCTTGCTGTTTCTGCTCAACCGACAAGAACACACATCCTATCAACACTACAAGCCACTGTGAAGAACTGTAAGATATGATAAAAAGTAGATAAGAAATAGTAATCAAAGGGAGTAGCTTGTGAAAGCTTAAAATCTTGTGCAAGAATGCATTATTTGATCAAGCATACTGCAAGCTGGCCATAAACAACTTTGTTCACATTAAACCATAGAACAATGAAAGAAATGATTCCAAAAAAAATGCCAAGAATCTGAGGACCTTCTAACTCTTTTCACTAGCTGCGGCGGCCATGAGATTGGCTTTGATCTGTTTACGCAACTTATTTCTCTTATCAACAATATCTGGATTATCTTCACCAACAAACAAGGACACATATTTCTCAGTCTTGGGAAAGAACTGCACTAGAGAGCACAAGAGATTAGATGCTCAATTTGGAAACAAATGTTTCATAACACAATTATTCAATGAAATTTTATGAATGCAAAATAATGATTAAAACACATAATCAACAAAGCTAAAAGACCTTTTTCAGTACTTAGCATGTAATATAGCTGGAGTGTGACAACCTCAAAGACTTGTCATTTCTGACAATTCTTAAATTTGATTTGAAAAGCAATCAGAGAAGAAAAGGATAAAACAGGAAATGGGATCTCTAAAAGGTAGTTAATCACATTTACAAAAAATGACGTGCATATATAGCTTACCCTGACATATTCAAGATCTTCTCTCAATTTGGAAAGCTGATCAGAAATTTTCCCCTGTGACATATGATCAGATGATAAGCGTTGTTGTTTCTCAAGTCGCCTTATAATCCTTTCAATCTTTCGCCTCTCTAATTTGGACAAACACCATGCCCCAAGAAAATAAATGAGAAACATGAAGAATATGCAACAAAGATGTCATTTAGATTGTGAGAATAAAAGGACATACGAAGAAACTGACATACCAAAAAATTTTATCTTTCTGCCGTTCAATTGTATTCTATGTTCTATAGCTAGTTGACTCTGAATCCCCTGCTGCTTCTTAAGTTCTTCCAATTTCTTTTCCTGAGCCTGCCTGATTTCAAGTGGCAGGTCCTTAAAAACAATAGAGAAGTCAGAAGATACCGTCATGGAAGCAAGAAGTGCATATAGCAGATAATCAAAGTGGCCACCTGGTAAAAGGTGCAGGAACTGAACACTATCATGATACCTATCTCAGAGAATGTATGGTATAACTCAAAAAACAAGCAACTCCAACACCATATGATTGAATGTGAAAATGTCCACATCAAATTCCAATGTGCTACAGTAGAGAAGAATTATTGATTATTTTACCTTTCATTAACTATATCAGATTTGGTGTAGTTTGCTGAACTATTGAAACACTTAAGTTGATAATCCCAGAGGTTGTCTCAAATAGATAATAGCAAATAAGATAATATGGAAATATATGGTGGGTTCCAACTTCAGAAGTAAACCATTAAGACTAAATAAACAAATAAAATCTCATGGCATTAACAGAATTTTAATAAGGTGTTTCCTCCTCTCTTGTGGCACTAGAAACTCAAACAAATACTCAATAGCCATCAACAAGCTAAGGGAGTGCTTTATCAACAGTTTAGCACAAGAGGCAAATAAAATCTTAAAAACAAAGCAACAGAAGTCATAATCATTTCACCTGTACTCTAACCTAATGGGTTATCCGTGAATTTGGTTGAAAAGGCCTGTTTCTAGTCCACAATAAACCTAGTTGATTCATCATAACCCATGCATCAAAGTAATAATTCATTATCGATGCCAAGATGAAGCTGCCACACGAAGAATACAAGCTTCTAATTATGAGCATGTTTGGCTGCCTGAAAGTGGAGTTTTCCTAGAAGTGGGCACTTTGTGTTGTTCAGTTGCCTGAAGTGACCAGCAAAGTGAAGTTTGGCCAGTTCGGAACTTCTACCTATTTCAGTGGATCATAATTATATACTCACTTTGGCAACCACAGGGGATGAGGGTTTGAGGTTGCCCAAAGTGGGCTACTTCGGCTTCTGCCACTTTCATCCAACCAAAACAACATTTATGATGCAAAGGTCTGTAATCATTATACATATTGTCAAAAGGCCACAACCATTGCTTGACCAACTATTATAGGTAAAATGATAGGACATGACACAATGATTTAATTCACAGTCCAAGTTGCCATAAAAGATTAAAAAAGAAAAGAAAAGACATGCATGTATGACATACCACCCCTAACTATGTCACCAATCGCAACATCATGCATATAGAATACATTTCTACTTGCACATTTCACCTATCATCTCTCTTACATTACTTGCAAGCTATTAGCTGAACAGTTGTCCTCGAAGGAATATCTAAACAGACAGGCTGCATTTGGAGGTATGGTGATTGATCACTCAAGTTTCTCTCATGCCTATTTCCACCAATTAATCAGGCAAGACCAACTAAAATGAGACACAAAAAAAGGGGGGAAAAAAAGAACATGTAGTCAAGAGATCCCATAGCCAAATAAAGCATTTTTAAACAATCATTCCGTATAACAAAGCATCTCTAATATGCCAATGATATAAGATCCAAAACGAAAACCGCATTACACAATAATCATGACCATAAAATCAAACCACTAGGATTCAATTCAACTACTACAGTAGATTACATATGGCAAATTCATCTCCAATGATAGTTTTTGTAAGCAAAAGTCCCAAATCAAAATCTCTGACAGTTCAGTTATAAGGCTTGTGGTTGCATCACTAGCTTGATAATGCATCCAAATTCAGGTCCATTTTCCCGATGCACATTAATAAAACACCACTAATCATGAAAAAATATATAATAGGAGAATAAGAAGCAAATGAATAATCAGCCAAGAAGAAACCTCTAGGTGATGGATGCATCATATAGTACAATCATAAAGTACTATGAGTAGCTGGACCATGTCAAGCTTTATAGGAGCCGATTAATTTGTGGATGAAGATTTCAACAAGCAAATATTTAATTCGATTTTCATCTGATTAATTCTAGCATATTTTCATTATATAGTCCTATTTATAATATGATCTGCAGTTCTTAATATCCGAATTAAGATAAGGGATCAGGATCTGCAGTTTTTGATATATTAATAATATATCTTTTAGAAAAAACTTTCTTAGATCAAGTTCGTCTTCAATTTATCTGTTAATTCCTAGCAATCGAATCACTTCCATATTTGCATCAACCGGAGCCCCAAAAAATATACTAATCTGCCTACAAAATTTCAGGTATAAAATAAAAAATACGCTTCGTTTTCCCTCTGTTCGGGGCCACTGAATACCTTGCGGAGGAACCGCTCGATGGATCGGATCGTGTTCTTGAGGAAACCGGAATTTTGCTTCTTCCTCTTCTTATCCAACCCTAGACCCTTCGATCGCCTGCCGAGGGACCGCCGCTCCTCGACACGACGCCTGACATAGCCGCCGTGGGCCATCTACTCCGGTGTCCCCCCTCGCTGGAGCTCAATTCAGATCGCCGGGGGGGTCCACAATCGAGGGAAGGCGAGCGCAGCGGACGTTCCGATGATCGGTGAATTTCTAGGATTTTCGTTGGAGCCGGAGAGAGATTTACCTTCGCGGCATCCTCTCGGGGTTTTATTCCCCAGGAGGAATCACAGCGTGCCCGAGAGCGCTTCGCGATCTTCTCCACCGAACCGCCCGAGCCAAGACGTGGTTTAAACAACGGCCCTTACCATCTGACGAGAACTTTCTGATGTCGTGTTTGTTTTTTAACGCTTGTATTATTTATCAATTATTTAAAAAAATCATTTTATTGTACCAGAATTTTTTTTCAATATATATATATATTCAAGATTTATTTAATATCATCCGTCTTGATAATGTTAGAACATTATTATTAATCACATCTTTGAGAAGAGTAATTAAGTAATAAATTATTTGGTTAGGATTATTTAATTATTAATATATTTCGATGTTTTAATCTTTAGTGTTATATAATTAAAGAGAAACAATAGAACAAAGAAAATAAGAAAAAATATTGAAATATGTTCTCTCTTATTTCATTTTTTTTATTTCATCCGATCTTATTTCATTAATTCTTCTTAAATACAATTCATACCATCTATTTATAGGCAAATAGTAAAAATGTTACAGGTAATACTAATACAATGGACACCATCTTTATAACATAACCTTTTTTAGAATAGGACATCATTTTATTAGCAATATTATAACACTCTCCTTGTATGTCCATTTATTTAACCATGAAAATGCATCATTCATGTCTTTTACTTCCTCATTAAAAACCTTGCCAAAAAAACTCAATGGACAAAACCATATCTAAGAAAAAAAATACAGCATTTTGCTCCCTTTTGACTACATCTCTTGATATACTTCCTTAAAATTATCATTCAGATCCTTGAGTCGTGTAGTCCAATTTTTTGGACTAACTCTTCAAATTTCTTTGTAGATAATGCTTTCGTAAATAAATCGCGAGATTATCGCTAGATCGAACTTGTTGAACATTAATAGCACCACTCTTCTGAAGGTCATGAGTAAAAGAGAACTTTGGGGATAAATGTTGTTTGTCACCTTTGATATACCCGAGCTATGCAGGTTGTATTATCCTCATACAAAATAGTTGGTACCTCCTTTTGAGAGAATAATCCAAATATGTTCTGAATGTGTTGGATTATTGATCTAAGCCATAAACATTCTCGACTTGCTTCATGAATTGCCACAATTTTGGCATGGTTAGATGATGTAGCTACAATTTTTGCTTTGTAAAATACCATGAAATAGCAATGCCACCATATGTAAAGACATAACCCGTTTGTGATTGACATTATGAGATCAGACAAATATCTGCATATGCAAAACCTACCAACTCGGATTTGGATAAATTTGAATAATATAAACCCATATCCATTGTACCTATGAGGTATCGGAATATGTGCTTAACACCTATCCAATGTCTTCTTATAGAAGAAGAACTATATCTTCCTAACAAGTTTAGTGAAAAAGATATATCAGGTCGAGTATGAGTCGCAAGATACATTAATGCACCTATTACGCTAAGATATGGTACTTCAGGACCAAGTAGTTCTTTGTCATCTTCCTTAGGTCAGAAAGGATCTTTATCGATTTCAAGTGACCTTACGACCATCGGAATACTCAATGGGTGTGCTTTATCCATATAAAACCTTTTAAGTATCTTTGTTGTATAAGCAGATTGTGCACAAAAATCTCATTCTTAAGATGCTCGAGCTGCAGCCAAAGCAAAATTTTGTTCTTCCAAATCTTTCATTTCAAATTCCTGTTTTAAGCAATCTGTTGCCCTTTGAAGCTCTTCAGAGTTCCAATCATGTTCAAATCATCAACATATACTGCAATGATCACAAATTATGATCCATATCTCTTTATAAAGACACAAGGACATATGGGATCATTGTTATAGCCTTATTTCAATAGGTATTCAGACAAATAATTGTACCACATACGCCTGCTTTTTTAACCCATAGAGAGACTTCTGCAACTTTATCGAATAAAGTTCTCTCAATTAGAGTAGACTTTTCAAGCAATTGTAATCCTTTGGGATTTTCATATAGATATCATTGTCAAGTGAGCCATATAGATAGGCTATCACTACATCCACAACTCAAGTTTTTCATGCACTTCCAGACTAATCAAATATCGAAAGTTATTGCATCCATCATAGGAGAATGCATCTTTCATAATCAATACCGGATCTTTGTAGAATCCTTGGGCAACTAGTCATGCTTTATACCTCACAATTTCATTATCCTTATTTCGCTTTCGCACGAATACCCATTTATATCCTACAAGTTTTACACTAGCAGGTGTTTGGACAACCAGTCCAAAAACTTTATGTTTCGCTAGCGATTTTAATTCAGAATCGATTGCATCCTTCCATTTTGGCCAATCTTGTCGATGTCTACATTCTGCAATAGACATTGGTTCATGATCCTCATTTTTATTTTCAATATTTTGCACAATATAATATGCAAACTTATCGTCGATGATCATCTTATATCGGTTCCATCTTTTAGTCAACATAATTGATAGAGATCTCTTCATTTTCTTCGATTTTAGGTACCTTATTCTCAGACTCATCTAGAGTCTCAATTACTTCTGTTATTATATTGAGATCTTTTCTTGCGTCACAGTATCTTCAATCTGATCATATAAATGCTTTGCTCCTTTTCTTTTGCGAGGTTTTTTATCTTTGGAACCAACTGGTCTACCACACTTTACTTGTCCCTTTATCTCATTAGTAGTGGTAGGTTGTCCTTCAGGGACAACAATTCTGATTGGAGTATTGCAGCTGGTATATGTGACTTTGTCACTCTTTTAAGGTCAGTAAATGTGTCTGGCAATTGATTTGCTAGTTTTTGCATGTGAATTATCTTTAGAACTTCAAGTTCATGTTATTTATATGAGGATCGAGATGGGACAATAATAATTCATTCAAACTATTTTTTTTTACCAATTCTTTTTTTCCCTAATGTTGGAAAATAGACTCATCAAAATGACAATCGGCAAAATGTGTCGTAAATAAATCTCCTGTAGATAGTTCAAGATTTAATTATAGATGAAGATTCATACCAACATATATCCCTAACCTTCTTTAAGGTCCATCTTAGTGCATTGTGGTGAGCAATTGGAACATAAACCGCACATCCAAAAATTCTTAGATGAGAAATATTTGGTTCTGATCATAAACCAATTGTAACGAGAGAATTCATGATAATTCGTTAGCTTGATGGGAATAATTGTGATGCATGTAAAATAGCATGTCTCCAATGCAGACAGGAAGTTTGCTCTCATAAGTAATGGTCTTGCAATCAGTTGGATCCGTTTGATAAGCAATTTTAAACCATTTTGAGTATGAACATATGCTACAGGATGTTCGACAGTATTCCAATAGCAGTACAATAATCATTGAATGCTTAGAAGTAAATTCACTAGTATTGTCAAGGCGTGATAGAAAATGAGCGCATAGTCGAATTAATTGCGCTAGTAGTCTTGCAAACGCCAGGTTGCGAGTCGATAATAAGTATATGTGACCATCTAGTTGAAGCATCAATTAAAATTATAAAATATCTAAATGGTCCACTTGTTGGGTGAATAAGCCCACAAATATCACCATGTATGCTTCCAAAAATCCAAGAGATTCAGTCTTAATTTTAGCCATTGATGGCCTAATAATTAATTTGCCTTGAGAGCAAGCAGCACATGAGAATTCATTTAGTCGTAATATTTTTTGATTCTTCAATGAATGTCCACATGAATTCTCTATAATTCTTGCATCATAATTGAAACAGGATGACTCAACCGGTTATGCCAAATTATAAAATCATTTTGATTAGTAAACTTATGGTTTACCATAGCATATGCTTCAACTGTGCTTATTTGTGTAGTATAAATCAAAGAAAAATGTAGGCAATTTTTTAATACACATTTCTTGCCTGAGATTGTACTTGTAATGCACAAATACTCAATATTGCCTTCATTAGTTGTCTTTGAGACCTTTCAGAATATAAGGCATCATCAATTATAAATTTTATTTTTCAAGGCAAAATGATATGGGCTCTTCTAGAGCCTTCAATCAATTTTGTACTACACAAATTGTATTGACATTTGTTGCCTGCATTCTTAAATAGGAAAGTATTTATATCTTTAAGTAGTGTGCGTTGTAGCACTATCGACGAGCACAAATTGTTGTTTTGACAAAAGATCCTACTCGAGATAATTTCATTTTCTTCATAGAAAGAATGACATGTAGTAAATACAAATTAGAATACAAGGTATATAAAGGCATAAAAACTAAAAGTCATAATTCATCATTGCATCAGCTTCTTTAAAACAAACATATGTATAATAAGATATTATTTTATTGCATGGTATTATTTGATAACGTAGGCATTCTTAAAATTAACCTTATAAATTCATGCTATCAATTCGACAAGCATTATTTTCTTCTGGTTGGATAAAGAAGTCAGCAACATCCAAATCATCAAATTCAGTATCAGAAGGGCTAGATTCAGAAACAAAATTTGTTTCCATCTT
Source organism: Calamus simplicifolius (assembly GCA_900491605.1). Taxonomy (NCBI): domain Eukaryota; kingdom Viridiplantae; phylum Streptophyta; class Magnoliopsida; order Arecales; family Arecaceae; genus Calamus; species Calamus simplicifolius. Next base: position 311,279 of record UESW01004522.1, read on the forward strand.
TTTCTCATTCTTTTTCAATGATTCCTGATAAAGTTCAACGAGGTGTTTTGGCGTACGATAGGTATACGATCAATGACCCTTCGACGATAGCATGAGTTACCCACCAAATTTTTACTTAAGTCCCTTTTGCCTTTCTCAATTTTCTTGTCATTTTTCTCTCATTTCAGGTGGTGAGAAGGAGTTTTAATATTACCACCATGATAAACAAAACGTGAGGAGTTTTAATATGACCACCATGATAAACAAAACGTCCTCAACCATGACCACACCTATAACCATGCCTTTGTTTATAAAATTGATATGTAGTCTCATTCACTTCAGGGAATGGTACAGAGCTAATTGGAACGGGCTTTATGGTTTTTTATTAAAAGTTCATTATTTTGTTCAACCACAAGAAGGTAGAAAATTAGTTTAGAATATTTCTTAAAACCCTTTTCACGATATTGCTGTAGGAACAAATTGGAAGCATGCAAAGTGGAAAAGATTTTTTTCCAGCATATCCTCATTAGTGACTCATGGGAAGTAATGCTCATATAGCTGAATTGTATTCGCCTACTGTCTTATAATCTTATATCTTATAGATGTAAGTGCATCCAGTCATAACGAGCCTACGAGAAAGAATGACTATTTTTTATGGTCATAACGCTCTTTTAGGCTATTCCAAAGAATAAGGGGATCTTTTACCGTTATGTATTCAACTTTCAATCCCTAGTCAAAGTGGGGTCGCAAAAGATCATTGCTTTTGCTTTATCTTAGTTGGATGCCTCATTACCATCTTTAATTATATCAACAAAGGCATTAGCCTCCAATGGATTTCAGCATCAAGTATCCATGATAATAATTTTTGCGTGCCACAAAATCAAGTTTTGCCATTAGCCTCCAATTGGATTTCAGCATCAAGTATCAATGATAAATAATTTTTGCATGCCACAAAATCAAGTTTTGTCAAATTGGCAATAACAGTACTATCAAAGCACACAAGTTAATTAGTACAAACCTTTTATTAGAATAAAAATTATTTCAAATTTATCAAACAATAGAGACATTTGTATATATATAAATGATATTTACTCTAATAAAAGTTTGCTGATAACTTGTTATATAATTAAAGAAAAAGAAAGTATTAAAATATGTTCTCTCTTATTTCATCTTTTCTTATCTCATCCGTATCTTATTTCATCAACCCTTCTCAAATATAATTCAATGCTATTTATTTATAGGCGGTAAAAGATGTTTCAAGTAATACCAATAGACCTTCCTTAGAATACCAATGAACACTATCTTTATAACTTGACATAACCTCCCTTTAGAATATTAATGGCATCCATTTTATTAGTAATATTATAACATTTAGTTAGTTATTGTATATTAGTTCTAAAATCTTAGTTGATACATGAGATTTAAGTTTATAAAGATTAAATTTTTTTTTGAGATAACACCTTTTACTTGTAATAAAAATGGTATAAACAAAACTATCCAAAAAAAGTGGTGTTTTAATTTTAAATAATTTTATTTTAAATATATTTTGATATATAAATTATTGTAATCATTATAATAATAACTTATATAAAATCTATTATGTCTTCTAATATTTAATTTAAAAAAATTGAGATTAGCTCCAAGACCAAATCTTATGAAAATAATTATATTTTTTAATATATGATTAGAAAAATTTAGAGATTGGCTCTAACATCAAATTTTAGGTGTCTTATAACTTTATCATTTTAAAAGATTTTTTTTCTGATCAACAAAGTGTTAACATTGTTGAAAGAACTCTCATAAGATTTTTAAAAAAAAAAAATAACCATGTCATTTTTTCCCTATGTTGCATTTTTTGACTCCATATCAATAAAAGAAAAAGAATCACATAATCTTTTAAATGAAATCACAACCAGCCACAATAAGTTCCATGTGGCATATCACATGTGTTGAATTTTAGTTATTATTACACCCACACAAAATGTATGTTAGGTATCTATTTAGGACATCCCACTATTTCTTACTTACATTTTATGTATTATTTTAATTAATAATGGATATATAAAGACCTTTACTTAAAATTTGCATTGCATAATAATTTTTAAATTAAAATTGCAAACTAACTAAAGAAGATTTTACTTAATTGATAGTTAAAAATTATGTTTTGACTCGATAATCAATAAAAGAAAGTAGGTGTAGGGCCTTATGTATCACTAATATGACTCTGATCAAACTAATTATTAGGAATGGTATTTTTTTTTGTTTGACGGATTGGTACTGTTTTTAATGGATCAAGAAATTCTTGGTCTAAATGGCTTAATGGATAACGGGGATTTCTTGTTAACGGCTAAACCGATAAACGATCCGAGGACTGTATTCTTCATCCCATCCATGTTTACTCATCTCCATCCCCATTAGCTTTAATATAATATATTAAATTTTAAATATATATTAATATATTAAAAATTTAAAATTTAAAATAAATAATATATATATATAATAAAATATTTGAATTTATTCTTTCTTACTCTTGCTCTTCCTTAACTCTTGCTCTTTCTTCTTTCATTTCTTCTTTTTTTAATTTTTAATAAATTATAAATTTAATAAAATAATTTTATTTTGTTATATAAACTGGCAAACAGGTACCCAATGGGTACCCGTTTACTGGTCGGGTATCCCCGTCCCCGTTCCGTTAACTATAACGGCTTAACGGGTCAGGAAATAGGGATATTTTTCTAACGGGAACGGAGACCGGTATAGGCCACTTCGAACGATCCCTGGTTTGTTACCATCCTACTAATTATTGTCCACACAAAGAAAGCAACAAGAAATTAGCATCACACGTAATAAAATATATTACTCTAATGACTAGGACCTAGTTAGCTAGATAGTATTAGTGCCAATGCCCTAATTGATACATACAGTTGTGTTGACCTTTAAAGGTTTTAGTATTGAACTATTTTGAGAGTAATCTTCTTAGTCCTCCCAAAAAAAACAAAAAAACAAAAAATAAATGCATAAAAAAGACAAAAGTTGAATTATGAGGATCATTTTGTTTTAATTCTATATAATTTCAGTTCAAAACATGTCTAGGCAAATAGGATTTGTTACAATGATTACAAGAATCAATAAAATGGGGATTAAAATGATGAGACTTTGAAGCTTAGATTTTATGACCCATCTATGAATAGCAAATATCCTTCTATAATTGTTTCTTAATTTTTTTTAAAAAAAAATAATGTAAAAGTTGTATCGGTTAATAATTTATTAAAAATAATAAAATGCTTTATAAGACATCGATCAATAGGTCAATATCAGATGAGGGATCAAAACAACCAAACACCCTAATCTTTCATTGCATTGATTCTAATTTCAATGGAACAATGCAAAGGAACTTCATCATAGCCAAGGCCCCTTTAAATTATCAGCCAAATAGACCTAACCAAACTCAAAATTTCCATGACATTTTAAATTTTAGGGTTGCTAAAAATCCTTCTTGATGAAGTCTATTAAACCAACTCAAAGTTTGCAAGAGTACTTTCCAAAGGTGTTGTTTAGGGGCAAAATCGTCATTACATCAATAATCATGCAAAGGGTTAGGATCAACCCTAACTCCCGCTTGCTGTGCGATACCTGCTAGAGATAAGTCAGCCTCAGTGGATCGGGGCGCCTTAACCCCTTAACGAGCCAAGGATTCCCAAGGCGCGGATCCCCATGTCTTGGCCCCAACCGAGCTATTCCCATGTCTCGGTCTCAGCCGAGCTATCCTTGTCTCTCGGCCCCAACCGAGCTATTCCCATCTCTCGGCCCCAGCCGAGCTATCCTTATCTCTCGGCCCCAGCCGAGCTATTCCCATCTCTCGGTCTCAGCCGAGCTATCCCTGTTCTCGGCCTCAGCCGAGCTATCCTTGTCTCTCGGCCCCAGCCGAGCTATTCCTATCTCTCGGTCTCAGCCGATCTATCCCTGCTTCTCGGTCTCAGCTGAGCTATCCCTGCTTCTCAGCCTCAGCCGAGCTATCCTTGTCTCTCGACCTCAGCGAGCTATCCTTGTCTCTCGGCCCCAGCCAAGCTGTTCCTACCTTTCGGTCCTGGCCGAGCTATCTGTTATGCCTCGGCCAAACTCAGGCGCTCAAGCACCTCCGCGGAATCTGGCGCGGGAGAGTTCAAATTCGTAAGATTCCAAACAGAAATTATGCCCGAGAGTGGCCTAGGACCTGCGAGAGTGGCGTAGAGCCCTGGAGCCTACGTAATTGCCAAGTCTCGAGGCATCAACCAGCTCTCCCAGCCGTCGATCCTCTAACCAACAAGATGCAAATCTTACTGACCTCATAACAAACTGGATTCGAATCCTAACGACTTTCGTACCCACGATGCCCCCAAGGAATCATGTGATCCTCTATAAGTAGGGCCATCTTTCGGCTCCTCATGTATGCGCACTAGCTTATTGGCATACCCTCCTTCTACTTCTGCTCATCCTCTTTCCGTTATTAACGCTCTGCTCAGAGCTCTCGAAAGGCCGCCCCTGGAGAGACTCTTCAGCGAGAGCCTTCTCCTCTTGTTTGTTGATTGCCGATCCCCGCTGACTTGAGCGTCGGAGGGTCTTCCACGGAGGGCCACCCCCAACGCCTCTTGCGTGAGGACTGTTTTGCAGGTCTGCCCAGGAGGGAGCCCGATGACGCCCGAGTCGGAGGACGGATTTCAGCAGCAACAAATTGGCGCTAGAGGAAGGGCCCTCAAGTCCTATAAACTTGTGATCCAGGAGACAAGGATCTCGATCTGAAAGATAACCTCTCCCATGGCCAATCGAAGAAAGACAATCTTCGAAGTTCAGGATCATGTGCCTCCCAAAGACCTGATCCGGTGAGCAACGTAGCGCCGCTACCGCCACCAGTGGAAAGCCCATCGCCATCGGCAGCCCCAGTGACCCAAGACCATTTGCCTCACTGGTCCAGCAGGTCCAAGCTCTGACCCACTTGATCCAGGGGCGCTTTGAAGCCCCCCATCCAGCTGCACCTACCCACATCTTCCTAAGGAGAATGCAGCCTGCTCATCTAGCGATCTCTTCTTCCAGCCTGCATGGGGTAGCAGACCCCCCTCGCCACCCTAAGGAAGCTGAGCCAGCCCCCCAAGGGGTTTGTGGTAGGGATCTTCCCCAATCTCGGTGGGCCCGATCTCTCTCTCTGGTGATCTCTCGTCATGATTCGACACCGTCTCATTTCTCTCCTCGCCCAGCTCCTTCCGCCATGCCTGAGGAGATCCGCCAACAGCTCCAGGAGATGTGCCAGGAGTTGGATGCCACCAAGCAGGCCCACCCGCTCCAGCATAAGGCGGAGTAGGGCATTCCCTTCTTCAAATAGATCATGGAGGAAGTGATTCCCTCCCATGTCAAGCTACCCGCCATCGAGCCCTACCATGGAGCCTCTGATCCTGACGACCACCTCAGCAACTTCCGATCAATCATGATGTTCCATGAGGCATCAGATGCGATCCTCTGCCGCGCCTTCCCATCCACCCTTAGGGGATCCGCTCGAACCTAGTTCAATGCCTTGAAATCAGGTTCTATTGGTTCATTTGACGAGCTGAGCCGCCTCTTCATTAGCCAGTTCGTCAGCAACCATCGTCATCGATGGAGATCTGACTCCCTCTCTGAGGTTAAGTAGAGAGGGGAGTCATTGAAGAAATATCTCGGTCGTTTCAATACGGCCATGCTGGAGGTGACCACCTTAATCATGAGGTGGCCATATCCGCCCTAGCAGGCAGAGTATTGAAGGAGAGTGACTTTTACCTAGCGTTGGAGGTTAGCTACCCTCCGAACCTCTCCGACATGATGGCTCTGGCAGACAAATATGCCAGAGTCAAGGAATCGCGGAGAGCTGCCCGCACCGAGTTGACAAGGAAGAAGGAGCCCAAGGCTCAGATAAGCACCGATCCACCCGCCAGCTAAGCCCGCCTTGCCGCCAAAGGGTTCCTTCGCCGCCACCAAGGAACTGTACCCAGAGCCCGCCTAGGAGATTCAACCGGTTCACTCTGCTCACCGCTCCAAGGGCGAAGATCCTTATGGCAATAGAGCGCCAGCTCCCCCGACCACCCCTCTCCGAGGGAATGAGGCCCGGAGAGACCCCGCCAAGTATTGCCGCTACCATCGGGACCATGGCCATGACACTGAGGAGTGTTGGCAATTGAAGAACGAGATTGAGAGACTCATCCAGCAGGGCAGGCTCGATCAATTCAGGAGAGCCCCGAGCCGAGAAATGGGGTGACCACCAACCTGAGACCTAGCAGCCTCCTCCTCCAAATCCTTCGGTCGCTAGCCACATCAATGTGATCGAGGCAGTCGGTTGTCCGTCGAGCCGGCGGATGATGAAGAAGGTTCAATGCCAAAAAAAGCGTGAACCAACGAGCTCTCCTTCTCCGACAGCGACCTCCAGGAGATACAATTCCCACATGATGATGCGTTGGTTGTATCCTTAATTTGAACAATTATGATGTAGACCGCATCCTTATTGATAGTGGGAGCTCTGTCAACGTTTTGTATCTTGATGTGTTTGTGAAGATGAAACTGCTTATGGAGAATCTCGAGCCGTGGACTCCACCCTAATGGGGTTCACCGGCGATGTTATCACCCAGAGGGGGTCGTGACCTTGACAATCCGCGTGGGAGATTGGCCTAGTGTTGCCACTGTTCATACAGATTTTTTGTAACCAAGCTTCGGTCGCCCTATAATGCAATTTTTAGGAGACCCGGCCTGATGTCCCTGAAAGCGTTGTCTCCATCCCGCACCTAGCAATGAAGTTCCCTACTGGATGGGGAGTGGGAGTAGTTCAGGGAAATCAAGCTGTAGCTCGGCAGTGCTTCGTCACCAGCCTTCAGTCCAAGCTACCCGAGGTTGATGGGCTGGACGCTCGAGGACTTTGCCGAGCAACGAGAAGAACCAGCCGAAGAGCTGGAGGAGGTACCACTGGACGAAGCTCGGCCCGACCGAACCATAAGGATCGGGTCGCTGCTGAAAGGGAAGCCCCGGTTGGAGCTTATAGACTTTCTCGAAGGAATGCTGATGTCTTCGCCTGGTCAGCTTCTGACATGCCAGGGATCAGCCCAGACGTTCTCGTCCACCGTCTTAATGCGGACGAAATGTCCCAGCCCATGAAGCAGAAGAAAAGAAGCTTCGCCCCGACCGGCAAAGGGCAATTGAGGAAGAAGTTGACAAGCTCATCAAGGCAAACTTCATTCGGAAGGTAAATTATCCGAGCTGGCTATCCAATGTTGTCATGGTGAAGAAATCGAACGGTAAATGGCGGATCTGCATCGACTTCACCGACCTTAATAAAGCATGCCCAAAGGACAGCTTCCCTCTCCCTCGGATCGACCAGCTTGTGGACACCACTTTCAGTCATCAGATGTTGACCTTCATGGACGCATATTCAGGCTACAACCAAATCCGAATGGCGCCCGAAGATGAAGAAAGACCGCCTTCATAACCGACCGAGTATTTATTGCTACCATGTTATGCCTTTGGTCTGAAAAATGCAGGTGCTACTTACCAAAGGCTGGTAAACAAGGTCTTCAAGGAGCAAATCGGTCGGAACATGGAGTGTATGTTGATGACATGCTGGTCAAAAGCAGGGAAGCATCCCAGCATATTGAGGATCTCTCTGAGAGCTTCACGACGCTCCGAAAATACGATGAAGCTCAACCCAACGAAGTGCGCCTTCGGTGTCAACTCTGAGAAATTCTTGGGCTTCATGGTTTTTCAGCAGGCATTGAGGCCAACCCGCAGAAGATTCAAGCCCTTCGAAAAATGGCACCCCCAACATCTGTCAAAGAGGTCCAGCCCTGACTGGAAGAATCGGGCCCTCAACCGCTTCGTGGCTCGGTCGGCGGAGAGGTGCCTTCCATTCTTTAAAGCTCTCCGATCAGCCAAGAATTTCCAATGGTCTACTGAATGTCAAAAGTCATTCAATGACCTCAAGAGATATCTCGGCTCTCCACCCCTCCTCAGCAGTCCCAATCCAGGGGAAATGTTATTTCTGTACTTAGCAGTTTCAGAAGGCGCAATTGGCTCGGTGCTGGTCAAAGAAGAGAATAAGACCCAAAAGCCGATCTACTATATCAGCAAGCTGCTCCAAGGCGCCAAGACAAGATACACCCAAATTGAGAAATTGGTGTTGGCCCTGATAACGTCGGTTCGGAGGCTGCGACCATATTTTCAGGTGCACTCTATGACGGTCCTTACCAACCAACCCATCAAGGCGATGGTGCATCGCCCGAAGACATCATGAAGAATGGCCAAATGGGCCGTCGAATTAAGCGAACATGATATCCGGTACCAACTTTGCCCGGCCATCAAAGCATAGGTTCTGGCTGATTTCCTCCTTGAGTGCACCATCCCGGAGGATGGCTTTGCTCTGGACTCTTCTGAGCATCCAGGACCTGGCACCCTATGGCTGCTCCATGTCGACGGATCATCTAATGCTAATGGCTCCGCTGGCTTGATCCTCACCAGCCCAAGGGGGACCTTCGAGTACGGCGTTCGCTTCTCCTTCCAAGCCTCCAACAATGAAGCCGAATATGAAGCTCTGCTTACGGACTTCAAATCGCCTGCGATCTTAAAGTGGCAAAGCTGAATGCCTTCCGACTCTCAGTTGGTGGCCGGTCACGTGCGGGGTGAGTTCGAGGCCCGGGAGCCAAATATGATTCGGTATCTCTAAAAGGTGCGGGACTTGCTTTCCCACTTCTCTGAATTTGAAGTTGTCCATATCCCAAGATCCGAGAATGCCCGTGCCGACCTATTATCTCGGCTAGCAACCGCGGAGTCGATGGATTCCGATCGGAAGTTTTTCCTAGAGACCCTGGAAAGGCCTAGCATCGTGGAGGAGACCAAGTGATGCAGATCGAGGCCGAACTATCCTGGTTCGACCCCATACTAAGTATCTTAAAGAAGGGTCACTCCCAGCGACCGAAAAGAGCAAGGAAGCTGAAAATGCAAGCCACCCACTATGTGCTGATCGACGACCAGTTGTATAAGCGGTCCTTCTCCATGCCACTGCTCAAGTACCTTCGCCCATCTGAAGCTGATTATGCTCTCTGAGAGGTACATGAGGGAAGTTGCGGCAACCATCTGGGAGCCGATCCTTATGCCACAAGGTGCTACCCAAGGGTACTATTGGCCCATCATGCAAAAAGATGCTGACGACCTTGTCCAGCTTGTGACCCATATCAGAGACATTCCAGCATCCAAAGGCTCCCCTCCGCCAGTTTGGTCCCTATATCCTCGCTTGGCCCTTTGCTAAGTGGGGGATGGATATTCTTGGCCCTTTTCCCTCGCCATTGGACAGAGAAAGTTCCTATTTGTGTTGTCGACTACTTCACCAAGTGGGTGAGGCAGAGGCTATTGTCCAAATAACTGAAGCTCGGGCCAGGGACATGTTGAGATCCATTATCTATCGTTTCGGCCTTCCGCACACTATTATCACCGACAACGGCAAGCAATTTGACAACCCAAAGTTTCGAGATTTCTCGAGGAGCATGGAATCTGCCATTGCCTTAGGTCGGAGGGCATCCGCAAGCCAACGGAGAAGCCAAAGTAACTAATCGGACCCTGCTTCAAGGGATCAAGGCTCGGCTTGCCAGAGCCTGAGGCAGATGGGCAGACGAACTTCATCACGTCCTATGGGCCTACCGCACCACCAGAGAATCCCCACTAGCGAGACCCCATTCCGGATGGCCTTCGGCACGGAAGCCGTCATCCCTGTGGAGATAGGGCTTCCTTCTCCACGAGTGGAGAGCTACTCGGAGGAAGCTAACGACGAGCAGCTCCGCACCAATCTTGACCTGGTGGAAGAATCAGAGAGAAAGCTCGAATCAGGGTTGCGGCATACCAGCAAAGAGTGGCTCATTATCACGCCTCCAGAGTCAAAGGAAAATCCTTCTCACCCGGCGATCTTGTCCTTCGGAAAGCATCCATCTCCAACCGCTGAGCAAGGAAAGCTGTCTCCAAATTGGGAAGGCCCCTATCAAGTGACGAAAGTCGTCGGACCTGGCACCTACAAGCTCCAGGATCTGGGCGGGAAATCTATTCCCCGAACGTGGAATTCGGACAATCTCCGCATATACTATCAGTAGGGTACGCTTTCTATAGACTTGCCCCATTTGCAGCTTTGGCATCTTGTTTCTATTATTCGGCATGACCGCTACAATCATTTTCGAAAAAGTCATAATAGAAAAAGATGCTGCTTACGCATCCATTCTCGGCACAACCGAGCTATCTCCGCACCTCGGCTGGGCCGAGTCTTGAACTAAATCTCCGTACCTCGATGGGCCGGGTCCTATTTCACAAAGACTTGGTATGGCCAAGTACCCCCAGTGCGCTGGGGCCAAGTGATCTCCAAGCCTTTGGCCGGATTCGGGCAGCTTACAAGCCCCGGCCAGACCAATGATAAAGAAGCTCCATCGGATTCGGCAGTTTACAAGCCCCGGCCGGCCGAGTAAAGCTCCATCCGGATTCGGGCAGCTTACAAGCCCCGGCCGAACGAGTGATCTAAAGCTCCATCCGGATTCGGGCAGCTTACAAGTCCCGGCCAGACCGAGTGATCTCCAAAGCTCATCCGGATTCGGCAGCTTACAAGCCCCGGCCAAATGATAAAGAAACTTCATCCGGATTCGGGCAGCTTACAAGCCCCGGCCGGACCGGTGATCTCCAAAGCTCATCCGGATTCGGGCAGCTTACAAGCCCCCGGACGAAACTTCATCCGGATTCGGGCAGCTTAAGCTATGGTGCGCGTCTATTACCAAAATCCTCGGTCAAATCGAGTGATATCTCCGTACCTTGGCAGGGCCAAGTAAAACACCGAAAAGTCTCGACAACCACCGAATGATATTCTTAAGCCTCGGCAACAACCGAGCGATATCCTTAAACCTCGACAACAACCGAGCGATATTCTAAACCTCGGCAACAACTGAGCGATATTCCTAAACCTCGGCAACAACCGAGAGATGTTCTTAAACCTCGGCAACAACCGAGTGGTATTCTGAAGCCCCGACTACAACCGAGTGATGTATTATCTGAAACCTCGGTCAAGTCAAATGACGTACTCATAAAACGTTATCGGAAGCTCCGGCCTAGGCGAGTGATCTCTCAAACACTCTGACGCAACTAAGACGTCCTATTAAACCTCGGCAGAAGCAAACAACCTTCTTCTGCTCAACAGTTAAGACACGCAGCTGTCTCTCTCCAAAGAAATACCTGCTCCATTCTACAAGCGAGATCTTGCTCACCACATGGGTTCACAAGACCCCCAGGTCTATCTCTGACCCAAGCAGGATAAACGCTTTTCTCCACTGGGGACCGAATGTCGGTCTTAGCAAAACAAGGTAGCAAAACATGCTACAACACGAAAAGCGTGATATGGGTGTAGCAACTCTCAAACATAATTCCAGCGAAAAAGAAGCAGGTGATAAAAGAAGAAAGAATAAAACTTTCTTTATTTCTTCATCAATGAAAAAGAGTTGCAACCTCCTGGGAGGTATTACAAGTGCATCATAGCACAGAAATAAAAATGAGTAAATAGCTTGGCCGAATTGCTTCAGTCAGCTTCGGTTAATAATGATGTTTCGGCATCTGACCCAAGAGATCAGACAACCAATCAGCTCGCCCTGAACCACCGACTAAGGCCGAGCCGGCCTCCCATGGGTCCTCTGGATTGGCAAAGAGATCCAAGAACAGAAGGAAGACCCGTGGATGCTGATGCTGAGGATGTGTCCCCCCCAAGTGGGATGCTGGGCTGCTGGACACTGCCCGACCATGAAAAGCGGGAACAAGCAGACCAGCACTGCTCTCAACTCTCTCTTCAGGCAAAATATTCCCCAGCCGGATGAGCTAAGGGAACCAGCCCGAGGAGAAGGAAAAGTGTGCATACTACGGGGGTACATGTGCACTTCCTACCCTGCGACCCCCGTAGCAGACCACAAAGGACACACAGAAGCGCATATATGCGCTCTCCATGTGATCTCTGTGGACCTCCTGTGCGCTCTCCATATGATCTCCAAAATTCCTCCCTTGAGGACGGTCTGCTCTTCAGCAACTTCTTCATCACCCCAGCTATCCAGGGGAAGACGACTTGCAAAAGGAAAGCTCATTTTCTCCACCCTCAACCTAGGGGACACGACATCTTGAAAACCTTTCACAACTCACAAAGAAGAAAGCCTTGGGAGATAGCCTGGCACGGCCCCCTCCTCCCATTTTATAGGCAAACGGACCGGGAGCAGCTATTAGAGCGGAAAGCCCCAAGATTCAAAATGCCCTAGCCACACTACCACGTGGCATCCCAGATGAAAAGAGCGCTCCTCGAAGCACGCCAAACGCGTTACCCATGCCGTGATGCACGCCAGAAGATCCTCCTCTGATCCCGAATCAAAAGCCTTAAGTGCAGGAAATCGCCGCCGGTCCTTGAGATACGGACAGGCCTGGGAAATCGCCGATGAAAACGACGTGCTCCAATGACAAACGATTGCTTATGTCGCACGCTAAGAGGGCCTACATTGGAAAGAGCCGACGGAATAGATACTCCAGAAAATAGCGAGGCATCCTTTTGCAGCTTGCAAAGCCTATTATCCATTTCGGAAAAAAGAAGGTCAACTTGCCTTGGAAAAGACAAGGCACTGGCAGAGCAATAAAAAGGCGCAGAAGTCAAGTACTCCTCAATAAAAGCACATTGGTATCCCCTGCTCTGGCCCAACCGCCCATTATGTCTTGGCATGAACCGAGACATCGCCTTGTGCTTCAACTCAAAGCCAAGTTTGCCTCCATACTTCGGGCTAAACCGAGGTATCTCTTCTCGGTTCAATATAACCGAGCATTATGTTATGCTCCGATCCAGATCGAGATAGCTGCCCTTGCCTCAACAACTACGGAACGCTCCTTATGCTTCGGCAAGGCCGAATACACGCAATGCTCCGGCTGGAACTTACGAGTTCCGTTTACCTCGGTCAAAATGGGGACACCATGCTCTAGCCTCGCTAAGATTACTAGAGATTCCCGGGAGGGTGATTCATTTCGTAAGACCCGAAGATAAGGAAGAATGTTTCGGAGGTAATAGCAGGCACAAAAATTGCGAAAACTCCTTTTCATTCACCACAAAGAGAAAACAAGAGGAAAAAAAAAGAAAAAGTACATGAGCCCTCACAGGGGCTTATCATTTTCTCCAGGCGCCACTGAGCTTTCCCCGCGCTGCATAGCTAGCCCGGCCACTTGTTGTCAGAGACACCACCTGCCTCTCCAGCCGGCTGTTGTCTTGGCGAAGGAGCTCGATCTCTCTTGTAGTAATGGCCAGATATTTCTCGGCCATCTTCCGGAGTTGTTCACGATCTGCGAACAGTGAGGCTAAAACCTCCCCATCGATGGTTATTGTGGTACAGCCCCAAAGGGCCCCCCTGCGGCCACTAACGCCGCCGCTTGGTGTCTCGGTCGGTCGCCCCTCACCTCTGGAAGCCATCTCAATATCTGAAAATTTGACGAGATCAATTGAAAAGATGATTAACGATGGCGCTCCCCCACTCGTTTTAAACTGCTCCTGACGGGCATCTCGATCGCCAGGACCATTAATTCTGACACTACTACCGCGGGATATGCTACGTGTCATCGCCTCAGCGGACGCTCGTAGGAAATGAAGAGTTCGCTCCCTCATCGAAGAGGATCATTAATAACTTTGTGGTGCTCGGGATGCGCCCCCTTTCGGGACCAAACCCCCTCCATTTGAATCATGTTACTTGAGGCTATATTCCTTACGTCCGAACTTGTGCGCCGGACCGTCCAGCGCCTCGGCCGAGCATGCCAATTTTACTTTGGACAAACCTCATATCTCGGTCCTAGTCCGAGCTATCCTTATACCTCGGTTTAGACCGAGACATTTACTCAAGTCCGAACTAAATCGGCCAAAGAGCGTGAATGAGTCATAACTTGTTCACAGTCGAAAGAAAAGCCTGAGACAAAAAGACTGGCCAAAAGACAAACAAGTGGAGGCCAAGGACCCGTTCATTGAGAATTTCAACCAAATTGCATTCTGAAAAACAAAAATACACAAACGGCCCTCAAGGATCAGAGCTGGATCATTCGGCAGTGTCCTCAACAATATTCAGGGAGGCTTTGCTCGTTCCGCCTACTTCAAAACTCATCATTGTTCCTTCGGCGGCAGGCTTGGGGTGTCCTTCGGGAGCTGCAGCCTCACTAGAACCCAAAATATCATCAAGATCGACGTCTGAGATATCTTCGTACTCGGCTTCTTCAGCCCCTAGGGTGCAGGCCTCAAAGGGTTCAACATCCAAAAAGGAGAGGTCCCATTCCGGATGCTCCCGAGATATCCTAGTTCGGATCTCCTCCGTGCCAAGCTGAAAAGCCTCGGCACAAGTCCATCTTGTTCGCCCCGAAGCATAGCGAATCGCCTTTCAGCCTCAACAACTTGGCTCTAGAGCAAGGCAATTTGCTCCTCAGTCTCGGCGACCCGCCCCTCGAGCTCCAAGCTCCTCCGATGACTCGACGCCAGTTCTTCTTGCAGACTCTCTAATTGACCTTGGCCTTCGAGCCTCTCCTTCTTCATCTGCAAACGCAGGGTTAGCCGATGCAACAATGAGCCAGTAAGAAGATTAAAAAGATGATATCGTACCTCCTCTCCTGCCGAGCTAATCTCCTGGTTAATTCCCCGATCTCGCTGAGGGCCCTTAGCTTGTCGGCCTTAACCAGCTTGACCCTGTCCTTGAGGTCGTTAATCCTCGACTGCCTGCTGCTGGCTTCTTCTTTGGACTGGGAGAGCTCGTTATCAAGCTTAGCCATTTTCTCATGATGCCATCGATCCGGTCATCCCTAGCAACAATGCAATGATTTAGCTGGGACCTTCTCCTCCGACTCGCCAAGCATTCTGTTCAGGCAATTCTTCTCGGCAGCTTCTCTCCCCAGCCTGTCTCGATTCTCATCGAGGTGCTTCCTAGCCGTTTCCATTTCTTCGGCATATCTTGATGTGACCCGCGATAACTCCAAGCATACTTCATCATACTTCGCCGAAGCCCATGTAGCTCCTCAACTTCGAGCCTTAATCTGGATGCGTCGTCGAGGGCGGCCTGATGCAATCCCCTCGCCCTTGCCAAGTTCTTGTTGGTGGTGTCCAGGACTCACTCAAATTTGTCAGACACCTCTGCTCGCAATCGAGCTGGTACTGACTCTCTTGGCCTGGACGCTGGCCCCTGTCGCCAGGTTCAAGCGCCAGCACAATGCCCTAGTGATCAGAGCGCACTGCGAAACAAAACTCAAATAAGAACAAGAAAGTGCGGTCAAGCTAATCAGAAAGTGCTGACTACTCTGGAATAGCAACTCACCTGGGAGGTGTAAGACCTGGCTAGCTCCATGAGGGCGGAGTTGTTGATTTCAGGAAGGAGATGAATATCCTTCGCTGCGTTCCGTCGACCAAACGCGGCGTCGATAAGATCCAAGTCTACAAACTTGTTCATCGAGGGACCCGCGCTCGGATACAGCGCCGACTTCATCAGAGCAGAGAATGCCTCCTCGATGGCGGATCAGAACCCCTAGGCTACCCATCTGAGGGATCAGTCTAGGCAACCTCAGACCGAGAAGCTTGTAATCTCCTGGTCTCCTTCAGCAGAAGCCTGGCCTGTGATTCCTCGGATAACTCGGCCAGCCCAGACCTCAATGGTCCCGAGGCTCCAATGTGAGAGGCTTTGGCTGGAAGGTCGTCATCCTGCCCTCTTTCCTCACCCGAGGGACCTCCTTCAATCATCGGCGCCTGCTCCTCCCCCACGAGCTCCCCCGAGGCCTCGATCTATTCAACAGCTCCTCTGACCTCCTCAGGAGGAAGCTCTCCAGCAAAATTCCTCCCGAGCCTCCGTTACAGGTGGCTCAACGTCGCTGCCCTCTAATCCCTCCGAGGGAGGCCCTTCAATGACAGGCCCACCCTGAACTTCCGCCGGAGCCTCGTCCGGGCTATCCACTATCTCCACCACCAGAGGACAAGGGATTTCAGCAACCCTCTTCGAGTCCTCCTCCGCCCTCTACTCCTCCGTCGTGACTATTACTCCCTCCTCCAACTGAGGGGACCCCTCTCTTACTGTGGCCCCCCCACATCCTCTTCCTTTGATGGTAAAGAGCGCGGACTAGCCCTGACTCCCAGCCTCCGGCGAGTGCTCTCCAGAAAGACAACCTTCTTCTCAGACTTACGCCTTTTTGCACTACCAGCCTCTCTCGGGCGCTTGCCAAACTCTTTCTTTATACGGCCCTCCAGCGCAGATTTTTGGCTGCAAGCACAGTAGGCAAACAATCAGACCGAGACGTACTCGCTCGAATGAAATCAATGGGGGGAGAAAGAGAGGGACTTACCTCGCGGGTCAATGGGGCTAAGCCCAGCAGCAAAAAGAGCCTCCTCCGATAGCAGAACATGGGATGAGAACATTCGACCGTCAAGAAGGACCCCTAGGTCCTCCTCTTTGTTTAGACAAGGCTGGATGCGCTTCCATATCCCTAATAGGGTTTCCCCATACCTGCGGGAAGCCGGAACCGATGTTCCCTTCGGCGATAAAGAATCGAACCTTCCATTCCTTTATGGACGATGGTTTATCCATGATCGTCCTGAACAACTTCCGAGGTCCGATATAGGACCACTCCGAGCTCCTCCTGGACATTAGGTGGTAACAAACACAGAACAGGGACAGAGTGGCTGTTACCTGAACCCGGTTGCACATCGAGATAAATCTGATGATACTCCGCCAGCTGTTGGGAGCCACCATTGTTGGGCAGATGTTGTAGAACCTCATAACCTCTTTCACTACGGGGTGAAGGGGAAGTCGGAGGCCTGCCTTCAGGCTATCCTTGTAAAGAAAGACTCCACCCTCTAGCTCTTGCGAAACCCTGTGTTCGGGCTTCGGCAGCCGTAAAATGACATCCGAAGGAATGCCATATCTCTGGCGTATTTTTCCAAATCTTCGCAGCAATCTCTGAAATTAGGTCGCTAGGCTTCACCATGCTGTTGGTTGAAAAAACACCGAGCGACGCTGCAAAGGAAAAAGGGAGCGGGATCCTCCAAGAAGGGACGAAAGGGCGCTGCGAAATTGAATGGCGCTGTTTCGACTTTGCTTCTCCCCGAAGAAACCGCCTCAAAGAGAAGATAAAGCATCTTGATCGGAACACCCGGAACCGCCGTTGTAGGCACCGTGAAAACCGGATTTGCTACGTGGCACTTCCCCAACCGTTGCCCCTAGGAAGCGACGGTTCCGTCCCGTAAAGGCAAGGCGGCCGCGCAGCATTAATTAGGGCATCATTACGCTGACTGTCAAATCCGAACCCATTCAGATCGTGCCACTCGGAGTTATACTCCCTATGCCGAACCTACACTTCAAACTAGGAGTGGGGGGCATGTGTTGAGGGGCAAAATCATCGTTGCATCAATAATCATGCAAAGGGTTAGGATAAACCCTAACTCCCGCTTGCTGTGCGATACCTGCTAGGGATGAGTCAGCCTCAGTGGATCGGGACGCCTTAACCCCTCAGCGAGCCAAGGATTCCAAGGCATGGATCCCCATGTCTCGGCCCCAGCCGAGCTATCCTTGTCTCTCGGCCCCAACCGAGCTATTCCCATCTCTCGGCCCCAACCAAGCTATCCTTGTCTCTCGGCCCCAGCCGAGCTATCCCCATGTCCTCGTCTCAGCCGAGCTATCCTTGTCTCTCGACTTCAGCCGAGCTATCCTTGTCTCTCGGCCCCAGCGAGCTATTCCCATCTTTCAGCCCTAGCCGAGCTATCCTTGTCTCTCGGCCCCAGCCGAGCTATTCCATCTCTCGGTCTCAGCCGAGCTATCCCTGTTTCTTGGCCTCAGCCGAGCTATCCTTGTCTCTCGGCCTCAGCCGAGCTATTCCTATCTCTCGGTCTCAGCCTAGTTATCCCTGCTTCTCGGTCTCAGCCGAGCTATCCTTGTCTCTCGGCCTAAGCCGAGCTGTTCCTACCTCTCGGTCCTGATCGAGCTATCTGTTATGCCTCGGCCAAACTCAGGCGCTCAAGCACCTCCGGAATCCGGCACGGGAGAGTTTAAATTCGTAAGATTCCAAACAGAAATCACACCCGAGAGTGGCCTAGGACCCACGAGAGTGGCCTAGAGCCTCCGCAATCGCCAAGTCTCAAGGCATCAACCAGCTCTCCAGTCATCGATCCTCTAACCAACAAAATGCGAATCTTACTGACCTCATAACAAACTGGATTCGAATCCTAACGACTTTCGGACCCACGACCCCCAAGGAATCAGGTGATCCTCTATAAGTAGGGCCATCTCCGGCTCCTCAGGTATGCGCACTGGCTTACTGGCCTACTCTCCTTCTACTTCTGCTCACCTCTTTCCGCCATTAACGCTCTGCTTAGAGCTCTCGAAAGGCCGCCCCTGAGAGACTTTCAGCGAGAGCCTTCTCCTCCCTGACTTGAGCATCGAGGGTCTTCTGCGAGGACCACCCCCAATGCCTCTAACATGAGACTATTTTGCAGACCCACCGAGGAGGAAGCACGATCGCACCCGAGTGGAAGGACGATTTCAGCAGCAACATGTGTAAAACAGAATATTCCTTTTATCCTCTTTTAAGGGTAATTATTTTTTCACCACTACAAAATTTAAAGAGGAATAACGGTTAGCTTGTCTTAGAAAATATTTGAAACAATTAAATATTATGAAATAGAATGTGATATAGGAATTAAGAAGCATTGCACTTCCTCCACATCACTGGGGTTCTCTTCCATGGGAGTGTGGTCGTCTAATTAACGCATTGATTTACGAGTCTTGGGTATCATTTATCCAAAGTTTACATATGTGATCTACTTCAAAGGTCACAATAATGTCTCAAAGAAATATTTGAAGTTTATGTATCTCAAGGATAGTTAATTTTCTTTAAAAAAATTAAGTTAAAAAATAATATATATTACAAAATGTAAAACATTTCTCTTATTTTTTGTTATCAAAAAATATATTGAGTAGTTAAAAGAAATATACTACACATGATGAATATAATTATAAGAAAAAGATAGCATAAAAGATAAAATTATTTATAAAAAATACTAATTAAGAATAAATAAAAAAATATAACTTATATAAGTTAGATATGCAACATAAACCAATACATACACCTATACAAAAAAATAACTGATAATTAAAAAATAAAAATAAACTAAAAAATTAAAACAATAAAAAATTATTTTTATTGTTGTTGTTATTATATATATAACTGATTTCAACTGATTTGATGTTAAAATTTTATTGTTGTAGTTCTGTAAATAAAATATATTAAAGAGGAAAATGACTGTTTTTCCCTTGAAATCGCAATGTGCTCAACCTAAAT
The DNA here is from genome assembly GCA_900491605.1 of Calamus simplicifolius. Lineage (NCBI taxonomy): Eukaryota > Viridiplantae > Streptophyta > Magnoliopsida > Arecales > Arecaceae > Calamus > Calamus simplicifolius. Next base: position 330,626 of record UESW01004522.1, read on the forward strand.
TATTTGATGCTAATGCTATTGCCCATCCAAAAATGTTATGAAAATGCTAAAACAACATGAAAGCCTGAGCTCCAAAGCATCTCGAAACCGCTCAATGTAGGTGACACTTGGATAAAACCTATTTAATGAAGGTTGCAACCATGTATTTTGAGAGGTTTGCTTTAGCATCAGAGCTTGACTGGCCAACGGTAAGAGATCCAAGAACAATAGGACACTTGCAATGGCGCCTTCTCATGCAACAAGAAGATCATTGCTGAATGCTGAGTTCCACATTATCAATAGCAAATTCAGAGAAGACCATCAAAAAGAACTAATGCGCGCGCGTGCGCACAACATACTTTTTAACAACATATTTAATGTACTCAAAAATAAGAAGCATGACTGCATTATGATTTAAACATGATAACACTCGCAACCTTTCAACAGAGCAATAGCTCACCAAGTAGATGGAAGGTTCATCCACTCACAATGGGCACATAGAACACCCCACACAACTTTATGGCTTATTTCAGCCAAGAATAGACCCCCTGAATTACAAGATAAAGCATCAATTTTTCCAACTGCTTCATTGTTCAAGAAGTTTTCAGAATGCCAAGATAAAGCATGCTCTGAATCAGTGTCAACACTGTAGAGGCAACATGTAAAACTAGAAGAAACTACCTGGTTTCCAGAAAAGAACAATTCACTCAATTCACTGCAGACTTAAAAGTTAGGGATGAAAAAGAAGCATCATAATACCCACTGATGCCTATGACATGAAACAAATGGAGCCAGTACATTTAGACATACTCCATTTCAAGCTAGTAAAATATCTTTGCGTCTGAATATGCCTGAAAACTTTAAGCATCTCCAACTGCACCCTTAAAACTCCCAGAGCACACCACCACCATCCTCTGCATTTCAACATAGTTTGGCTCAGACTAAATGTGCAATAATACAACCATATATATATATATATATATATATATATCCGAGATGACAGACATCTCTGCCTGATTAGTTATTTGTACCTAATATCCTGTTCTTATAAATGTCAAATGCATCTAAAAACATGTTGATGGGAGTAAGTGATCAGAAAAATTATCTTTCATGGTAGCCCATAAACTTCCACTCTCCCACCAGCAACTGCAGGCAACCAATCCATGGACAGTCCTCCAACCAATAATATACCAGTTGGTGTAATTGAGCATTCTAATTATGGAGAGTAAGCACATATTCATCACATTTCCAACTGAATCATCAACTGGATTGTTTATTGTTTACCATCTAGGCTGATGGCTTATAGCCAGTGGCTGATGATGAGGGGTGTGGGCTACTTACGATGAGTCATCTCACCTAATATAAAAAATTTAATATTTAATGGACCTTAAATGAAATTTGAATGCACCTTTGATTTTTTTCTTTATCCAAATCTCAATTAGCATCCCAGCACCGACTCCGGCAGCACAGATGGCGCCATAGATGCCGATAGCAGAAGGTAATGATCGCCGAGGAATAAAATAGTAGTCAGGAACTTGTCTTATTTTCTTTGGAAGCCGTTTTTAGTGATCGACCCAGTTGGTTCACCAGTGACAGCACCACCCACTGTCTTCCAATCCACATTTTTCAGTAAATCTTTAGTCTCTTCAGTTGCCATGGTACTCTGTATGATCTAAATTAAGACAACTGCCAGATACACAAAAATAGAGAAAAGAAACGACATTTTTCAAGATAGACAATATTGAAGGAAGTATGAATGAATTGATTGAACTTCAGAATATCTAGTCATGCCAAGAAACAAAACTGAATGATAAAAATTCTAAAACATATTCTCACATCCCATTGTTGTTTGTTAGCTCCGATAATGAATGGATGATCTGGGTATTTTCAGAATCAGTGGTCTATAAAAATGACAGAAAGGTTAAGAAAGTTACCCTTCTTGCGTGTAATACATAGTCACTGAAAAGCTACAGATCATTCTAAGTTAATCACTGGATTACATACCATGATGAGATATTTCGAGCAGAGAAAGAAGAAAGAGTACAAAGTATTGTTGTCACTTTAGGCATCTGCCACACCTAAAGACATACACCTCACAGAAGTATGTAAAGGACAATGCAAATTTTTTGTTGAAGCCAATGGTATAAAGTGACGTTCACATCAAAGAAAAGAAATTTTATTTCACAATACCTTTAGCCAAGAAAAAGAGGGAAAAAAATGAAACAATGATTTACTTCAATCTAGTAATATATTTTACGGCCTCATCATATGTGACATGCACATCTAAGAATTGTAATGAAATAGTTACAACAACGGCTGAAGCAGAAATTGATGCTACCATAATAGTATCTAGAACACTAACAAGGTGCCATAAACTAATGGTTAAGATCGAATTTTCACTACCATTTCCCGGTATAAAGACACAGTAAGCCGTCCTAGAAGAAGGAAAGGCAATCCTCTTGAGGGAAGGAAAAAGAAACACAGAAATCTAGTTCCACCGTGTAAAGAGAAGGAAATATTTTTATCACCATTCTTTTTTTCAAGCAAAATTAGTTTTTTTTTCTCATCAAAATGGAAGATATGAAAACGCCGCGCTATGACTCCATCCAACATAGAAGATTGGAAGAAACAATGGAAAAATATTATTAGGGTTTAGGGTTTTCCCACACGCAAGAAAACAAACGAGTTCTCTCCGTTGCTAGATTTCTCTCCTCTAGAAAACCAGGAAGAACAACAGAAGCCAGTAGAGAATATTACCTCAATCCCGTCTCTCTATCGCATCACGAAGAATCGAAGTAGGCGGCGAGATGCGAACCCCCTTCCCCAAACGCCGAGAGGAGGAGGAGGAGAAGGAGAAGGAGAAGAGGTCGCGGTGACTTAACTAGAATGGAGGTGTCGTGTTTAGGCGGGCCCCACGAGTAATTTTGCTGATTTTCGCGACGTGGCGAATTATGGTTGGTTTTTTTTTATGGTAATAGTTGTAGGCACGAGGCCGTCACGCCCCAGGTCTCCGATTCTTGGGTGGCTCCATCCAGCGCCGTCCTCTCCGCCCCATCTCCCCCCACGATGTTCTCGCCGGCGGCCCGCCTTGCAGCCAAGCGCCTCCTTGAGATTGGGCGAGCTCTCCGGCCCGCTCCGCCGGTGCGTTTTTCTCCTCCGATTCCCCTTCGAATCCACAAATTATAAGCTTCGATATCAGTCTCTTCGTGGATCTTGTGCGATCTTTTTCTCTGGCTTCTATTCCAGGTCGTCTGCCCCGCCGCCACCTCGAGATCCTTTTCGACCGCTTTGAACTACGTGAGTTCTCGATACGTTTGGCTTTCGACTCCTCTGTGTTGATTTTTGTCTGACCGACTTCATGTGATTCTTTTTATTATGTCACAGCACATTGATTCTCCGGATAACAATCCTGACATTCCATGGGAATTCACGGAAGCCAATATGGGAAAGGTATCCGATTACTTCTTCATTTGTTAGTTTTCGTTTCTACTTCCCTTTCACCAATTGTGAGAATTGATGCGCTTCCTGAATTGATTTGAAATCTGAGAACTGTGTTTCTTGTTCACTCTCATTTCTTGGTTATTAATATTATTTATCATTGTTACTTTTGGGGGTTTTGGAGTTGTAACTAAGTCAGCTGCATGTTTGGTGATGTCGTCGTAGATTAAACATTATCAATGATTGAAAATGGTTGCTAAATTGATAGCAGATTGATAGATTGATTTATCTGATGCTCTGAGACGATCCATAGAACTGGTTGGTGGGCCAGTACTGATCATCTCGATGCGAGGAATGAGGAAATCGCCGTATGATTTTATTTCTGGTGTTGTATTATTTTCTTTAATCTGAGAAAACTGCTGTGTAATTTGATTTCTGGCGCTGCATTAATTTCTTTAATCTATTATCACATAAAGATGTTTCTTTTTGGATGAAAGAAGAAAGCATGCTTCAGGGCTGTAAAAAACCTGAGCTAAGCTTAGGGTGACTCAATCTCAATTTGGTCATTTTAAGATTGTGTTCAAGCTAAGCTTCAGGTGTTTAGGCTTGGTTGCTGAACAATTAAAGAAGCCAATTCTTCAACCAAACCTAAGCCTGCGCTTATATCTGCAGGCAGCTTTTATTTGAGCTCAGCTCGTTTATGAACCAAGTAGCAGCATCTGGCTTATTTTCGAAAGAAAATTGAATAAGCTTGAAGAAACCATACAATGAGCACAGTCTAAGTTGTTCATGCACGTCTTGATTTGTTTCTAACTCAAGTTAGCACCCCCTTCAAGCCATTGATGTGTTCTTAAAAATATCAATGGAAGAAGGTTATATTGCAACTCACAATAAAATATGTTGATCGACTTTTAAGGATTATTGGAGGGTTCTCAGCCTGAAGCTCAAAGAGGGATAAGAAATTTCAAGAACTATGGATTCATAAATTCATAGAGTCTTGCTAAACTTGAGCATTTTTCAAAGAGAAGAGAATTATAATTCATATAATCTGCATTAAAATCCTAGAAGCTATTTTTTAAATGGTTTTCTAAAAAAAAATAAACATTTATTGATCCTAACCCTTGAGTAATGACAAAACCTAGCTGTCTGTACATTTACAAGATGAAAGTAGACATATTGAGGGCTTTCTTTTGAAGTCTAAAGCTCTGGTTGGATGAATCTTAGAAAGATTTTGTGCTTGTTTTGATGCAACTATGAGCTACGTAGGTGATCTCTAAGTACAACCTTTGTAGGGAACAGTCAGAGCTAGGCCAAAATGTACATAGTTGTTGGGCAACTCCAATGCATGAACAAATATGAGAAGAAATATTCAACTGGAGGAAAATTTGGTGAAAAATAGAACAGTAGAAAGAAAGAAGAACATGGGAGAAGTGGAATGGGGAATGCAAAGTAGAAGGGATGAAAGTAATGCTGATGGTGTAGGGAGTCAAATGGTGAGAAACATGGTTGGAAAGGCTAGATGAAGTCAAGGTTATGCACCAGCTTTGGATCATTACCATGTTTAGTGATGGAGAGGAGAGCATAAAACTCCATTAATTTCTTTAAAAAATAATGAAAAATAAGTGCTGCACGAGCAATAAGAGTTTTCAAAAATGATGCTCTTCATTGCCCAGACAGGATGAACTCAAAGCTCCAAGACCATGTGGCATATCCTTAAACTCACCCTTAATCCTTTGAGTACCCTCATTTTTTGTCATCATACAGTGATTGCTTAGGTTACCTATATTGGTTATGCTTCAACAATGAAGCCCGGTAACGATGTGATCAGGAGGACGTCCAATGATTGGTTCAATAATTGGAGGCATATCTCTGATAAGCAATTTGTGAAATTCTCAGAAAGCTCCGGTGTGCAATTTTAGGTTTCTATGCCACTATAGAAGGATAGAATGTTCATGCAAAGCGTATCTCATTGTGGCATCAATCCATACAAGATCACGTTTACATAAGGGTGGAAACCTGCATGTTGAGAAATATGCACTATGAAGTATGCCATACTTGAGAATGCAGTAAATGTTAACTGCATCCAACACAAGGAGCTCCCAACTGAATGTCTTCACAAATATTGCTGTGGAGTTTTTTTATTTGTTAGACTTTATCTAGAAAGGGAAAAAGATGATCTTTGAAGGCAATTAATATCTAGAGAAGAAGATGTTGGAGCTGCATTGAGGAAACACTTGAAATGGCTTGAGTCATGGCTATCATTATGCTGCAGTATTTTGCCACTTTTGGCCCTTATTGGTTTCTTTAGGGTGGATGGCAGTGGTATTTGCTTTCAGGCCTCAGTACAATATAACCTTTTTTCACTTGTGTGGTGAGTTGATCTTTCATGTTGAGTTGTAGTAACTAATGTCTCTTTGACTACTTCATTAGAAGTTCTGGTTGATAATTTTTCATGTTGGAGGTGAGTGTGGATTTCCTTCCTGACTATGCTGCCCCAAGTTGCACCAATAAAACTATAACATATTTTCTCCCACCTTTGATAAGGAAATTTTCTACTGTTAGAGTCACTTCAAAATCTCAATCTCTTCATGGTTCTTTACAATTTTTAGGGGGAAAAAAGGAAAAGATAGATCTTCTGCCATCCTCCTTAAATAAAGCAAACACAATGTTATATGCTGAAGTCTTATGTTGAGATGCTGTCCGAACAATCAACCATTATTCTTATGTTACATCACAGTGTTGACTCAACAGCAACTTGGTAGCTTTTTGTTAGTACCATTTCCAGTGATGTCGCATTGTAAAATAAAAAAGAATTGTTGTGTTAATTGGATAGCAGATTGAAAATTTCTCACTTATTTTTTTACAATGACAACCAATACCATAAATGCATAAAAATAAACTCAAAGTCCTGTTAACTTATTGGTGTCTGGACAGTTGTATAACTTCTTACTTGATTCAGCAATTTTTTGTTCATTTTCCTTATTTCATGTTTGTGTTGCCTGTTTATGTAGACATGTACTTGTAACATGTTAAGCTATTGAAAATTTAATTATCGTCTGCATGTGCTTCTTCAGGTCAAGGAGATATTATCCCACTATCCTTCCAACTACAAGCAATCTGCTGTTATTCCACTATTGGATCTTGCACAGCAACAGCATGGTGGATGGCTTCCAGTTGTTGCAATGAATGCAGTATGTTTAAGATGATTTTTTTTTTTTGGTGGGGGTGTGGGGGGGATCAATTGAGTTACTTAACGCAATATATGTCATCTTTGAAAGGAAGAGCTGTTGTTGCTCTAGGTATTAATGGTGTTACAGTTATCTTGTCTCATTTGAATCAGATCATCTGAAGCAAATAGACTTGGAAAGTACTGGAAGATTATCTTTATTATCAACATGCATTTTCTTTAGGTTTTATCCTGGTGCATAGAAGGGAGGGGAGGGGGCACTCACTTCTTTCGCTTCATTCACTTCTGTCATTCTATGATATACTCAACTTGGCGTTCTCTTTCTCTCCTCTCTTATCCTCCCTCCTCTTTTTCTATGTATGCCAGAATGGGAAATCGAAGGGGGAAGGCTTCTGCAGAGGCAATTAAAGTGCTCAAACCACTAAAACTAAATTATATTTTAATGTTACCAAGAAGATAAGTAATTTGCAATTATTCACATCAAATGCGATGCAAAGATGCTGATAGAATGGAGCGGTGTTACTGTGGCCACCTGTTAAACAAAGAGGGAAACAAAATTCCAAAGGAGGATAAAACTAATCAATTAATATATCACATAATTGTCACTCAGATAATCAAGGTTGTCAAAAATGTGCAAACCTCTTTTGATTAAGATTGTTTTTTTATAGAATATAGTTGTAGTAGTATTGTTTGATCAGAAGGGGATTTTCTTTTCTTTCCCTTTTTTAGGGTGGGGGAGGTGTCAGTTTTTGAAGTTGGTGTTAGAATGGGAATGATGTATCAGTGTGAGTGAAATGACCTGGGGAAAGTATTTCAAATTCAAACTACTAGGACAAGTTGCTTAATAAGAAAGTCATTTAATTAGAATGATAGTAGTGATGGCCCTTGTGTGCGGTCATGGCTTTGCTGAAGCTCCGTGCAATTATATTTTCACGTGGTTAAAACCTTGACTGATGTCAGTCAGTAAAACAATTATTTGAAGTCTGACTGTTGTTCTTTTTCTCATTTCTCTCTTCTGTTATTAGGTACTGACAATAAAGGATCTAAAATTTTGCATTTATTAATCTCATGTTCTGATGTTTCAGGTAGCTAAGATCATAGAAGTTGCTCCTATTCGTGTATATGAAGTTGCTACATTTTATTCAATGTTCAATCGTACTAAGGTAAATATGTCAATTAGTTTAGTTCATTGCTTCCTTCTGCTTCATCCTTGTCCAATATTGTTGTTGGTACATAGTTACACTTCCATGCATAAAGATACTCATGTTCATATTTAGTATTTGCATTCAAGACCTACATGTTATTAACTTGTTGACGTTGAGCAGGTGGGTAAATATCACCTTTTGGTTTGTGGAACAACACCTTGTATGATACGTGGATCACGTGAAATTGAAGAAGCCTTGCTAAAACACTTGGGAGTAAAGCGCAATGGTTAGTATTTTCATAGACTGCTTCCTTCAGTCCCTCATTGTGCATGCACAGGATTATCTTGTTGTATGAGAAGGGCAGGTATAGCGTGACGTTTTGGTATTGAAGTTTAAGCATCTGTAGACCAACCATCTACATTTTATCTGCAGAAGTGACAAAAGATGGCATGTTTTCTGTTGGGGAAATGGAGTGCATGGTAAGAGTTTATTTTACCAGTAGTTTTGAAAATTTAATTCTTGTTATGATCTTGTAGATTTTTTTATGAATAGTTCTAATGATGCTTGTTGGGAATTAGTCACGGTTTTGGTGGAATTGTATCACATGTGGCTGACACCATAAAACCTTTTCAATGGCAATTGGTCAATTTGGTTCATTCATGAGAGCTGCAAACTTAAAAGGATAATTTTTCATTAATTATTGCTTTTATTCTCACTCAATTCAATGCATATTGATAGCAATGCTCCCTCAGGGATGTTGTGTGAATGCTCCAATGATTACTGTGGCTGACTATACCAAAGGTTCAGAAGGATACACATACAATTACTACGTAAGTTCACACTAAACCTTTTCATTTTTTTTTTCATTTTTAGTTGATTTATCACATAACAAGAAATAATTTTAAATGCTTAATTCATTCATTTATTTATGTTTTTACTGTCACTCTGAAACTCCCCACTGTGATAGAAAAACTGATGTGCACATACATGTTTGCAAAAGGAGTCATGTTTGTGTAAACTGTAAAGCTCAGTATGCGGGCCAGATAAGTTAATTAGCCTGTGAAAGTTTTGTTTCAATGGTAAATGTGCTCCAAGTGTTGTTTCTATAGATAAGGGATGTTGTTGGTTTTGCATGGTAAACTGTATCTTGATTGTTTACATTGTGATACGTTAGTTGGTAGTCCTGCTGTCACGAACAATGAGAGATATAAGGATTGCATTCCTGTTAAGTACAGTTTGCTTGCGTATGCCATTTACCTCGTCAAGAGGATTGTAAGATGAATTTGGGGGGTCTGAATAGTGGAGTAAATGGCCCATTTTGTGCAGTGATTTTTTCCCATAAATGCTGATATTTGGCACTACCCTTTTACTGTTACCAAAAAGAATTTATTAATTTTGTATTTATATTAACAGCTTTATATGTGCTTGTTCTAGAGGATATTTTCTTGTAATTTTGTCTCATTAAACTACCAGAGCATTGCCCATCAAGATCAATTTAATAAGACAATTTCTGGTCCTTAAGTTTATTATCTCCATCTATTTTAGGCCACTCTTGTTACGAGTTTACTGGTTCAGCATATCAAAGAAGAGGAGTTGTCTCAAATAGTTGTCTCAATGTTACAAGTTTAATAACATTATATGTTCATTCATGGCATGATCTAACATTGGTAGGAAAACTGCATTCTCTCTGTTGAACTTGTTGCAAATAATCTCTTGTTGGAAATTGGAGTATTTATATTCCGCTTATTGTGAACAAGGCTGCCTTTCTAATATAAACATCTAAATTGTTTGAAAAGCCCACCTTGCAGCATCCATATGGGGATTGGATTTGTGAATCAGAATTTTTATCCCCAAGTTGTCTACTTATTATCAGACCTCCATCCTTGGCTAAGGCCCAGCTTTGTGAGAGAATGGCATGATGTGAAGTGTAAATTATCAGTCGGTAGAGCTGGCACAATTTAAGCTCATGCAGCTAGTGGGAAATATCCCATGATTACCTTCTACTTGGAAATGGTCTAGGTAAAGGGAGCAAAAGTAAAATGACCATTTTATGGCTTGGTAGGATGTATGAAATCAAGGTGTGATATTTTGGTTTGAATTGTTTATAGTAAGGAAACAGTTTAGTTTGTTGTGTTGGATATGGGGACTTTGCTGAAATATGTGAAGCTTAAGAAGGGTGATTAAGCAACTCAGTTTTGATAAAAAGTTATAATCCAATTAGATATTTTGAGTTGTGCTAGATTTATCCTGGATGCTTCTTGGATCATAGTGCTAGGCAGAAATCAGCTTACCATTTCTGGATCAATTAGTGCTACCATTTCTGGATCAATTAGTACCATTAAAAGTTCTCAGAGGTTTCATTTCTCCTCTCCCTTGTACCTTGCAAGTCATTGTGGTTGATGGGATTGGTAGAGACTGTCCCTTGTGTCTTCCTCTTTGAAGGGCGTGGGCTGTGATGTGGTGATGAAGCCTTGGAATCTGTCCATGCTACCTGCTCAGCTATTGTCAATGTGGTTTGGATTATTAAGTTTTGAAACAAAATTAGAAATTTTTTCTAGTTGTTGATTGCTGTACTGTTTATGGAGCCTTTACCTCCTGATTAGTACAAATGTTATAAAGGAATTAAGAGATACTTTTGCAATTACTCTGTCCCTCTTGCATTCATGGTAATGTCATTTTGTTTCGGAAATCTAGGACACGCATATTCTTATAGATGAGTTTTGCTAGTTTATTAGTTGGTCAATTGATGGAGATTGCCTTTTTTATGGACCTTGTGAGGATAAGAATTTTAATCTATTCAGGGTTGACAAATAGGGTTGTACAACCTTTTTAGAGATAAAAAAATATTGCACCTATGGTGCAATCAGCTAGAATGGATGTCTCAATTTTTGACTGTTCATGTGCATGTGCTCTCTAGCTTAAGATTACAAGAGGTGGAAAGTTTTTAGGTGTGGTGCCAGATGGATGAAGGTTGATAATAAGTAACCAGAAGACTTATTTTTCCCTGGTAGGGTTTGTGTTAAAGAATAGCTCAAAAATGCTTTCTCAATGTCACATCATTGGGCACAAGGAGAATGGAAATTTGGAATTTCAGACTTCAGCATTTTCTTCTTTCTTGATGGTTCAGAGGACATAGCTATAGCATTCAATTTTGTAGATGCTGCAGGACATCTAGCTTTGTTGTGGTAAACTTTCTTCAACTCTGGAAAAAAGACTTAACCAATGAAATTAATGTTGATGTATGAAATTTTGAAACCCGGTGTCTAGGATCTTTTTATGCTATTTTTGAGTGAGCCACCAAACTGTTTTCAAAATCCTTAGATCCATGATCTGGATTGTGTAATCCGGATCAAAATATCTCGAAACAGCCTGAACCAGATCCTTGAATTGGGACCAGATTCTTAGATTGGAATCAGATTGGATCATAAGATCCTGATTGTTGTCCTAGACTTCTTTTTGACTTCAAGAATGAATAATTTAACATCTATAAACCTTCAGTACGTACAATTAACAATTTTCTTGAGCTTCTGAATATTTCAAAACAAAGAAAGATAAAGTTGAGAATTGTTTAGTTAAAACATTGTGATGAATGTTTATATCTTTAAATTTCAAATTTTGATATCTTTTTGTCTAGCATCTTCTACCGTCAACACTAATTAGGTTGATATATTGAGTGAGCTAAATGTGTTTTGTTGGGCACATTAGGATTTTCATTTTTTATTTGTTTTGCAAAATGCCAACCAGACAGGAAAGAATATTTTGTTTCTTACTCCAGAAGGAAAAAGAAGGAAACGAGGAAAAATTTTTATGCCAGATGAAGTCATGATGATGAAGATGATGGTGGTGTAATGAAAGCGTATTGTTTGCTTTTTTGATTTTCCGCTCCAGGCCTATCTCTGCTCAGATCTTTCTTGGGCAAACTAAGATATCCTATGGACTTTTATGGTTGGTACATGACTGTATTGAATAATCGAACATGTTATTTGGATATTGGATATGTTATGTGTGCATTACAATTGTTGAAAAATATTCTTCTTTATATCAAATGACAATTTTGTGTTTTCTTTTAATTCATATAGACTGCATTTAAGTCATTTCTCATGTCATTTCTTACTTTTTCATATAGTTTTTTTTTTAATTAAAAGAAAATGTTCTTATCTGTGATGTGACCTAATCTGATCCAATTCCTACAATTTAGGAAGTAGGATAGGTAATGATCCCTTAGTCATTGAGCTCTCATTATGGTTAACCGAACAGTTCACTGCACTTAGTCACTGCACTCACTAAGTGAACAAAACAGGAATTCATTTCTCTATTGATATTTTCCTAAATCATAATTGTTCGTGTTTGTTCAGGAAGATGTTACTCCCAAGCGAGTGATTGAGATCGTTGAGATGCTGAGGAAGGGAGAAAAACCACCTGTAAGTTGGCCAAAGATGACAGGGCAAGTAGTATTCTGCCAGCTCTGTTACAGTTACGTGATTGCGATATTGGCTTTCTTGTAGGTGGGCACGCAGAATCCAGATCGCATAAGGAGTGGACCTGCTGGAGGGAACACCACTTTGCTTGGGGAGCCAAAACCGCCACCGTGCAGGGATCTCGATGCCTGTTGAATTTCAACCGAACTTTATGATCAATAATGGAAATCAAATTTGTTGGCTTCATCTTTGGGAGCCCCGTTGTTGTTTCACAGCACTCTATCCCTGTTCAAGGATAGAGATACTGAATTAGGTTTTCTAGATTCCATTGGCTTTCAAGATCAATAGCCATTCTCATGTCTGTTTCACTTACCGGGCCAGCCATCATCACCACAGTAAAACTCCTTGATTCAGAATTTTAACGAATGTTGTATCAAACTGCACTTGTTGCCTTTAATAAGCCTTTTCCAGATGGATTTCCCATACAGAAACAATAGATTCTATTCATTTTATGGGAGAGGCATAAGTTGATAATTCCTAAGTTACTATGGAGAAATTAGTCTGTGTAACATGAACAAGGATGATGGCAGATCATGGAAGCAGGCCCAGAGAGCATTATCCAGGTGAAGAGCAAAAACATAAAACAAATATTTTGAGTAGTAGATGCAACGCCTAGGACAGAAAGTTCCCTGCAGTTCATATTCGAGTACTTGTCCTTTTTCACATTTCACCTTCACAAAGGTGTTCACATGTACAGAACCCTAGACCTCACTATTCCACTCTAGTTTTATCTGATGAATAAGAAGTTAAAGTTGATCGCATCTTTGGTCCAGAACCAGGGGGAATTTGTTAAATAGGCAATTTATATTCTAGCCTACAATAGGACTTAGGATCAAGACACTACTAAATTCTTCTTTTCCACTTAGATAAGGGGTTGTGCGTTCGAATCTGTGTACTTTCGGCCTTCAATCTTGATTAACTGGGCTGGGGTCTAGGCTCTGGCCTAGCACCTTCTAGCTTTTGAAAAATGAAAAAGAAAAAAAAGAAAATCTTAAACCATCTGTTATAAGCATTAAGCCACAAAGCCAGATTCATGATCATAGGGAAGTCATCAGCCCTTGGCAAGGATTTTAGCAGATATGGAATCCTGATATTGTCTTGAGTCATTTCGTCTGTTTTAGCTCTCCTTTCTTAGCTTTCAAGGCAATCAAGCACCAGCCTCTGCCTTTAAAATGCACTTTTCAAGTCCTTTAAGCAGGTGAAAATTACCTATTAAAGTTCTGCCTGCCATCTAATTAAGACTTTGAGGTTTCCAAGTCGCTCCACAATAGCTTTCTAGATATTAAAAGTCCAAGGGGACAAAAGTTCACGGCAAACCTGAACTGCATCATTCCGACTAAGCTCTTCAGCAGCAGCAGCGGTGGCTCCTCAAAGTCAAACAGCCCGGTGGATACTGTAGCGATCACTGGTAGCAGTGGCTTTAAGCCAGGCACGGTGGTGGGAGCCACTTAGCCAACCAGCCCACCAATGACGGTCTCATCGCAACTTGTCCTCAGGTAATCAATCATCCCATGGCTACGCCTACGATAGCAGCAGCGTTACAAAGAGGAAGAAGGTCAGAAGATCTCATGGCTCGCTCAGCCCCTCTCAATCGCCGACACGGAATCGACAAGACTGCTCCAGTCGGCGAAGTGGCTGCTTACTTGTTTCCCCACCAGGCGATGGAGAGCGCGGTGGAATCGATCATTGGACCAATAAGAGGAACAGGCTCAAACTTTTGGCAGCAGCAGTCTCCATCCATCCAAGGACCTGATGGAAATTAAAAGAACCAACCTGCAGAAGAAAAGTCGCACTCCACTAACAAGAAGCAAAATCGAGTGCACGATCCGTCACGCTAGACTCTTAACTCTCTAACATCACACTTTTTAAAGAAAGACAAACCATAGCATCAGCGCCTTCATCATTATCCCATTCATCTTTTTCTTTCCATTTCAGTGAAATATGTGTATAAATATTTAAAATCGTCCATACTTTTTTTTGATTAGTCCGAGCATGCACTACAAGAAAAAATAATTCCCCACCACAGAAGTGTATGGTTAGTGCACTACAGCCCCCACAACACAAAATAAGAGCAGGCACGACCTTTGGCAACGTCTTCCTCCCACTCAAAAACATCGAACGAACGATTTGGAGGCATGGGAACACCCTTTGCTTACCACAGCCTTCCAATCAATCACAGCACCTTTGATGAAAGGAGGGGGGATGAGAAAGGGACATTGGATACTCGTGCAGGTAGAGAGAGATCTCAGGTTCGTTCTCCCAGAAGGACTATTGGAGGATTGGACTGTGCAAGTTTCATACATATTATGTATGGGGCCAAAATGTATCAGTTGTTCATGGGTTGTATAGACGATGGTCTTATTGGTGGTCTACGAAGAGGTGTTGGGTTCAGGCTTGACAGCGTGGCCTTCAGTCTGGTTATGGGTGTCGTAGATTGCCATGGCAAGCGAGATTGGCATCATGCAAAGGGCTTTGGACTGGAGGAATTGCATTGCTGCTCCAATGTCTTCTTCCATGAGCTTCGCTACTTGCCGTTCGGTGCCATCTGTTGACCACTTTTCCCACACCTGCTGATTGCTCCCACCATCGCTTGCCTCCCCCTAATGACAAATTGAACGAAGAAGACTGTCAGGTACACATTGTATCATACTGGGGGAGTGCGCATGCACAAAGAAGACCGTTCACATATACATGCACATAGTCGCAGACAAGATAACGTGACTGCTACTAACAAAGAACAGAACCACCATGATGCATGACGTGCATCTTAGACGTGTTCATAGAAGCAAATATGATAAACTCCTCTCAGCTAATCTATTCAGGTAGACCATGAAAAAGAAACGGCAGAAGTCAAAAGATTGGGAACTGTTTGGGAGTCCCTAGCAAGAATACAAGTGGAGTCCAAGACATCACCAACTATCACAAAGTCATAAGCCACTATAGCCATGCACGAGAGTGATGGAACAATGATTAAAAAAAGATAACCACCCCTCAAAACCTCTCTGACTACATGCTGTAAAAGTTAAGCAAGAAAACTACTTGCCTAAGCAACATAAAGAAAAATCTAGAGATAAGACAAGAAAACTGAATAAAGTGTCGATTGATTTTAAAAAAGAAAAAAAAAAAAAAAAAAGAAAGAGCTACGAGTTAATTTGGTGCATATTGAAGCAAAAGTCAGAAAATCATGATTTAGTAAATGAATTCAATTCTTTGTAGCAAGCATAGTTTTTTCCCTGTCCAGACCCAGTCCATGTCTAAAGAAACTTTGAACAGGTTATTCCCTGATTTCATGAAGAGTTTAACTGCATAGAAAATAAAGTGTTATGCCACAGCCAACTGGTCTTCCAGGTTCCAGCAGGTCTTTCATACTCCATAAGACTGCAACATATATCAAAGTTGTATCCCGAATCCATATGATGGATCGATGTTGATTATTTAAACTAGCTAGGACAAGATGACTGACATCATGATTTTATTAACTAAACTAGGAAAACCAATGTTGAGAATGAGTGCCAGAGGAAGCACAGAAATTGTATTCAGTGAGAGTGAGCATAGCAATTGCATTTATTGCAGACGAAGAAAGGAAGAATTGATTGGGATTGTTTTGTTCTATCATCTTGTGCAACAAACAGCACCTGCAAATTAAAAAGATTAAATTTCTGAGAGAGAGTGTAAGAGTGTAAAGGTAACATGGACAAAAATTATGAACAACTTCTGGACAAACAAGGGGGAAAAAGAACGGATTCAAATCATAGATCATGTAACAAGAATGGATAGTGAATGACTAGTACAGTCAAAATCCAGTTATTTGGGAGAGGCTGCTTAGTTATAGACTCCATCATCGTTGCACAGAATCAATAATGATGATACACATGAATCTGGACACAAATCAATGGTTTGGTTGCACCAAGCACAAATATAAAGATGAATATGCTCATATAGTAAAAGTTGGTTGATAATGATGTGCTTACAAGCACCCTTTTCCTCCATTTATCAATATTAGCATGCATGAACAGATGCACTTCATTAATATAAAATACATACACCAAATATGCATGTAATGAACAAATATCAAATTCAGTGCATTAATCACCAAAACTACAGAATTTCAAACCTCGATTCTCAAACATATGAAATTTTAGATATAATGAAAATTTAAGAAAAATAATTGAAGTTAACATGACTGACAAGCCTTATCCCATCAATAGGAAGACTACGTGCACATAGCAGTTGGAAAAAATATTGCAGACACGTGTAAGGCACTAAAAATGGTGCTCACTCTTTTCTAACACATTACCTCAACTGACAGTGGGATATCAGCTACCAGCTGAGCCACAGCACCAGCACCACCCAGCCTACTCATGCTTAAAACCTGTCATTTAGTAGATAAATAATATTTGAAACTGTATGTTTCAAAGAAAAAGATACTAGAAATCAATGAATCAGATACAATCAACTCAACTAAAGCCTTGATACCAAACTAGATGAGGAATCAGATATAAAAAGCAAGATTTAAAAAAAATTAGCAAGTCAGAAAATAATTCCCTAACGGTAACTTTTAGGCAGGAGATCATCATCAGTTCTAGCACCTGGCATGAGCATTGATTTGTGCAACTTATATGACCCTATTTGAAATATATAGTCATTATAAAAAAAAAAAACAATCTTACAAAATAAGAGAAACAATTCTGCAACTTGCTGGATCAAGAGCAGCTCTCAAGGTTGATATACTCCAGAGACAATTACACATCACAGGGTTACACCACCTGTCACCTGACTTTGGTCAACTTTCTGGGACCCACCCTAAAAACCTCATATGGACCACAGGAGATCTATTTTCAAGCCTAATGTTAATCCCATATTCCTACTTCAAATTAAATCAGTAATGCTTGATAAAATTTTTGCCATTTTAGTTGCATTTAAGTTGTGTGCTAATGCAATAAGAGGAATTGGTAAAGGATATAACATGCTAACCTTTGAAAGCCATATCATGGAAATTGCATGCAATGCTGGTGACAGTCTGAAGTGATCAGTTTCCACAACATAATAATACAAATGGAATTACAAAATTGAATGTCAATGTGCTTTCACAAGGGCATCAATATAAAGCGGGCATAGTGTTTAAGTACTTAACTCTTGTCTGTAATGAAACTATAGCATAAAATAATTTGCCTAAATAGATAGTCCTAGTCTGGAGTGAAACTATAGGGTCACAATAATTTGCTACAAGCAATTCCAGCTGGGCCTGCAACAAGCAGATGGTTTATAGAGATTAGCTGATATAGTCAATCATTCAGAAATACAGCTTCAAATATTGTCACTGTCACCATTTTACATGCTCCTATATCTGCCACTAATTAGGTCAAGAATGAAGCAAGTGGAACGGGCATGAACATACCTCCAGTTTACAGTCCTTCAAACAAATGCTAATAGATATAAGTACAAATGCATTCTACAACAAGTAAATAGGGAGACTGCATCAAAATTTGTTGTCATAATAGAAGTAGTAAATGTGATGGGTCAAAGTAGTTTTGACATCCATGCTTTTAGCCACACAAAAAAAAAGAACAATCAAGTCACAGCCAACACAAGAAACAAATATAAATTAGTAATATGTGGTACTGCTTTTTGAAATGATATGATTGTTGCCTTTAAAAAATAATAATGATGTTCATTAAACACAAGATAGAAATAACTTACCTTCACTTGAAGCCTCAAAAACTTCACATAATCTAAGATTTCATCAAGCATGGCTGCCCTGTCTGTCTGCACAGATAAACACAGGCTATTAGCATGGAGTTATGAAAAAAGGTGTTTTCTTAATCACTGTCAAAGAAGCTGTTCTTAAAAACAAGAGAGAGAGAGAGAGAGAATCAACTCTGAATAGAATAATTTCTCTTATTCTTTTAAAGCAATAACAAAACAAACATTTGATCAAAGAAAATCGTAAAGTAGTTCAAGTTTCTAATATAACCATATATACAAAGACCTAGATCACTATGTAAGAAATGCTCAAATTTTTCATCCTGTTTCCGAGAAGCATATATATTTCTATGATCAACAAAGTTCCTCTTACTCCACATAATAGATAGAACCATTTTTAATACTAGAAGTGAGGAAACACAGTCAAGACAAATGTCAAAGAACCTATAGATCAAGGTTGAAAAAAATGAACCAGAAGAGATTCAGCCACACCAGGAGGCAACACAGAACATGGAGACTGTTTTAGGAAATCTTTCAAAATAAAAAATATAATTGAAAGTTCATGTAGCATGCGTTTGGTTCCTTGTATCACCCTATGGGGTCATATCTTTCCTAACATTCAAGCCTGCTGCACAGGAGTACAGAATCACAAACAGGGCAACCATGAATGATGGAAATGAGGGAATAGCACATGCAATTTGAACATTTATCGATCGAAAAGGTGTTAAAACATAGTCAGTGTCCAATAGATGTCTGGAACCTTAATATGTTCCTCCCGACATGTTACAACTGGCATGAAGAGAATACCAGCAAAATCTCACAGCAGTAGAAAAAGCCTTGTGAGCTAATAAAATCAATTTTTATAATCATGCAGTGTGACAAGAACAATTATGCATGCACATTTAATCACACTCCACCATGAAGATGCTAGTCCAGATCAGTTTCTTTTGCTCCAAATCAACTAGAATACTACTGAAAAGGCCTCAATCAAGACTACTTTATCTTCTGCCATATCATCGCTATTGGCAATACAAGAACAAAAAAAAAAAAAAAGATAAGTAGAGCGTTGTTTTTGTTTCTTTTAAAAGTTCCATTCTAACAGAAATGGGGAGCTCTATCCAATCTGAATGGATCCATTATTATATCCCAAAAGGCAAGTATGCAACTTGATAGAAATTTTAACATGACAAAGTACCCAGAATGAAATAAAAGCAAATTGTTGATTATTCATAACATTGTTGTCTAGAATCCAGCAAATTCCAGCAAATGGATATCACAATTTGTTATGCTGAGCAACATTAATGCTGAACTCTGTGGATGGTTTAATAGAAAATTGTACATGGCAAAAAAACAAATGTTAAACTACAAAATTAAGTAGTTGAATGTTAATACAATAAATAGAATGAAACAACAAATATGCATCTAAAAAGGACCAGAACTGCTTTACAGGAAAAATATCATACGTCTGCAAGCATAAACTTAATTCCAATGCTCCAGGTTTCATATATAGCTTGGATTAACTTGATGTGAGAAAATAAAAGGACCTAACAAGAGCCTCAAAATGGGCTTCTTTTGGAACCATTCGACAGACTAAGATCACCTGACGTAAGATGAAACCTGAGGGTCAATCAAATGGAAAGGCCAATAGTAGTTGCAGTCTCAGAACCAACAAACCCCAACAAGGCATGTATAAAGCACACATACCCATAGGAATTTAATGATATCATACAAAAGATTTCTGTGAGATCCACAGGTGCTTTCTTATGCATCATGGTCAAATTGAAATATCCTAGGGGTCAAAGATATTCATCACAAGCTTCAAGCATAGTTTGAAATTGAATCTATTCTGATTTTAGGATATTTTCTTGTTAAGCCCATAATTTGTTGGGTCTTTATCTAAAAGGAACATTATGAATGGATCTACATTCAAATTAAAAAGACAAATAAGCTAACATAAGAATGTGTATTGTGCAATTGTTGGAAAAAAACATCGATTTTATTATGGCAGGTCCCACATACATATTTATTCTTCATTATTTCTTATACATCATGAATTTTATTTCATATGTATCTTCAAACATGTTCCATGCTCCATCAAATCTTTTATTAATGTGCAAATCAGACTCATTTAAGGACTTTGTTGCTTTCCAAATTAATAGCAAACAATGCATGCATCATCACTGAATGTATTTAAGGGTCCAATCTAAACAAAAACATTGAAAAAGAGTTAAGAATACACAGTGCTTAAGAAGAAACACTTCCTAAAATATACTCCCAAGAAAATAATCAAATATTGAGATTATAAAATTTCAATTGGTTAATATGCATGCATATGAAGACTTAGATTCACAACATAACTCATATGCTGACCTTATTGGTGTTTGGAACTAACTCCTGCAAAGCCCTCATCCTTTCCGCTATTCTTTCTCTGCGTAGCTGCACTCAGGGGGGTAAAAGATGTGAGAAAGGCTGCTGTCTCATAAGTTAGTATAATTGCAAATTTTGGATTTGGTTCGTAAAGCATGATCTGTAAACTTGGATAAGTGGCATGGCATTAAATTAAGAAGCAAACTTATTGATCATATTAGGATGCTTCAGGAAAGTTCAGGAAAACAGCTAAGTAGCACTGAGATGAAGTACAAGAATGAATGATGAATATGTAATTTAAAAAATAAGTGCCGAAAAGGTTAATAACAATTTAGAAATTAATGTAATTAACATGTGATAGAAATCCTCAAAAACTATTATTTTTCTCGCCATGTACAGCAATCTTGATGGCCCTCATCAGATACATATACCTTCACATAACAAAGCTTTCAAAATTTGAATTTCCTTTGGCAGCAAGCAACAAGCATTATAATTATCTATAGAATGAACAATTTCATACTAGACCCAAATGGAGACATATCATGTGCTTCATGAAAGCATTTGACATTACCCTTTCAGCGATACTATGAGGATCGGTGGCTTGGCCCCGCCGTGCCCGCACCTTCGGTCGTGGGGCTGGTGGTTGCGGCCCTGCAGCAACCCCGCTTTGCCTCACCTGCCCATGAAAAATCTATACGGAAATAAATTCAAGTAGTTAAAAAAATAATATGATAAGATATATCAACTCCTCCAGTAACATCAGAAATAAAAGAAACATCCATGGCACCAAGTAGCATGGACTAAAGGACATGTGATGCAAGCACATATCAAATCCTTTCTTTTTTTCTATGTAAGAGAAGTATATATATATATATATATATACATATACATATATATACATACATATATATATATATACATATACATATATATATATACATATACATATATATACATACATATATACATATACATATACATATATATACATACATATATATACATATATATACATATACATATATATACATATACATATATATATACATATACATATACATATATATACATATACATATATATATATATATATATGAAAAAAAAGTCCTGAGAATTCCAATTAAGGAAACTGAGGTAGTCAGAATTGTAGGAGGAACCGATCGATTCCTATAATTTTGATGATATTAACCTATCAAACCCAACACCAAATTAATAAAAAGTACAAATTATTGACATCACAACATCATTCGGGAGATTCAAAAAGGTTGTAAGACATTGCTGCCCAAAGTGTTTTATTTATTATGCTGCAGAATTGGCTGTGGTTTCCAAACTTGATTTAGCGCTATTAGCAACCCATTGACTTTCTAAACGGAATTCAGTCCCGGCACCATATTTAGATCAAGCACTGAACTTGGAGTAATTCAAAGTCACCAGCAGCAAAACAAAATTGAAAACTAGAAATTTGCTAAAACAACACAAACTTATAGGGTTGTATAATTGCATCTGTTTCATGCCCAATATACAGGAAAGCAGTGGCAGGCGAATAAGAACTCGTTCTTTTCCAACGCATGCAACACCAAACAACACGGAAACCAAGAAAAATCAATTCTGCGACCACTTCTGCCACTTTAATTAGCAACCAAAATGGCAATTGAGCAGGCTACCTCTTCAGTTACAGGTGACAGGGGACCTCCAACAAGTTTAAACACTGATTAAGACGAGTTGCAAATAAATGATAGCCGAGCTTTTAAAGAAAATTACGGACCTGAGGAGGAGGGGGAACGGGAGGATTCGGCCGGATTTGATGAGACTGGAGGTGACCGAACCCCGAAGGAAACAATCCCGGTAACTGCACCGGATCCCTCCCCTGTCCAACAGCAAGGAGACAGTTAGCTCCAAAGGTCAAAAGTGCCCCCAGTAATCACCACAAAAGACAAAGAGTACGCCTTATTTCCCGTGACAGGCGGCCTCGGAACTCGTCACGCGCGCCATAAGAGAGAATCGCAGGGACAAAATGGTAAACAAATAGGAAAAAAAAATAATTAAAAAAAATTAGCTCACCGCCTTGGCCGCCGGTTCCTCCCGGAACCTTTTGCCGCTGCCGGATCCCCCCTCCAAGCTGAGACCCAGCGGGAACCCCGACGACCCGCCGGCGCCACCCACGGAGGAACCGCCCTCGCGGGGGAGAACCATCCCCGCGGGCATGCCCCCCTCGCCGCCCCCGCCGAGGCCGCCGCCGCCGTCCCCCCGGCGTAGGCCGGCGGCATCGAGAAGATCTGCTCGAAAAAGTCGTCCCCTATGCCGTCCGCTGGAGGCGGCGGTGCGTTCGCCATGGCCCGGAAACTCTAGAAGCAGGCGCTACTACCACTAAGAAGCCGGGATGGTCGCCAGAGAACTCAAAGGCATCGAAGGGATAAGGATTTTGGGAGCGAGATAAAAGAAAAGCGTCGGTGGAAGGAGCGCGCGAGAGAGGTCGGCGTTTTTGTGGCCAATGGGGGGATGTCGGCGAGGACCGGAGCGTATAAAAAAAGGAGTGGCGGTGGAAGGGGAAGAAGAAATATATTACGAGAGGAGAGAGACGGGAGGGGAGCCGAAAAAAAAAAAAAAAAGGAGAAGAATCGAAAAGGCGGGGTTTTTTCTTTTCCTTTTTTTTTCTCTCTCTTTTCAATTTCTAACAATATTTATTAAATTAAAATATATTTTTAATTCTTACATTTTTGGCTAAATTTTATTTGAGTTTGGTTCTCACATGATGCATTCTTAATCAAAATGTTAAATCTTACAAACAAAACTTTAAATTTTTCTGCAGAATGAAACGAGCGCGTTTTACTTCGATCCCTTGCAATCGCATATTAAGATGTTGTTTAGAATACTTTTCTTTAAAAAGTATTTATAAATTTTAATAAATCATTTAATTTTTAGATATATTTAAAGTTTAAAAAATATTTTTTAAAATAAATTAAATTTATTTGTGATTAACGTTGATATCTTCAATAAAAAAATAAAATAAAATAACATGATCCAAAATCTCTTTAAAACGATATGAAATGATCACGACTTTCATGCTGCAGAGGTTGACTTCCATCTGACAAAGATCTAACCACCAATATGCCCTGTAAATTTATATGTCACCATGTTAGCAAAGGCTATATATTTGCATCAATTATTTGATTAATTTTAAGTAATCTCACCTATCATAGCACTAAAAATGAAATAAAACATTATTAAAACACGAGCATTAAACCCTAACAACTAAAAAGTTTAAGGATGATTTTGAATAAAAGCTTGAGGACTGATTTAACCTATTTATTATTATTTTAAAGGGGTTGCGTCTCGTTTTGGGGGAGGGAGTACGGCATGGAGAGGATTGGATTACACAATGGAATGAAGGACCAGGAGTAGTCATTTTTGCTACATGCGTTTGAATGGCCTGCAGAACTTCAAAATCACAATAGTAGCTTTGATTATTCCATCTCTTTTAGGAGTGAACCAGTTATAATTAATTGCAAGATGGCACCACATCTTTGATGCGTAAAAAAGGAAACTCTATGCATAAAATGTCTCAGTAAATGCAAGAAACTCAGCTCTCCATTTATATGCAGCTCCACGTCTGCTACATGAAAAAATTTAATCTTTTTTTATTAAAAAAAAAAGCAACATAATACAACTTGTTGATCCAATTTGAAGCTACAAACAACCTTTAGCAACAGAAGGATCATGCTCCCATTTCATTAGATCTCTTTGGTGCCTGAAGCATCCAGTTCTTTTTTCTCATCTTCACTGCTAAGAGCTTTAGGACTCTCAGCTGAAAGAGTGGGCTTGCTAGCATCTTCATCATCCTTTTTTAATTCAGTTTCAAACTCTTTAGCTGCCTGAACACAAATACAAGACAAAAAGGTCAGCAAGGCAAAGACTAAAGAGACTTAGGAATGCACTTGAGATCTTGTGCATATAAATAAGACCTTCTATCAGGGAAGAGAAAAGCCACAAGATAAATATTTTTATTCGAGTCAACATTATCATGAAGAATAATGATCCGCAAAGAAAAGTGAAAATTTTGGTTTTGCAATTGACCAATATAGAGAAGAATCAATTAGGCAAAGCTCAAAGAAAATAAATGGAAATATGACTTCCTACCATTTGATGTCTTTATAGTGTTGTTGGTCACGATCGATATGACAGGAAGAAATTTGAAGCTCTAAACTCAAATTGGATGTCTCAAGAACAACCATTAATGCTAGACGAAACAGAGCAATAGAAGGATAGAACATTTAGAAAAAGCTAGTTTATTCAGATGAAGGACTGGTACGCATCAGATGGAAAACCTGATGAATCTGACATAAAGATCCAAATCATGATTTATGTACACTCTTTCGTATTTTGGCATATGTTGAAGCTTCAATTCCTAGTGGCGGTCCACCAATTTGCCTTTGAAGCAACAAGTGGTCCCCATACAACAGGGAGAATTGAAGAAAGTTCTGGAAGATGGATGGGAAACCAGTGATGTCACAATTCTGAATGGCGGACAATATAAAGGGGCATGATGGTTTCCCCTACAGAAAAAAGATAGGATATTGATGAAAGTTCTGGGAAAGATCTTTTGCTTTGACAAAGAACTTAGCCTTTTCATATCAAGTAAATGAATGTCAGTGGAACATATAACCATTGGAAACACAATATACAAAAGAATCCTTGTGAAAAGAGCAGCATCATGCCAGTTAACATTCTCATAGCATTGTTTCCCCACAGAACATCATAATTTTACCAATCTTTTTAAGCAGCCTCTGTGATTCCACAGTTCTGGATTAAGAGTTTTGGCATTTTATTCCACCGGCAAAAGCCAATACATGGCATAAGTATATACTTACCAACAGAATTCGTATATAAATCTATTATGAGAGTTCTACATCAATAGAGGATAACCCAATTACCTTCATCTTCGACCCCTATTAGGTGCTTTTGACCCATAAATCGGGACTTGTCCAAGTAGTCATACCCCTCTTGACTGGTAACCAGAGGCTACTGGTTCTACCCATAAATCTTGGATGGTGTATCCCACTTATTGGGGCTTAGGTAATTCTAGTATTGGTGACTCTCTCTCTCTCTCTTTCTCTCTGTGTGTGTGGAAAAAGGAGAAAAAGGCGCCTTTATTCATACCTCCTTGTATCCCTTATATTTTCTATCATCATCTTCAAGAAATTTAATAAAATTCCTAAACAAAAAGTTATTAAATTAATGCACCTTCCTTCATATACTCTAATCTCCCACAGTCATGTCTAAGTCATTAATGAGCATCCATGAGATGAATAAATTGATCAGCATCTTCTCTCTGGAATCCCTGCAAATGATCAAGGTCTCAGACTTCTTCATAGGTTTGATTTTCATGTCGTCGGCCATCACAGAATTAGGAAAAAGAGCAAACCCGAAATTACTTGGATCTTGCATGGGGAATTCATCACATCACCATTCCATCACATTATCTAGGACTCTGAAATCGAATGGATGTTAATGATAAAAGCATGCATTGAATATAAATCTCTCTCCAATTCAGAGACTTTTAAATCCCTAAGACAGGGTGCAGGAATTTGTCATCTAATGTCCATAATTAGAATAACACTAATTCGACTGGCACAGAAACACCACTAATATGCAGAAGCCTTGGGATTGTCACACACTTCTAAGAGGAGAGTTTTTTCTCATGTCTCCATCCACTTTGAGCATGAAAAGCATCCTTTGAGGAAATTGCAAATTTAAAAGATCAAACTACATAAAACACAACATCTATAAGACTTTTTGGCAATATCCCAAATTCATTCAAAGAAAGATCCTGATACATTTTTTTTATATCTGTAACTCTATTACATATTTACTAATAATAATCTTAAATGACAAG
The DNA here is from genome assembly GCA_900491605.1 of Calamus simplicifolius. Classification (NCBI taxonomy): domain Eukaryota; kingdom Viridiplantae; phylum Streptophyta; class Magnoliopsida; order Arecales; family Arecaceae; genus Calamus; species Calamus simplicifolius. Next base: position 356,816 of record UESW01004522.1, read on the forward strand.
CCTTTGCCATCTATATATGGTCAAGTTTAAAGACTAAAGTGCCACCAACCATTGTTTGAGAACCTCTTACATGTGGATCTCAGTACCTATGGGCTATGGCAGCATCAAGACTTGAGAAACACATGGTTTACCATGAAAATTAGAAGATTAGTTAGCACAAAAACAAATCAATTATAATGATAATGCTACTTAAGCCCATACCATTGGGACGCAACATTGAAAGATTCCCCTACACTTGCAAAGCCTCTAAACAGATACTGGAGAAGGCAAGATAAGGTGCAGGGAAATATATGCAAAACTATGACGTTGTGGATGAGATGTGAGTAAATTAGCACATGGTTTTCTTACCAAAATTCATAGAACAAAGTCATTGTAAGCACTTATATTAAAACTATCAAACTATCATAAAAATATTATCTTAAAGAAATCACATTCAAAGTTGATCCAAATTATCTAACAAGCACTTCACTAGTATAGAGGATGGAAAGTTTAACTGCACCTGGCCTAGCATCCGTGGAACTACAAGTGTAGCTCTTTTTGAGGAAATTCTCATAATTCAACCAAAATGCAGTGGATAAGCTACCATTAATTCACTATTCTCGATTTTTTGAGCATTAGAATCTACAAAGACCTCCGGACCTCCATCACGAAATCGACATCACACGGAAAAGTCCGAAAGATCAAATTCTTAGAACAAAAATCGGAAACCAAGACAAAAACCGGACCTCTTGGAAGCCCTTCAAGGTCTTTCCGATGCTCCGGCCGATCTCGGGGAGCTTCTTGGGGCCAAAGACCAGCGCGGCGACGCCGGCTATCACCACGAGCTCGGGAACGCCGAGACCAAAGAGGCAACGGCACCCGAGGCCACCACTGCTCCCCCTTCGCCGCCGGCAGGAGGCCGCGGCGAGCCTCGTCCCCGCCATGACCCGCCCGCCATGGGTGAAGAAGACGGAGTTGGAGGCGGCCAGAGAGGCGTAGGGCGGGGAGGGGGGTTTCGCCAGAAGCCTAGACGCCAGTAGAGGGGTGGAGCAAGGAGCTATCGCCATCTCGCTCTCTTTTTTCTCCCAAAGCGGCTCGTGCCCTGCTCTCGTTTCCAAGTTTTTATTTTTTATTTTTTATCCCCGACGTTTTGTTCTCACACGAAAGTGGATGGATTCGAGTGAACAATCCGTGTGATCTCAACCGTTTATCTATAGATGGGACGGTGCGGGTACCCCTCCGGACCCCTTTTTTTTTTCTTAGCAGGGGTGCGCATGCATCGGCGATAATCATCGCGGCATTATGTACTTATTTTTACATCGCGCGATGCAGCAAAGCTCTTCCTAAAGCTGATAGCAAGCGTAGCAGACATCATCAGAAGCGGACTATGATAAGGTCATGGCATTGCGGCGCTCTCGGGCCGGCCCACAGCATCTGCGTGGCAGGCCCACAGCGCAGCCCATGCCGATGGCATGACCGGTCAAGCACGCGATGGGTCAAAACAAGTCCATCTATTGGATTATCAAAATACCCCTTCTAATATCCAAAAATAATTTGTTTAGATGGTATTTTGATATATTCCTTTAACAAAAAATTTGTATCTTTTTTTTTCTCAATTGTCAAAAAAATGATTAGTTTAGATGGTATTTTGATATATATCTATTGCTCAAAAAGTGATCATTACCAAACTTGTTTTGATGAAATGTTTGGTATGGCTATAAATTTTTGATTTGGCGATGCACAATGATTATTGGTTAGAGGAGAAAGATGGAGAATGAAAAAAATGAATAGTTAAAAAAATTAAAAGAAAGACATGCTAATAACATCCGAGCTTGTTTTATTATTATCATTATAGATAATATTTTAATCTATTTTTCATGTCAAAGAGTAGGATGGCCATAGCATTTTTCATTAAGGTAGTATTGGTGTAACATTTGCATATGGCACAGGCTTAAAATAATGTTAATCAAACCCTTCTATCTACAAAACACAAATCCATCTACATTTATTTCGAAGCAACTTTATATGGGAATTTTATTTAGAAATTAAGTCTTTATGTAATTCCTCAAAAATAGCTTCAAATTTGATGAAAAAATAAGTCTTTATGTAATTTTATTAAATTCCTCATCTTCTATGTAAGCATGACACATTGCTAGATGTCAATTATGTCTTGTAGGTTTTCATAAATTAAATTTATTTAATTCACGAGTCAATTTGAAAGATAGTTCGAATTGGCAAATAGGATTGGCATGATTTGACCAATTCGGTTAGTCAGTTTCTAATCTAACTAAATTGACTTAAATCTATACCTACTGTTGACTAGATAAGAAACCCAATGGGTCATACACATAAGAAAATTGGTCAAAGAATCATTTTGATAAGATTAATTAATTCAATTGGTTAGCCAATCAGTATGCTAGCACAAGTGGCTAACTAACACTCCAATTTGGATCGAAATTGATTTGAACCAGCTTAATTAATTGATCCAAATTAATTTTATAATTAATTTGGGATAACCTCTAATCTGATTAGCCATTTATTGGATTGGATAAGCCCATTTAGACATTGAATTAATAGAGTCCAAAAGACATGGGACTCTCATAAAGGAAACTATGCGCATGCAGAATTTCCAAGAGTGCCTAAGAGTCCTAATTTAAGGCACTAGGAGGCTCATCTTTTCAAGATTTATAGGTCCATTGAATATGGAGGATCTTATCTTGATATTATTGGATTGGATAAGCCAATCCAGGCATTGAATTAATAGAGTTCAAAAGACATAAAACTCTCGGAAGAAAAACTGTGCGCGTGCAAAATTTTCAATAGGCACCTAAAAGTCCTGATTTAAGGCACTAGAAGGCGCATCTTTTAGGGATCTATGGGTCCATCTAAATGTGGAGGACCTTATCTTGACACATGGCAAAATAGAGGCTATCTGATTTAAGATGGGATACCAAAAGCATTCCATCAGGTTTGGTGCACCTTTTGGCATGCCATCAGGTTTGGCGCACGCAGGGAGAAAGGTGCTGAAAATTATAACGATGTATCCATTGATTCAAATTGAAATAAATTTAAATATTCATATCCTTTCAGAAGAACATGAAATGGGTTGTATCCCTTTATTTGATATCTTTCCATTCACTATTTAAAAGGGGTGGCATATATGGGATAGCATCTAATAATTTTTAGCAATCCTTGTTTAAGACAAGAGTCTTCTCTCTCCCCTCCCCTTCCTATAAGCCTTAGTCAATTTAGGACAACTCTTTTCTTAGCCTAATACAAGTTTTATTAGGCTTAAGAAAAAGGTAAAAGGGGTCCTAAGAGGCAAGCCAAGAAGTCAAGAAGCCAAAAAGAGGTTTAAGTCAAGTTTGTGAGCAAACCTTTGATCCAATTCTTGTGTCGATCACCATTGGAGGGTGAACACTTAGGTGCCTAGTGGAAAAGATTGGATAACTGGCTTCCTTCTTTCTTCACCAAGTATTAAGATACATTCCTCTACATATATGTTACATTTCATGACTAATTAATTATTATAATCAAGGGGTCGTGGGTCTAAGGTTTCGATTGATTAGGATTTTAAGGTTAAAAAATATTTGAAATCTAACCTTCTACTGCATGACCAGAACCCAATAATTGGAACGCTTCCATTTTTCATATAAAGCCTCTTGTTCATTTGTACTTTCATTGGTAGGCTTTATGGGTGCTGGTTCACGTAAAACATAATCCAAGTCCATGCAACCAAGAACAATGCCAATTTGTTCCTTTCATTTTGTAAAATTTGTTCTACTCAGAGACTCAATACCAAACAAGTAACTAGTAATTACTGTAGGATACATAGCTGCAAAATATAATCCACACTAACAATATGTCATGCATACATATCAACACTAAACATTTTAAATAAATCTAACTTAAATCCATAAGAAATTAGATATACAATGTAGTATAATCAAAATAAGAAAAAGTATCATTACTAATCACTTCTCAAAAAGTAGAATAACATACAACATATTCTTTATAATAGTTTATCACCACTAGGCAAAAAAACTCTCATATGCATATTCTAATTATAAAAACAGTATTCAATTATACTCAGTGATGACCCTTTGTTGGGCTGATCGTCACTGGTTATGATTTAATTCAATCAGTACCTTCAACCATACTCAGTGATGACCCTCTGTTGGGCTAATCATCACTAGATATGATTTAATCCAATTATAGCATCCAATCATTCATAGTATTGAACCCCCGATGAGTTGATCAAAACTAATCTTGACTAGAATGTTTCAGAAAGTGAATCAACCAACTTTTATATAATTTATAATAAGCAACAAAATATTAGTTGGCTTTTACATAATCGCCCATCAAAATGTCCAAATAAAGATGTTTATAGGTTTTAAGTATATGGGTTTTTGTATCAAAATTGACAACCAAGTTCTGATACCAATTATTATATTACTCATAGAAAAGATGTCTTAATTCTTTTATTAGGATTTAATTTTAATGCATAAACACCATTAGATTTAAATTTTAGAAGTATACAATCTTACCTTTCTCTATTATAGGGTCTTGAAATCTGCTGCAATTGAAAACAACTTTATATTTCCAAAGCTTATTGAAAGGATCAATATACTACTTCTTTTAGGCAAGATATTCAAACCACTTCTCTCCTATAGCTGATGGGTGCTTGTGTGGTGTATCATGACATAAAATATTTCTTATGTTTAAGAGTATGGTTTGGGACTCCAATCTTTTATAGAAAATTATGAGATTAAAGGTCTTTCCATCAAAGATGTTTAGTTCCTAAGATCACCAAAAGTCAAAATAGTTACATTTGGCATTAATATTTTGAAGAAGTAAAAGAGACTAATATAATGTAACTTCCTTTGTAAAGATATTAATGTAACTTGCTTACCTTGTTAATTTCATAATAAGTATAATAACCTTTGGTCTGCCATAATTGTGCCATTTGATCTTCCAATAATTAGTGCAAAGTTGAATCACCTTCCAACTATTCTCGTAGTTCCTCATGAAATAATCTAGTTCAATAGTGCAAAGGCCACATAAATTGATAAATTCTAACACTTAGGTTGCATTTTGTGGATCGCTAGCCAATCCTAAATGGTAATATGGATTATCTATAAGATATATTACCACATAATAGATTGCTAGTAATGTTGATTATTGTGTTTGGTATACACAGGTAATATTGATTACTATGTTTGTTTGGTATGACAATCAGATTACTAGTTATAGAACATTAAGTTTTTAAAATACCTCTAAATCAAATCTATTAAAAATTTATATACTATTATATATTTGGTTTAAAAAAACTTACATTTATAAATAACAATGTCCAAAAAAATATTGATGCATGCCACTAAAAAAGTCTATAGCATTCAAAGGTCATAGAAAAATTATTAGATATAAATTAATGAGTTGATGCCAAGAAAAATTATTCATAATGTATTTCAAAATTTTATATTATAACACCAAAGAGATATGTAAATAGCTTAAGTTAGACACATGGTGTCATAAAAAATATATATATTTCAATCGTTTACAAAAGAAAATAATTAATAAAAAAAAATTAAAAGGATGCTAGTCGAAGAAGATGGATATTTAGAGTAATTATCTTTAAAATATTTTATGTTCTTTAGTTTATCAACTTGAAAGGTACATTTTTTTTTAGATAAATTGTATCGTTATAAAAATGTAAAGTATTTATATATAACTAGAATATACTAAATTTAATTTTTTTTAAGATTAAAATATATTTTTAATCTTCAAATATTTGCTCAAATTTTTTGATTCTTAAACTTTCAATTACCATAATTTTTTATTATATTTTAAAATAATTTATTTTTAAATATTTTATTTATAAAATGAATTAAGATTAATAGAATAATTGATATATTTTGTTTTTATTTTTTTTATTCGATATAAGGCTACGATCAAAGGAAGCGCATGGAAAGAGAGGAAGTCCATGTTCATATGCTTGAGCTAAAAAAAAAAAGTCAGAAGAGGGCGTGATGAGAGTTCGGATTAGCAAATATGTGATGGTGCTATGCTGGCTGCTGGTGGCCTTGGCCTATTGGATTGTTCGGTCCCGCTGGCTGAGCTATATGCAGCCTGGGCTAGCATCTCCTACGTCATTTGGATCCTTCGTGCGCATAGCCTCCTCATTAAGGGGGATTCCCTTACTGTCATACGATGGCTCTGACAGGATGATGGTGTTCCGACTCCACTTAACCCTCTGCTTCATGACATTCGGATCACCCTTCAGGAAGCCCACAGAGTTCACATCAGTCATGTCTATCGGAAAGCGAACTCTGCGGCTAACTAGGTAGTGGGATCGGTGGCTTACCATTATGGGATTTGGACTTGGAAGCAGGGTGACCCCTGCCCTTTTGTTTTTAATCAGATTTTACTTCTGACTTATCTGGGCTGACTCACACTAAATTTGTGTGATCACCCGCTTGTACCTTAAAAAAAAAAAGGAAAGCCATCGAAAAATAAGGCTAAAATAATCCATTCGAAGGAAATAATGGCTGTGAAACCGAACAAAAGAGAGGAAAAGAAATTTTATTTTCATGGAAAAGAAGGAGGCAGGGGTAATTTTGTTAAAAAAATTCATCATATTACAACATCTTTGATAATGTTGATAATCACCTCCTTCTTAGGTAATCTTAACTAATCTAGATTACCTCTACAAGATAGATTACCATTATAAATATTTACCAAATATATTTATCTGATAGGCCCACTTTAAAGCTATCAAATACAAATTTTATCTATAATTAATTATCTTTCATGCTCAAAATTTTAGAGCCACGGTTTTGGCTTACCAATGAATTTATTGGACTAAGCTGATGGGCTTAAAATGTTACACTTAATCTTTCATATTAAACATTCATATTAATCAAAGGTGGGCTTGGGGCAGTATATTTTATCTTTCATAATGAAGAAAAGTCTTTGTTGCACTGGGATGCAGATGCTGCATCGCACCCGGTGATTGGCACACGGCGCGTGCTCACGCGCCAAAGTGAAAAAATTATTTCTGCTCTTGGCATGCATCTGTGCATGCATACGCCAAAGTGAAAATATCATTTCTGCTTTTGGCATGCACCGCACCAAAATTGTTGGGCACAGTGCGTGCAAGCTACACCATACGGTCCATACCCTTTGTGGTGCATGCACCGCACCAAAATTATTGGGCACAGTGCGCGCAAGCTACACTATACCCAATACAGAAAGGTTTTTCGTTCACAATGAATATTCATATTAATCACATCATCATTTCTGGATAGATGCTTGGATCCTTCAAAGTTCACCCCTTTCATCCTTCAACTCTTAGCTCAAGAAGACAAAAACCTTTGTTATATGGTATGTTGCTGCCAAATCACCTCTCAAGAGCACCGAACGAGAAAAGGGCTTCACAGACTTCCGAAAGATGATGATTGCCTCCTTTTGGCTAGAAACCTACAAGAAAAATTCGGACCGGTGGTTCCGGTGGGACCTTTCGATGCTTAAGTCAGCGATTTGAAAAACAGGAATTAGGATGAGAGAAGATATCCCTCCTTCATTATGAGTCGAGGGCTTTATATACCTGTTTGGGGGTCCCTCTTACCCTTTGCAGATAATAGTCAAATCCAATCTTCTGCTAAGATCGGCTCCACAGGTGGGCGCACAACTGCTAAATGCGTACCGTGAATATCGGCAACTGCACAAAGTATCTGTAACTGCCCGTGATCCTAACAAAAAGTGGTTGAGCGGGCTATGCGGCAGTTTCTGGGGTGTTTCAAATTATCCTGTTCAATGTTTGGAGTTGATTTCACGACTGAAACTATGGACCGATAGCATGCGAGGCGAGACTTGAGGCCGAGGCGGGGCTCAAAGATGAAGCTGAAGCCGAATCCAAGGCCAAGGCCGAAGCCGAGGCTGAGGCCGAGGCCGAAGCCGAGACCAAGACCAAGGTCAGGGCCGGTGCTGGGACTAGCTGAAATCATTACTTTGCTCCAAAAACCATGCGAGCTGTTACCGTACCGCCTGGGGACGTGATTAGCCACATCAGATGCCTCCCGCCCCTGAGATGGGTAAGCATGCCCTCGCCAGCGAAAGGGGGCGTTTTATCATCCGATGGCTGATCCTCGAGTGCCATGCATCTCCAAGGGCCGTTCCTTCTTTAATGATGCATCAGACGCTGCAACGCCATCATCTCGTCTGTCCCGGCCATTGAGATCGAGGGGGATTTCCCTCGAGTGCCAGACTACGGAAAGGCGGGCACATCATTGTGGTGAGGTCACTGCCATCCTGTCATTGGCAGTGCCCTTCGCATTTTGCTCTCCGGGTGGTTGCCGTAACGATCTCCAGTGGCAAGCGGGCACATGGCTGAAGTGAACCAGGTGGGAAATTTTGAAAAGACGAGACTATAAAAGGGGATCGTTCTTGATCCAAGCCGCCTTCACTGCCTTTGTCTTCTTCCTCGTTTTGATCCTGCTCGAGCCTATTCATCTTCCATCACCCGAGCTCTTCGTCTTTGATTCTCAATTCTCAAATCCTTCAGGTTAGTTCTGTTTCCATGGCCTCTTCATCTCTTTCATGTCCAATATCTGATTCCGGGGGTTATTCCCCCAACCTTCCACAACCCTCTTCTTCTCCCGCGCTCAGCTGGTCCACCTCCACGGAGGGTGCCCTAGTGGAACAACGGTGAGCTATCGGGCGATTTCCCACCGGGAATCGCCTGGCCACCAGACAGGCTCCCATCCGGCATCATCCGGCCGTCGCCGGCCCATCTTCCCTTGTGAGGCAGTCTTCCGAGGGGACTTCCTCTGTCATGACCGCCCAAGAGATAATCAATCTCAAGGCTTATTACCAAATCCCTACTGACCTCCGCTTATACCGGCCTCTTCCCGAGGATAGGGTAACCTCCTCTTATCCCGGTAGGTTGCCCTTTATGAGACCTACTTCAAGGCTGGCATTCGCCTTCCTATTCACCCTTTCATACTTAACCTTTTAGACAGATATTTCTTATCTTTGGCTCAATTGGTTCCGAATTCCATTCGGACTATCATCGATTTCCTAGTATTATGCCATATTCACGGGATCTAGAATTTCTCTCTTCCGTAGTTTCTATACCCTTAGGAAATAATCATGATGGTGGTCCTTTGCCCCCAGACCAGCCAGAACCCTTAAGTTGTATCTTCCCACTTCCATCAAAGGATGGAAAGATAGGTTTTTCTTTGCCCAAGTTGAGGGGTAAGGATCGAGTGGGAAATTCCCAACACCGAGCCAAACAAGGACCCGACAATTCTCCCAAGAGATCAAGAGGTGTTCGGACAGTTGATCACTGCCGACGTCCCTCGATGCAACAAGCTGCTAGCCAAGGAGAATCTTCGGCTAGCAGGCCTTATTCCTGGCGATGGTGAGCAGCCACAACTTTTCATCCCTTCATCTGTTCTCCTCTTCTTCTTTTTTAATCCTTTGGCTTGTGCAGATATGGCACCATCGCTTCAAGTAGTGAGAAAGGCCACCGCTAAGGAGAGAAGGGCCCGAGCGGATGGAGCCCCTGCCGAGAAGAGGGCCAAAATCAAAGTCGTTAAAAGAGCCAAGGCCGGAGGAGCCTCAGGAAGAAATGAAGCCAAGGAAAGGAGATGGCCTCGATCACCTTCACCAGCGCCGCCCTCATCTCCCATCGACTTGACCAACACTCCCCCAGAGCAGAGGACCAAAGCGCCGCTGCCACCGCCTGCTGCTCTTGAGGTGGAGCCAACCAGCTCGGCCACAGGGCCAGTTCCAGAAACTGCCCTATCCATCGAAGAGGCGGTGGCCGAGGAGCCTCCACAGGCTGAAGTGCCAGTGAAAGAGGCACCACTGGCATCTGATCCAGCGTCGGTGGCTCCAGCATCTGTCGGTGCTGCAGAGGAAGGCGAGACTGACGTGCCTTCCTTCCAATCAATCCTGTTGCATCACAGCCGCTTGGCCAAGCGGACGATGGCTCAGGTCCATGTACCTGAGCTTCAGAGTGTCCTTCAGAACCAAGGGACCTCTGTCTTCTTCTGGGAAGTGTCAGCGGCTCACCTCTGGGTAAGTGTTCTTCCCCTGTCAATTTCAAGGACTTCATTTTCCTCTACTTAACCCGAATAATTTTTGGTACATGCGATAAATTCTTTGGCTGCCGTCCGAGGTCTTTTATCCCAAGCTGAGGCTACCCTCAGCCAGCTGCAGGAAAACGCCAATCAAGCCGAGGCCAGAGCAGAAAAGGCCGAGGCAGCTCTAGAGGCAGCCCAAGTGGAGGTGGCACAGGCACAAAGGGCTGAGGCCGAAGCCAAGGCCGCCCAATTCATAAACCTAGCCCAGGCTGAAAGGGCACAGGAGGCGCTTGAGGTGGCTCAGCGCCAGGCGGCCAATGAGCTTGATAATGCTCAGGTGGTGGAGGAAAAACAAAAGGTGGCAGAGGAGAAGCAAAAAATGGCAGAAGCGGAAGTTTTCTTGCTGAAGCACCGATTGCACTCTGCCACCGTTGAAATAAAAGTGGCTGAGGAGCGGGCCGAGAATGCCAAGGAAATCGCCCGCCGATCCGATGCTGAGATAGCCGAGCTGAAGGCAGCAGTGACCGTGGCTGAGAAGAAGGCCGCCGAGGCCATAAAGAATTTTAGGAAGTCCGATGCCTATGATGAGGAACTGGCTGAGACCACTGCCTTCGCGTATAACAGCGGCTTCCAGGATTGCAAGGATAAAATACGAAGACTCTACGGTCTCGAGGGAATCGAGGAGCTGGAGCCAGACGAGGCTCCCGAGGATGATGGCCTAGCTCCGGCTGAGCCTTGAGTTTTTTTTTTTTGTAATGAGGCATGACAAGAGCCGGCAATTTTGTATGTTTAACAATCAATGAAAAGCAACTTTTTGTTAATCATCGAGATTCTGCATGCTCATTTTAGTACCGAGGCCGGGGCCAAGATCGTAGATCCCCTTTAGGAACCGACGCTGTAGTTAGGACTTGGCCGATACTTGACATCGGTGCTGAGGCTGGAGCCAAGATGCAGAATTCAAAACCAGAGCCTTAAGACTGAAGTTGAGATGGAGGCGCATTAAACGCCGATCCAACATAGGCTTATGTACCAACATGAAACTGGGTTAGAGCACCGACCTTTAATCGAGCCTGAGTGTCGATGCAGGGTCGGGCGTAAGTACCAATATCGAGTCGGACGTGAATGCCGATGCAAGTCGGGGTAGAGTGCCAACGCAGGGTCGGATTTAAGTGCCGATGGTGTTGGTAGAGTGCCGCCAAGGAGTCGGACTTGTGCTGACGCGGGGTCGGGCTTGAGTGTCGACGCGGGGTCGGGCTTGAGTGTCGATGCGGAGTGTCGGCGCTTGAGTGCTAACGCGGAGTCGGGCTTTGAGTGCCGACGCGGAGTCAGGCTTGAGCTGAATAAGTAGGATTGCTTGAAGGGACTTTCATTAGTGAAAAGCAAACATCATTTTTGGAGACATGCTCAAGCTTACGATATTAATATCTTTACTGGTAATACCGACGGAGATTGTCCGCGTTCCACGTACGAGAAAAAGGTTTCTCTCCCAGTTCCTCGATCCGATATGCTCTGCGATGAAGTGCATCGATGACTCGGTAAGGTCCTTCCCAGTTGGGAGACAACTTTCCCCCCTCTGTTGGTTTGGAGACTTCGGCTCGTCTGAGGACCAAGTCTCCAGGAAGGAATATTCTGGGGTAAACTCGGGCATTGTAATACCTTGCAGTCCTTTGTCGGTAGGAAGACATTTTGAGTTATGCGCGATCGCGGAGCTTATCGATAAAGTCAAGGCTGGCTCTCAGCTGGTTGGGATTGTCCTTCTCATCGTACGATTGTGTCCGGGGACTAGGGATGCCAATCTCCACTGGAATGACTGCTTCCGACCCAAACACAAGGCTGAAAGGAATTTCTTCCGTGAGGGTTCGGGGCATCGTGTGATAAGCCCACAGCACGTTCGGGAGCTCCTCCGCCCATCTTCCTTTGAAATCATCCAAACATGTCCTAAGCCCTTGAAGGATTGTCTGATTCGTCACTTCGGCCGCTCCGTTTGTTTGCAGATGACCGACAGAAGTGAACCTTTGATATATTCCTAGTCGGCACAAAAGTCTCTGAATAGAATGTTGTCAAACTAGCGTCCATTGTCAGTAACAAGTGTGTAGGGTAGTCCAAACCAACAAATAACAGACTTCCAGAAGAAGTTCTTCACCTTGACTTCGGTAATCTTGGCTAGTGCTTCGGCCTCTACCCACTTGGTGAAGTGGTCGATGGCAACGAGCAAAAACTTCCACTGACCAGAGGCTGAAGGGAATGATCCCAAGATGTCCATTTCCCACTGGGCGAAAGGTCATGGAGCCAACAGGGGGCTCAGCCGAGAGGTTGGCAGCCGTTGAATGTTAGCATGCCACTGACAACTATCACACTTCCGGACCAGCTCGGCTGCACCTTTCCGCATGGTGGGCCAGTAATAGCCTTGGCATAGGGCCTTGTGTGATAGTGCTCTGCCCCCCAAGTAATTTTCACAAATACCTTCATGGATCTCACAGAGGATGTAGTTAGCATCTGCAGGACTAACACATCTGAGGAGGGGATGAGAGAAAGATCTTCGGTATAGTTATCCATCGAACATCAGGAACTTGTGTACTCGCCACTTGAATAGCTTGACTTCAGCGGGGTCGGCTCGGAGGGTGCCGGTGGTGAAGTATTGGATGTAAACATCCATCCAGGAAGGCTCTTGGTGAACTAGCATGGATTCTTCCACCGCGTCGATGCTTGGGGCTTCCAAATGCTCAACGTAGGTTCTTCCCAAGGTCCCGTCAGCCAAGGTGGCTAGCTAGTAGCCAGGACAAAGCATTAGCTCTAGCGTTCTCCTTCCGGGGAATGTAACTGACACTAAAGTGGGCTAGGGGAGAGGCTTGTGACTATACCATACTCAAGTAACGGGACATAGTAGGATCTCGAGCCTCATACTCCTCCTTGTCAAACCTCGTACTCCCCCTTGATTTGACCGGAGATGAGTTGGGAGTCAGTGAAAACTCTAAGGCATTTCACCCCGAGTTCCTGTGCCAGTCTCATTCTTGACAGTAAGGCTTCATACTCAGCCTGGTTGTTCGTGGCTGAGAAAAGGAAACGAAGGGCATACTCGGTCACAATTCCGTCCGGGCTTGCTAAGATGAGGCCCGCCCCGCTTCCTTGAGAATTTGATGCTCCGTCCACGTGAAGGATCCAGTCCTCCCCCCTTCCCTCGATTGTAGCATCCGAAGGATTTGCATGGGGCTCCTTCGGCTGCTCTTCCGCTCAAGTGCACTCAACTAGGAAATCTGCTAGGACCTGAGACTTCATAGCCGACCTAGGTCAAAATGATAGGTCAAATTCCCCCAGTTTGAGTGTCCACTTCGCCAGCCAGCCAGAGGTATCAGGACGAGAAAGGATTGCCTTGAGTGGTTGATCCGTGACCACCATGATTGGGTGAGCTTGGAAATAGGGCCTAAAGCGCTGGGCTGAGACGATCAAGGAAAAGATAATCTTTTTGACTCTGAAATATCTGATCTCCGTATTGTGAAGCACCTTACTGGTGTAGTACACTGGCTTTTGTGTTCCATCGGCGTCCATGCAAACAAGCACGGAGCTGACGGCCTCGAGTGAGGCCGTAAGATATAGGAAGAGCTCCTTCCCGCCCATTGGCTTGGATAACAATGGCGGAGTGGATAAGAACTCCTTTAACTCCTCGAAGGCCTTCTGGCACTATTGCGTCCACTCAAAGCTGTTGATTTTGCGCAGTGCCTTAAAGAAAGGTAAACACCTCTCCGCAGACTTAGACAAGAAATGGCTCAAGGCCGCTACCCTTCCGGTTAGGCGCTGCACCTCCTTCTTATTGGCCAGGGACCTCATGTCTAGGATGGCTCGGATCTTATCAGGGTTAGCCTCGATCCCACGCTGCATCACCACGAAGCCCAGGAATTTGCCCGTCGTGACCTCGAAGGCGCACTTGCGGGGGTTTAGCCTCATTTGGTGTCGGTGAAGATTGTCAAAAGTCTCTACAAGGTCAGCAATATGGTCAATGGTACGGACGCTCTTGGTTAACATGTCATCTATGTACACTTCCATGTTGCGCTCGATCTGGCCTTTAAAGATTTTATTCATCAGCCTCTCGTAGGTAGCTCCCGTATTTTCAATCTGAATGACATTACTTTGTAGCAGTATGTCCCCTTCTCGGTTACAAACGAGGTAGCTTCCTCGTCCATCGAGTTTATTTTGATCTGGTTGTATCCCGAGAAGGCATCCATAAAGCTAAGGGTCTCGTGACTGGACGTGGCGTCCACCAGTTGGTCAATCCATGGCAGCGGAAAGCTATCCTTGGGGCATGCTTTGTTGAGGTCGGTGAAATCCATGCACATCCTCCAGCTCCCGTTAGCTTTGTGGATCATCACGACATTGGCCAACTAGTTAGGATAATGGATTTCTCGAATGTGGCTTGCAGCCACCAGCTTGCGGATTTTCTCGTCAATGGCTTTCTGTCAGTCTAGGGCGAAGCTTATCTTCTTCTGCCGAACGGGATGACATCCCGGTTTGATATTGAGTTGATGGGTAATTATCTCCTCGGGGATACCCGGCATGTCAGATGATGACCATACAAAGATGTCAGAGTTGGCTCGCAGAAAAGCAAGAAGCTGATCGCGCGCCTCTTCCGAGAGTAGGGCTCCAACTTGGATGGTCCTCGTCGGGTCTTCCCCCAATGGTAAAATCAGCAGGTGCTCGGCCGGCTCCCCTCTCCTCTCCAAGTCTCGGGGGTCGATCGGCTCGGGTGCTGTAGCCGACGCTGCTCCCTGTGGGCTGGGGGCCAAGTGGTAGCAGAGCGATAGTGGGCTCTGCTCCCCCTCATCTTCCCAACTCCCTCACCGGTAGGGAACTTTACTAGTAGTCTTTTGGTGGAGATAACGACATCCAAAAGGTTCAAACCGGGTCTCTCAAGGATGGCGTTGTAAGCCAGCGGGATTCAGACTACAAGGAAGTTCATGAGGACCGTGCTCTGGCGCGGTGAAGTCCCAGTTGTAACAGGGAGAGTGATCTCCCCCTCGACCCTTACAGAATCTTCAGTAAAACCCATTAGGGGTGTGGTGGCGGGTCGAAGGGAGTTGTTAGACAAATTCATCCGAACAAAAGCTTCGTAGCTCAAAACATCAACTGAACTTCCACTGTCTACTAAAATTCTCTTTACAGGGTACTTTGCTATCGTCATAGATACGACGACGCTATCGTCATGTTTGTTAATTACCCCTTTTAGATCTCTTTTAAAGAAAGGAATTACAGAATTTACCCCCTCCTCACGCTGCCTTTTAGAATTGTTACATGTCCCCCAGGAGATCATGGCTACCGTCTTCTCCGTCGGGGCGTTGTCCATGCCGATCTGAGGTGCAGGAGGTGCCGACGGGCCCGGGGCAGCAGGGTTTCCTCTTTACGAACTTGCCTAGGTGGCCCTGCTAGAAAAGTTCTTCGATTGCCTTCTTCAATAGCGGCAGTCTTCTGTATCGTGGCCATAGTTTATGTGGTATCAACAATATAGCTCTTTACTGCGGGGAACTCTGGGCCTCATGGGGGGTGGATGCCGGAGGTAGGGCTCATCCTCAATCTCTAACAGAATGTGGGATATTGGGCCAAGAAGAGGAGTGAAGTGTTCTTTGGGAACCAATGCCTGGGGTCGGTTATCTGGGCGACGAGGCGGCTCAGGCTTTCTGGACCGCACCCCGGCAGAATCTGAAGGTCCCGGCTTCTTATCGGACCCTTTGTCAGCCTCCCTTCTGGAGGAGTCAGCTTCGTCGGCGCAGATATACTTCTACGCCTGGCTCAGCAATTCGGCGTAAGAGCTGGGAGGCTTTTTGTCTAAGGAATAAGCGAACATGGAAGGACAGAGTTCCCGCTTCAAAGCCAGAGTGGCCACAGAGTCTTCAAGATTGTAGACCTCGAGTGCAGCCCCCTTAAACTGAGCCACGAAATCCTTCAGGGTTTCGCCGCTCCTTTGCTAGACGGCGAACAGGCTATCAGCCACCCTGGGGATCTTCCAGCACGCATCGAAGTGGGCCAGGAAAGATCGTTCGAGTTGTCTAAAGGAATTGATACTTCGTGGTGGCAAACAGGAATACCACGCACGTGCCGCTTTCCGAAGTGTAGCCAGGAAGGCGACGCAAAGAAGAGAGTCTGTTGCTCCCTGGACTTGCATAAGGACCTTGTAGCTTTACAGGTGGTCCAGGGGGTCTGCAGTACCATCATATGGGTCTAGCTGAGGTAGGCGGAACCGCAGCGGGACCGGCTCCTCCATAATACGACGAGACAGCAGGGGACGATGGTCGTAATCTGCCCCATGAGGGTTGGTAATCCTACCGTTGAGCTCCTCCAGCCGCTGATGATACTCGTCCAATCACCGCTCGGCCCGACAAGCGATCTTTCTATTGGAATCTTCCTTTGAAGATTTAGAGGACGAGTAGGGAGAAGGTTGCTGGCGCAGAGAATGCACCGGCTTAGGTTCCTTCCACTACGCCACTTGGGAAAGTGATCAGAGTGATGGGAAGGAGACCATCACCGCTTGAAGGTCTCCCGATAACGAGACTTCAGGGATGCACGGTGGAGGACCTCTAGAGGGGTCCTACCACGATGAAACTGGCTGGTTCCCTGGTCCTCAGCATGGGGTGGAGAACAGGATGGCAAGGGTGTGGTAGCGGAGCACTATTCCTATAGCCCCCGAACCACTGCCATCAGGTCTTGAACTTGCTGGGTCAGAGCATCGAGCCGGTCAGCCTGGATAGGCTGTGGCTGTATGGGGGGCGGAGCAGGGAGGTTGACCTCCTGTTGCTCAACTTGTGGGAGGCGTCCCCCAACCTGACTGGTGGAGGCCTCTTGAGCACATGTAACCGCCATCTTTTTTCTTGCAGAGGTTGCGGGGTCGCAAATGCAATGTTTGTGCTACTGCCTTGTGAGCCCCTTCCTGGCGCGCCAATCTATTGCTGCCATATCACCTCTCAAGAGCACTGGGCGAGAAAAGGGCTTCACAGACTTTCCAGAGATGACGACTGCCTCCTTTTGACTGAAAACCTGCAAGAAAAGTTTCGGACCAATGGTTCCGATGGGGACCCTCCGATGCTCAAGTCAGTGATTTGGAGAACAGGAATTAGGATGAGAGAAGATATCCCCCCTTCATTGTGAGTCGGGGGCTTTATATACCTGTTCAGGGGTCCCTCTTACCCTTTGCAGATAACAATCAAATCCAATCTTCCGCTAAGATCGGCTCCGTAGGTGGGCGCACAGCTGCTAAACGCGTACCGTGAATATCGGTAACTGCACACAGTATCTGTAACTGCTCGTGATCCTAATAAAAAGCGGGTGAGCGGGCTACGCGGCAGTTTCTGGGGTGTTTCAAATTACTCTGTTCAATGTTCGGAGTTGATTTCACGACTGGAACTATGGATTGATAGTGTGATGCCCCTCCCAATAGTCCCACATCGGATAATTGGGAGTTGGTTAAGTGGTTTATATGTAGTAAAGCAAGAAGGACAAGGCACCAATTGGATCCCTTTTTGGGCTGTGGTGGCCTAAGTTGGTGTAGACCTTTTCCGTCTTGCTTTCTTGTAACGAAACGGGCCCATGGGCCCGGATCGTTACAGATAGCATGCGAGGCGAGACCCGAGGCGGGGTTCGAAGCCGAGGTCGGGGATGATGTTGAAACTGAAACAAAGTTCACGGTTGAGACCGAGGCGGAGTCCAAGGTCGAGGCTGAAGCCGAGATCGAGACCGAGCCGGGACCGGTTCTAGGACTAACTGAAATTATTTTTTTTATTTTTTTTATTTTGTACAAAAGCGGGCGATCACACTAACCTAGTGCGAGTCAGCCCAGAAAGGTCCGAATACAAAAATTGCTGTAAAATAGATTGACAGGGATCGCTCGGCTTCCAATACCACGATCCATCATGCTGGGCCATAAAAGACGCTACCCAATCCGCCGCCGAATTGGCTTCTCTGTAAATGTGGCGAATCCGGGTACAGACGACCTTGGAAAGGATGGAACGAATGTCTGTAAGAATCGGATTAGTATGATCAGAATGACAGTTCTCCTTCTGCAACCAGGAAATAACCGCCGTTGAATCACCCTCAATGACAATCCTATGAGCCTGTAGAGTCCTGACAGCATAAGAAATGCCCGCCCAGGCCGCATACAGCTCAGACATCAAGACGGAGGAGTCAATAGATCCAAAACCTCCCGCTCCCAGAAGCTCTCCCTGAGGGTTACGGACAAGGAAACCAGAACCAGCCGCTCTGCCACGAACACTGCCATCAAAATTGATTTTGACGAACCCTGGAGGAGGGGGATCCCAAGAGATAAGCACCGAATGACGGTTCGCTGCCGAAGCAGCAGGGGATCCCCAGAGGCCAGAGATATCAGAACCAACCCGAGCATAGTCCATGACCAATAAACTGATTTTCCTCATAATTCTGAAAGAAGACACAGGGTCGTCCGTAAAAAGAACCTAGTTTCTTGATAACCATATATGATAAGCCGTGGCAATCCAACAACTGCACCTCTGCACAGAAGCTCTACGAATATCCAGGAAGAAAGAAGAACGAGGAGAACCCTGATCGTCTCTCCTTACAGAATAACCTACCCTCTGCCATAACCAACTCACTCTGGGGCAGGTAAAGATAGCATGATCTGAGGATTCATCCTCCTCCCTACAAAACGGACAGCACGGATGAATCGCCAGACCTCTTCTAGAAAGAAGAAGACAAGTGGGAAGGCAATCCCACAGAAGCTTCCACAAAAATAGCTGCACTCTGGGGAGGGTGGGAAGCTTCCAAATCCAATCAGCATCAATCGTGCGCTGGGACCCCGGCCTGAAAATCATCATCAAATCCTTGATTGGAGCCCTAGAGAGACATGATTTCTGCCACAATCTGGAGTCAGAAGAGCAACCTGGGATAATGGGCATCAATAGAATACGTCTGGAAAGCTCCGACCCAAAGAAACGGGTCACAGAGGGGATATGCCAGGCAGGGGGATCAGAAGAAATCAGATCCTTAACCCGAAGGTTATAAGGGATGTCAATGCTTATAAAAGAGGGCCATCGTGAGAGAGGAATATCCGAAAACCAGATATCCTGAATAACATCAATAGATGATCCATCTCCCATCATACACGTAACATTACCCCTGATAGCCTGACCAAATCTGCAAACTTCCTTCCACACGGAGGAGCAACCACGAGGAGGCCTGATATAAGAATCCGACACCCAGCCACCATACCTAACACGCATAATAGTACTCCATAGACAATGTGGCTCCAGAAGGAATCTAGAAGCATGTCTGGCAAGGAGGGCATCCCTTCTAACAATCAGAGACTGGATCCCAAGACCGCCATCTTGGATAGGCATGCAAACAGTTTCCCAAGATAAAAGATGCATACCATGACCTTCTTGCGTAGAAGCCCACAGAAAATCACGAAAACTTCTCTCAATCCTCTTAAGACAAGTAATGGGAATAATAGAATTAGACAGAAGATACATGGGAAGGGAGGAGAGGACCGAGCGTATGATAATAATCCTGGCCATCATTGACAGGCCAGTAACCTGCCACCCCTCCATACGCTGATGAATCCTCCTCTCAAGCTCCATGAAATCAGAACAACGGGGACGTCTTCCAGTGATAGGAATCCCCAAATACATCAATCTGTCTGCCTGAGTAGAAATTCCTGATAAAGAAATTATGGCTTCCCTGATAGTTCTTGGAGTCTTCGGGCTGAAACATAAAGTGGATTTTAGAAAATTAACCTTCTGGCCTGAAGCCTGACAATATCTCTGGATAATAGAATAGAAAGACGCCGCATTAACACTAGAAGCATGGCCCAGAAGAATGCAATCGTCCGCAAACAGGAGATGAGATACCAAGGGGCCCTCCGCTCCAGCCATATAAGGGACAATACTCCGATCTCTCTGCGCCTGATGGAAAGCCCAAGACAGATCATCCACAGCTAGAATAAACAGCAAAGGGGACAAAGGGCAACCCTGGCGGATCCCCACAGTAGAGTGAAAGAATCTGGTCGAACTACCATTAATAATTATAGAGAAGGACGGCGTCTGAATGCATGCCATAATCCACTCAATAAACAAGTCATCAACTCCAAACTCTGTAAGAGAGCGACGCAAAAAGGCCCAATTCAGTCTGTCATAGGCTCTCTCCATATCAAGTTTAACAGCCATTAGACTTCTCCTGACCGAAGCTCTCTGTAAATCAAACATAAATTCCTGGGCAATGAGAATATTATCAGAAATAGAACGCCCTCTAATAAACGCCCCTTGTTCTGCAGAAATTAGGCGAGGGATCACCAGAGCGAGCCGACGAGCCAAAAGCCTGGCACAGACCTTATAGAGCGTAGTGCATAGACTGATGGGGCAAAAATGCTGAGGAAGGGAGGCATCAGGACGCTTAGGCACCAGAGAAATAAAGGTCTGATTCCATTCCACTGGAATTTGTTTAGCCAGGAAAACAGACTGAATTGCCAAAACCACCTCCTGACCCACAATGTCCCAATACTGACGATAAAAGAAAGGCGGAAACCCATCAGGCCCAGGGGCCTTATCGGGCCAAGGTCCCAAAGAGCCGCCCTAATCTCATCCGCAGAAATTGATCTGGCCAACATACTGTTATCTACTGAAGAGACTTTCACAGAATCAGAAACCGGAGTAACAGGCCCTCCCGCACCAGAAGAATCAGTCCATCTTGACTGGAAGAAGTGAAGAATCATCTCCCTAATAGATTGGGAATCCTCCCGAGAATTGCCCTCTTCATCAACTAATCTCCGGATCCTATTGGCAGCACGCCGCTTCAGGGTAGCCTGATGGAAAAATCTAGTATTACGATCACCATCACAAATCCACTGAGCTCTGGATCGCTGCCACCAATAAACCTCCTGCTGACGCAGAAGAGAATGATGCTGAGCAAGCTTATCCCGAAGAGAAGAGAGGTCCGAGTCCTGCAAACAACCGTCCTGATCTTCCTTAGCCTGAAGAGCACTAATATCGCTTTCAGTCTGTTCAATATTTCTGACCAAATCCCCCAACTCCACTCTACTCCATCTGGATAATCTATGCCTGGTCATCTTCAGACGGCGAGATAAACGATAAACTGCATTACCCCTGACCGGGAGATGCCAGATGTGATGAATAATAGCACGAGCAGCTGAATGGGCAGACCAAAACTGCTCAAATCTGAACTGCTTGCGCTGATGCTGACCAATCTCCGTAGAAATCAAAATAGGGCAGTGATCAGAAGCAATTCGAGGAAGATGAGAGACAGTAACCGCAGGGAACAGATGAAGCCACTGAGCTGAAGCCATTGCTCTATCCAACCTCTCCCAAACACGAGCTGAACCCTGCCGATTATTACACCAGGTGAATTGGGGACCAGAGTATCCCAAATCCATCAACCCAGCAGAATCAATGAAAGATCTGAATTCAGTTATGTCAGCAGAGCCAGTAACTCGTCTACCCCCTCGTTTCTCACTGGGCTCCGTAATGCAATTGAAATCCCCAGCAATAACAGAAGGAATACCTTGGTCAAGAAGGGAACGAAGTTCAGACCAGAGATACCTTCTCTCCCTATAATCCGTACTGGCGTAGACTGCCGATAATAGCCAAGGCTCCGAAGCACCTTCAGAGACAATCATACTTATCTGTTGATTGCACTGATGGAAAGCATCAATCGTAACCGCAGTGGAACGCCAAAGAGCCAGCATACCTCCAGACAACCCTTCAGCCTCCACAGCATACGAGGACCATGAACGGGCCATTTGCTTGCGAAACCGAGCCAAGCTCTCACCCGATAGTCTCGTTTCCAAAAGGACACATATATCAAACTTATGCAGCTGCAACAATCTTCCAAAAGAGGAACGAAAGGATGGCTTTCGAGCACCTCTGACATTCCACAGAAGGATCTTCATTTACAGACTAGGAGAAGTTTGGACCCCTGCATGGTCCTCCGACATAATGCTGTCAGCAATACCCCCTGCCAACGGAGGGGAAACATTAGACTGAGGATCAGGACAACCCAGAGGCCCATCCATCTCCACAGTAGAACCAGGTAATACGGAACTAGGATCCTGGCCTACAGGACTTACGTCAACCACTTTAGCTATAGGCCCAGAATCCTGGATATGCTGCCCCCTTGACCGCTCAAAATCACCGTTCTGGCCGGATAGGGGTAGTTCAAGACCGATTCGAGAAGGAGCAGCGACCCCCCTTTTTTAATCACTGAGGCCTTTCCTTTTCCTTCCGGAGCACCGATTTAGGAAACGACCTAGGAGACAATGACACCTCCGGTCAGGCCCGCTTCAAGGAACCCGGGAACCCATCCCTACAGTCCATGCAGCCTTCATCTCCCACCTCCAGGTCAAGAGAGGAGAATGGATTAGAAGTCAAAACTTCATTGTTTAGAGGAAGCTCCCTGGCACAGTCGCTTCTCACTGGCTGCTGCTTCAGTGCCTTAAGTTTCAATACGGCACTAGCAGGCACAGCCCCTGACTTCAAAGGAACAGGGGAGGACTTCTTCCCCAACTGTCTCAAGGCAACTCCAGAGCCTCCAGCGGACGAATTAGAAACAGATGACTGCCTTCGAGCCATCTTCACCGGAGTCTTCCAACCTTCACCACTACCCTCAGCCCTTATGCGAAGCCCGTCCATAGAAGAAGGGGAAACAGAAGCGAAGGCTGCGGAAGACTCGGACACAATCGGGCGAGAGCTACTCCTTCCGACTGACTGAGAACCCGGAGCACCTCTCCTCTGTCTCAAAGCTGCAAGCCATGGACCAAAAACAGCATCCGACGCCTGAACCTCCTGAGCCGACGAAAGCGAGCAGGGACCTCCCAGATGGATCGAACCGCAGCTCCAACACAGCCCATGAAGGTTCTCGTAAGAGAACTGTTGCCAAAACCTCAGGCTGAGGCCTTGCACTCGAGCTCCAGGACGAAGAGGGCGAGAAAGATCAATCCTCATGCATACCCGTGCAAACCCTCCTCCTCTGTTTCTCTCCAAGGTAGCAGCATCGGGACAAACGAATTCCCCCGCCAAAGCCAGAATTGGTTTGAGGAATTCATCTTTCCAGAACTCCAGGGGGAGGTTCGGCAGACGAACCCAGACCAACGCCACCGGGACTGAATCCACTGACGGAACAAAATCCGGCCGCCAACCCTCGATACCAATGACCTGGCCATTGATAACCCACGGCCTTTGCAGCACTAGCTCCCGCGCTTCAGGAGATTCAAAACGCAACACATGACACCGGAATGCCATGCTGGTCGGAGCGATCTCCCCTGGAACTCCGGCGCGTCGGAATTCTCTGAGGAAAGCTTCCGCCGGAACCCAACGGTTGTATGAGCGAGCAATAACGGCAGTATTCAACCATCCAGCAACCTCCTCAGCAAGCTCCGCAGCAGGGAGAGACACAACCTCAGGGAAGGCAGTCTCTAATCTAGCCACAGCGGCCGGCGACGGGGACGAAGCCACCCATTCAAACCCTCCTTCCGCCGCTGCACTGCCGGACGCCCGGCCAGCTTTCGCCGAATCCGAAGCCATAGGAGGAGCGGAGAGGAAAAAAGGGAACTGCTTGATCACGGGGAAGAGTCGACGACAAAGATCACCGGAAGATCGGGGACGAAGCAACAGGAGCGCGAATCATGGTCACATCATGGTCACATCATGGTCATGATCAATACTCCCGATGTGATTAGTCACATCATGGTCAATACTCATGGTCAATACTCATGTGATTAGTCACATCATGATCAATACTAATCACATCATGATTAGTCACCGGAAGATCGTACCGTCTTTGAGATGTGATTAGTCACATCATGGTCAATACTCCCGAGGCTATGACCTTCATGAGTCATCATCAACTCTGGGAGACATTAAGCATGTTGACCAGCCTGCTGGTAGGCATGGATGATTTTTGCATCAAAGCAAGCTGAAAAGGTGAAACACCTTAATGCCCAACTTCCTTATGATGTGTCCATGTCTAGAGACATGATGCATCAAGCTCATGCCCGTGAAACATATCACCATGACAGGAATCACTGTCAGCCCAAATCAAGAAAGTCCAAATACTTACGTCCTTGCTATTCTCAGCGGAGCCAAAACGATGATTTTTAAGGCAATTTCACCGCCAACTAGCTTACCAAATATATATATATATTTTAAATTTATGAAAGATCTCTATATCCTTTTAAAGTCTCAATTACCTTCATTCATCCATGCAATGTGTGCATATAATTTTTTATCAAAAGATTGATGAAAGCTGATCAATCTAACATTTTTTTTCTTTATATTATTCATTAATTTTCTAGATATTATTATTTTCTTTATATTTTTATAAATAATCTTTTATCGAATATAATATAATATTAAAATTAAGCATTAATTATAAAGAAGTAGTATATGATTGTTATGCAAAATAAGTTTAAAAACATAAAAGTTATTATAAAAAAAGATGGATGAATTTTAATAATCTACTCAAAAAAAGTCATGACACAAAAGGATATTGATAATAAATATCAGAGCCATTTTGTAATATAAGAATTAAAAAATTATTTAGAATAAAAAACAAAAGTATTAAGACTGATAAAATATTAAATAATTTTATTATTTATGAAACATGAATATAAACAAAAATAATTAAGAAAAATATTTTTTTTTTTAAAATTTATATTAAAAATATTATTTTTAAAACTTTTCATCCTTAATTTTAAAACCAATGCCAAATATATGGATCTCTATTCGGGCCAATACAAAATTACTATTAGGTTGTGTTTGGTAACCAATAAATGGGGTCTATCTATGAGATAACTATATTTGATATATCTTTTGAATTGCAATCTATGTTGTAGATTATCTCAAAAGAATAGTTATCCATATTATCATATATATAGTAATTTAATAATTTTTGTTGATAAAATTACCTATGTTTCCTTTGATCGCTTCTACTCACCTCTGCCTCGTTGTATTCTTAGAACCACATCCTCTACTGTAGAGTTGGGTCATGAATCTTTGCAACCTAGAGCTCCATGGCATCTTCAAACGTCGCGGAACTTCTTCCAATCGGTATATCATTTATAAATATAATTTTTTTAAAATATTATTATTTATAAATATAAAATTTTAAATTAAATATATAATAATATATATTTTTAATAAATTTAATTTAAAAATATTTTGAGAATTTGATGTTATATACTGATAACTAGTTTGTCATACCAAACACAGTAATCAATATTAGTGTAGCATTATCTATATATATCGAACATGATAATCAGCATGGTAATCTATCAAATGGTAATGTATCTTTTAAGCAATCCTCGTTATCACGCACGATTGTTAGGTGATTCATCAACATAACCTTAGGTTTTGTTAGCAAGTTATATTGTTCTATCCTGTTTTAAAAGCTTAAAGCCTCCTTCCTGGCCGACCAATATGGCTATTGTTTTGAGCGATTAGAGCAGTGAGCATCATGGCGTGGAGATTGTGTGTCACCATTGCTGTAGAAACCGTGCAAGAATAAGTATTGTATACTGAGCACTAACTATACTAGAGGAATGGACCAAAGCTCACCGTATTTTACCATCGTATTACTGTAAAAAATAATTAAAATAAAACCATTATAATATTTAATGGCAGCATAATGGCTGAGTTAATTATGAATAATACAGTACTATTTTTCTTTATTTCAATGATCTTATCGTATAAATTACATTAAATATTTCATAATATTGGATAACAATTATGGTATCAGATTTTTTTTATAAGGAAACTTTAAATTTTCTTTTGGGTATGACTGTAAAACCCACTGCCATTTAACGCTTAAAACCCTCTCAAGGCCCGGAGGGAAGTTTTAAGTTGTTTCTCGTCGAACGTTAGGAACGCGATGGCCCTCGCCGCCGGAATCACCGTTTCTTTACTCCCTTGGTCGACCAAATCTCGCATCGTCTCTTTCCCTCGGCCCTCCTTCAAGCCCGTCTCTCCCCTAGATCCATCTCTTGCATGGCTTCTCTCAGCGTCGCCCCGACCGTTTCGATCTCCGAGACCTTCTCCCGGTTGAGGGAACGAGGAAAAGTAAGCGGCGGTGTTCTTTTGAATGCTTTTATGTTGGTACCATTTTCTTCTTATTTTGCCGGTAAATCTCGTTTTCTTGATTACTTTTTGGTGCACCGAATTCTGTCGATTTCTAATGTCTCTGCTTCCTGATATTTGTTTCAAGTTATTTTTTCCCCCTTCTTCTCTACCCCTGCGTTTTATGTGTTCTTTCTTTCTCTAATTCTAAAAATTGCGTTCCTTTTAGCCGAGCATACGTTTTCTATTCTTCTTTTTCTTCCTTTGTCAGTGTATTAATTTTCCCCGGTCATTTATATGTTTGTTTTGTCCCTGAAATATTAGCTACGATGGTTATGGTCTCGCTTTTTTGCCGTTTGGATGGAGTAGAAATCAAATCTTTTTGAGGTCTGACACGCATTATTCTCTTTTATTTGTAGATTTCATCTGTCACCTTTTGTATTTCATGGGAGTTGGCATAGGAAAAATCAAATATTGGATGCTTGATTTCCGCGTGCATACACATGCTATCTATTCTTTCCATTTAGCTAAAAAGGCTTTCTGAAATCTTTCAATAGTATACTGTCATTTGGTTTCATCCATCTTGGCCATTTGTTGTTTGCTATATTATGTCTTAGTTATCTCCAGCTGTTCTATTTGGCCATTTGTTGTTTGCTATATTATGTCTTAGTTATCTCTAGCTGTTCTTTTTTTTTTTTTTTTGGAATTAAATATTGTCTTTTTTACTCAGCATTTCCTTATCATATTCTTTTCTGAGGCCTAGGTTTTTTTTTTTAGGTGAGTGGTTTTGATTGGAAACCGAAACAGCTGAACATGCACTGGGACTTTACCTTTTTTTAAAAAAATATTTTTTCGCATATCTGTTATATCCGTGGCTTCTGTGATCTCTTCCCAGTGTCTCCCTTCATATTGGAATCTTGTTATTGAGCTTATTGTTTTCCACCCTTTATTCAGTGTATATGGATTTATTAATTGGTCAATCTGGCAACTGTACATGGGATGAGAGATATCAAATGGCAGGACTAGAAAACAAGAGAGCCGATGTATGTCTTAGGAATTAATTATTCATGATCACACACAATCTTATTTTGTTCTCTTGATTGCTTTTAGTTTCTTTTACATTATCCATTGTCTGGTGGTAGCAATAATTATATACTTACATCCGTTAACTTATTTAATTTCTAGTGTACTGTCCCTTGAGGTTATTGTTTGCTAATAATTTGGACATAATACCGGCTCTACTTTGATGATGCATAATTTCAAGAAGAACTAGTACTAATTGCATAGAGTTTTATAATTAAATATATATAAGAATTTTCATTTTTACTTTATAGTCCTATTCACTTTGTTTCAAGGTTTAATGCTTATTTATAGCTAAAATTTTTTTGTGTTGATTTTGTTTTAAACAAAATTTCATCATTGATTTGAGATAAGGCTTTATCATAGCAGCTGCAATGACATTAGTTGTAATTTTGTTAAGAATGATTGGAAAAGGTTGCATTAAACTACTCTCAGATAGCTGTGGTAATTTTTGATGCTTATGGTTGTTTTAGCCAAACAATGTTTGGTATAATCTGCCATTTGATAAGTTTTGTACAGTTAGATGCTACTTTATCTGAAAACTTTGTGCTAGTGCAAACTGTCCTTTTGTCCTAGTTATTTGGTGCACTAACCCTGATAAAACCCAACAAGGTAAGAGCTGATAATCTTTTGGTACATTTATCTCCGTACACACTCAATTATGCATATCCATTTTCTCATCCATAGACCCCCATGAACATACTTAAATGCATCTATTCGTTCATACATTCATGCCTGCTTGCTTTCAGAACTACAGGCTTACAAGTTTATGCACTCATGGATACATAAAATGGATGGAAGGAATATTTGGGAGAATTATTAAGTCATATTCAGAAGCATGATTGGTTATTAAATGACATGGATGTTTAAATATATAATGTAAAAACCCTATACTGATAGTGGATTCAGCCCTTCATTTTACTTTGTCAATGATCATTTTATAATTCTTCAATTTCTTGAAAAAAGGATAGAATAGAAGTGCGAGACAGATAAAGAATCTCACATAGAACCTCATACTAGAGGACTAGGACTGATTTACATTTTCTAATATTTAACCATATTAATCAAGTTCATATTGCTGGACATGCAATATTTGCTGACATGAAATAGAGGCATTTGTGATCAGTATTATGGGAAGTCTTCTTTTATAGTTTACAGGGGCACTAACTACTATTAAATCCATCTATCTCGATAAATCAAAATTCCATGGTTGAGTCAAACATAACCACATGGGTAAGGGTGCAAGCATCCAAGACTAATGTAAGCTATCCTGTTATTTAAAGTGCTTCAAAAATTCCATGTATAATTACTTCATCATAGCAGAAAATTGCCTCTAAGTTGCTTGAGGTTTCATTAGCCTATATGAGAAGGCAATGCTTGATGGCGTGACAGAAGTGCAAAGAAGCTTCATGACATGTTGCAGAGGGTTCGAAAGTACTGATTCTCTAGGAAATTTGAAAAATGTACATGCATATAAGATGAGACTTTATCTTCTTCTTCTTCTTCCCCCTTCCTGTTTCATCTTGTAGAACTGATATGCTACCTTGAGGTACATCAACATCCAATAAGTGGGAATTGAATGCTGTTCAATTGGACCAGACCTTATCTTGCCATCAATGGCTGAGGATTATATTCTTAAACATCAATTTGGCTTGAGTGGTTGAGGGAGATTGCTTGGCAACTTGATCTGAGAGTGACTGTCAGCAAATGGCTTCAAAATGGTAGAAGTTGATTGTCAAGGCCTGCGACATGATCTTGTGCTTAGATTCCATGTATCCTAACTACAAAGTAATGGAAGATATGCAATCGATTCAGAAAATTAGTAAACGGAGCAATTTCTTTATGATTGAGTTTATTGTAAAGTTAGAGTTGTCCTAACAAAGGTTACCAAAAAAGATATTCCAGTTCACAATGCACGTCAGTAAATCACGTGTAGCGACAATGAATCTCTAGTTACTAAAGTTTGAACTCATATGCTGCCTCACCTGCATATCATATCTTGGAATTAGATTAATATGATAGATACTTGTCCTATACAATTTAGTCACCAATATGATATTATTGCCAAATTTGCAACAAATGTGTTCGGTCATTAGATGGACTTCCAAATACTTGTTGGTTTCTTTGTCATTTTACTTTTAGGGACTCTTCCTAGGTCGGTGGAAACACAACCTTAATTTGATAGGGAATCTGCTAGTCTTTTTTACTTGGGTGCTAACTGCTATTGTTTCCAATTCTTTAGGTTGCATTTATACCTTTCTTAACTGCTGGTGATCCTGATCTGTCAACAACCTCAAAAGCATTGAAAGTTCTTGATTCTTGTGGTTCAGACTTGATAGAATTGGGTGTACCCTACTCTGATCCTTTAGCAGATGGACCAGTTATTCAGGTTTTCCTGTCAATACCTTTTCTCTATTCAATTTACAGTCAAACGCGTCTGTGTTATACATATTTGTATGCATTTTTTAGGCTGCTGCTACGCGTGCTCTTGCTAAAGGAACCAGCTTTGAAGCAGTCATATCTATGTTAAGGGAGGTATGGTTATCCCAAGCACTATTCTTTTGTTAAAATTCCTCTTTCTCATCTCTCTCATTATACGCACACACAAGCACGTGTGCCAGATGCAGAATCTGTGCATGCACACATCAATACATACATTTAATATATGCCCAGTATGAGTAACGCTTGAAAATTGACAATTTAGGCTTTAATTAGTTTGTGAGATAAGGGGAAAGCTTGACATGCCATTGTTTCATTGGCTAGTGGTCACACATTTAAGTAATGCAAGCAATCAAAAACAGCAAACATGCAAAACAAAACACTAAAGAGTCAATGCTGAGCTGGAGTCACATATATGTGAGCTATTGAAATGTATTATTTGTAGTATTTTTACTATTAAAGACTTTATGAGAGAGATATTTAGTTCATTATCATAGACATGATGTATCATTGTTTTTTCAGTGGATTTTTATCTTGGCATGTTTGTATTGCATATTGAACATTGAATGGCAATATTTTTGGTTGTTTTGATCATCTTTTCTATGAGGTAATGGTTTGCAATACTTCCATCTCTGACTAGTAGGGCACTGTCTATCTGTAGTCAAAACTGGTTAGGTGACCACAACATGTATGCTTTTTGTGGCTTTTGAATTATGAAACTACTGCAGAATATTTTTTTTGGTACTAGAGATTTTTTAGAACAATTAACAAAATTTTATGTATACGTTTCATATAGACCATGACATGATAAATGTGAGTTAGAAATGGTGGCAAATATTGCCAATCTATTAGTTGATTTTGGTGCCTGGCTAAGATATCCATTATATGACTTTTTGTGAGCTATTCATGTATGATATGTTACCAAAGATGGTGATCATGAATGGGTACTTCAGATGTTAGCAGATAGCATATTAATCTGAAAAAGAGGAATTGGCATGTACAAATAATGAAAAATAAGGAAGAGAACGATATTTTAGGGTTAAATTTATGAAGTAATAGGAATCCACCTAACGGGTAGCCCTGGAATCTACCAAGAAGAGAAATATAACAACAACAATGACAACAAAGCTTTCATCCCAAACTAGTTATGGTTGGCTTTATGAATTTTTTTTCTCCACTCAGCTATATTTTGAGTCATATTTAACTTTTTCTATGTATGAATTTTTTACATAACCGGTCCTAAGTCCGAATAAAGGAGAAGAGTTGCGGTAGATTGATGGCCAGTATAAAACTATAATCACATCCTATGAACCAAAAAGAGAAATGAAGTAATCAAATTCACCCTAAGTATGCTACTTCTTAAACGTGACATAGGCAACAAGAAAACACCCTAATTCAATTTAGCACGACTAGAACTTCATAACTACAATAACTTTTAGCTATTGACACTTATCACCTAGAAATGGTGCCAAAGTTGCCTTATATGATTATGAAACTCTATATGTAATGGAGGAGGCAAAAAGAAATGAAGAGAAATGAAAGAAAGGAGGGGAAAAAACCTATAAAAGAGAAACTGAATCTCACTAATTGAAGTCACAAATTTGACTACAATTAGGTTTGTGCACATTATCTAGTTATTCTTTGTTTCAAAATTAAGGGAGCTGTTGGTGTTTGTTACTGATGCTAAATAGCAACTTTTCACCCATTTTCATTTATTTTCTTTGGTGTCAGTTATCACAGGCAATTGTTCTCAATACATTTGTTGATTAACTTTTGTAATTATGGAACTCAATTGCATGATAGGTTCTCAAATCATGCTATTAATACTGTCTAAGCAGGTAATACCTCAACTATCTTGTCCAGTAGCTCTGTTTACATATTACAATCCAATACTAAAGCGTGGAGTCGAGAAGTTCATGTCTACGGTAAAAATGTTGGCGTACATGGTAATTTGACATACATTTGACTGTATGCATTTAATAATGTTTTGCAATGTCAATTGTCTATGATAAAAATTGTTGGCGTATATGGTAATTTGACATATCATTTGACCGTATGCATTTAATAATGTTTTGCAATGTCAATTGTCTACGATAAAAAATGTTGGCATACATGGTAATTTGACATATCATTTGACTGTATGCATTTAATAATGTTTTGCAATGTCAATTGTGATCTAAACAACTTTGTTAAGTTAGTGTTCTTGTATTTATTGTAGATGCATTAAGAACTTTCCTTTCAAATGCTTACTGATTTGTGTTCTCAGATCATTGGTTAACTGTTATATGATCTTGGTCAAGTTAATAATATGGAACTATGATAGAAAATATGGTAAATTGGTTTTAGACATGCTATGCAATGGATTATTTTTTGTCCAGATCCTCTTTTCTTATAATATGGTAAAATTGTGTTCTTGAACTATTACCAAGCACTTTTGTTTTCTAGGAAGTATTGTTTCGTTTTAAAGGTTACAAAATAACTTTTTTAAGCGACACCAAATATGTTTTTGGCAGCCCTCTTTTTGCTTCATTTGACTGTCTTTAGACTATGCTCTTCAAACCTGTGTAGCTTTAATAATCTCTGTGTTAGTTCTACAGCAGGGCTTGATACATTGAACTTCAAATTCATAAAAAAAACTTATGGTTTTGTTTTTATCCTTTTCTCTGTATAATGAAGAAAGAGAAAAGTTATGGTCATTTGTGGTATCATGAAGCCTTGAAAGATTGTTTATCGAACAATTGGTCAAATTGGTCAAATTAAGGTGCCATATCTAGACCAGGCATGTTAATGTTTACCAAATTGGACTGAAACTTTTTGTTAATTATGAAATTGCGAAGGAATTCAAGAAATAAGATAAGAATTCGATGAAAAATTGAAGAGAGTTGGAAATAAAAGTAACCAGAGTGGAAATATAACATTGGCAATGCTTTACTATCATTTTATTGGAAAAAAATGTAAGAGAAAGTTTATTATGGTAGAGTCACAAATCCATGCTATTCACCCCCTAGATGGGTTAAATTATGCAGACATTATATGAAGGTTTCAATGTGCATATAATCAATATATTATGCTGATCCTAGAAAATTCACCTTGAGGGCTTCTTATTTTTTGAGTTATTGTCTTCCAACATAACAAAACAACCTGTCCCCACAGCGCTACAACTTACTGTGACAGAAGAGTTGCATATAAGAAAAGTAAGAATCTAACCCTTCATTGACCCAAATGTTACATGTATTGCCACTATAGTTAAGATAAATGTTGATCTTATTGCAAATGTCATATGGGTTAATCTTTAGATTCTTCATGACTCAAATGTTGTATGAAACAATCAGAATTGGTGTATAAAATCTCACATGTAAATGTTATATAGACTTAGGTCCAGGTTCATTTAATGGCCATAATGTTTTAGGGATAATGTATATGTGGCTTTGAATTCCACATGCCTAATCCAGTTCTAGGCTGCCCATGCTTGGTTCTTTTTGTAAAGGGATATTCGAGGTTGACTGAGCATAATTACAAAGTACAAACTTGGTTTATTTTTATGAGTTTGAACAAGCCTATTCATTGAGACAAGCTCAAGCTATCTAGTTTCTATATTTTTACAAACCTGGAGTTTGTTCAGGCTTTGTTAATTTATGAGTTGAGCCTCAATGCCAGAGCTTGCCTTGTTTTGTAATCAAATTTTAGTTGCCAAAATCTAGAGGCTGGTACATTGCTCCAGGTAGAAGTTTCCTGGCTACTAAGAATCAAACAAGCTCATTTGAGCCTGTTGTTGAACTGTAATTAATGATATTATGTCAGATTTGTTCAAGAATTCATAACTGTGCATGTTCCTAATAATTCATGATTAAAATTAGGAAACACTTTGGATGAACCACTCAAAAAAAGAAAAAAAGATTAGATCTATATCTAATTGGCTGGGAAATTAGTGATCTCATAAGAATAAACACTTTACACACAGACACACACACACAGAAGAATATGCTGCATCTGATCTAAAATTTCATGGGGAAAAAATTCCTATTTCATCCCTGTTTTAGACAAAATGTACTCATTTATTTGTAAAATATAGGTCTCTCTCTATCTATATATATATATCTCTCTCTCTCTCTCTCTTGCACAGACTAGCTTTATAGGAAATTAAAATCAGGGAAAATTAATTTCAAGAATCCCAATAATTTTACTTGACATTGTGTGGGATCAGTAAAACCTGTTTTCCAGGACCTCTTTAATTTTCTTCTGACTGGATAATCCTTTATGCTGATGTACACGGCAATTCCACATAATGATCTACGTTCTTCTCCCTAAAAATATGCCTAATTTTTTTTATCTGTTACTTTTCAAGATTATTATCTTTAATGTATGCCTTCATTTAACATATTTCAGTTCTTGCTTATTTATTTGTCTTGTGATTTTATTTTTGTGTATTTAATTTTTTGTTGATGTTATTTTTAAAATAATTTCTGGATAACTACCTTCTGCTATCAATTTTTATTAGTGATTGAGTAGTAACAGGTATCATTTTGTAGGACTTGTGGTGCCAGATGTTCCTTTAGAGGAGACTGAAATTTTGAGGAGTGAAGCTGTTAACCATAATATTGAGTTAGTAGGTCCCTTCTTTGTTTTACCTTTTAACTGAGTTGTGTTTGTTTGAATTTTGTCCACATATGCAATTTTATTCTAAATTAGGTCTTTAACATAATTAGAGTCAAGGTAACTGGATATATCCTCCATAATAAATTGAAGTTTTATCAAACAATTAAGTTGAAGTCGTCATATTACTATATTTCATGCTGGTCTCATTTACATTACGGATATCTATTATTCTGTTATGGTCATCTGTTGAGAAGTGATTTATATACATCTTGATGAGTTTTGAAGGCAGCAGCAATTGCGGCATACTACAGCTTCAGAATATAAAACTTTGCAATGATTATTTTTCCATTTGATGGTCTTTTCATAAAATTTCCTATTTGGTTTAGGTTTATTCTCAGTTTTCTTCTTATCTCCTCTTCCTGCCTCTGCTTCAAGTTTGGCAGTTGGCTTCTGATTTACAAGGAGGATGTCCTAAAACTTTGGCTGTACGAGTTAGAACTTAAAAATTATTTGGGAGGAAAACTGTTTGTTCTTTCTTTGCATTTGGCTTTTCAAGCTGTTCATTCTTTAAGTAAGCCCATATTATCTCAATTATCCCCTTTATATCTATTTTGTGTATGCATGTTGTATATGCACGTTAAAATTGGGCATTCCCAGCGAGAAAAGATATGGTACATAGATAATCGAGAGAAATTTGGAAGCATATTGGATGACAGCTCAAAAAGAGGAATCAAAATAATATAGTATCACCTTCCTAGTGCACAGTACTATTTTTTAAATTTTTAATTTTTTAATTTTTTTTGACCATACGTACCAAGTCTTATATTTCCATCAATTTTGGACGCTTGAGATGTAAGGTTAGATGCAAATCATTAGCATGTTTGGTCTTACAGGACATGCATAGCTTACCAGAATCTTAATTGCCTAAGGCAATTCTTATATTATCTGTATGCTGCAATACCATTTAGTTATAGAAATTTGGCATGCAAGCAAACTATTGGTGTAACAGAAAATATTCTGTTAGGAAGAATAACAAAAAATACACTGATTTTTATTGATTGTTGGAGATGTAATGTCACTTATGTGCATTGAATTGCAGGGAATTTATGTTGGTTTTTGATTCCTCAGGATTAAATCACATCTCAGACCATGAGGATCTAGTTTAGAATTTTAGAAGGTTATTAATATGACTCCTTTATGTGAAAGATCATGTGATTCAATAATGTTATCGCATGTATTGATGAGTCTTGATATTCAGCTGGTGCTTTACTTTATCATGCAACATATTGTGATATTGCAACATAAACAAGTACAGGTTTCTGGGAAATACAAAATCACGATAGCAAAGTTTATCGTCATCGTACTGCATGATTTGCATTACCACATTGAAAGATGGATATTTATAACACTATCAATGCCCTCCCATACCTGAGTTGTAAGCACCCACTCTACTATTTGATCTGAGGCCTTGCTTCTATTTCTTTTCTTTCTAAAGTTCATGACATGAACAATTTATGTTATAGATTTATTCAAGTCAGTTTTAAATGAAACAGCATTATATTCCTTCATGTTTTTGACTGAAGTTGATTGTAGTGGTCTTTTCAAAGATAATGTTAAATTGTATTTTAATATGATATTTCCAACTTTACTAACATCTAGTTCTAATGGTTTCAACATACTATATTCCAGGCCTTTCTATCCCTGTTCTTGCACTTGAATGTTCTTCTGTTCCCATTTTCATTTTCATGCAGCCATTATCATATTCAATCAATTTAAAATATTGATTCAAGTACAAGAATTTCTTAGTGACCTTGCCAGCTAGAATATGTGAAAAGGTCTAAAATCTTTTATTAACCTTGCCAATTGTTGACTATAGTGCACAACTTTGTTACATACTTGGTTAATTCCGTGCTCTCTTGCTCATTTGAGTATAGTTTCGGGTGCAAGTACCAAGAATCGTTAACTTTTTATTAAGTTATTTTGGATCAAAAATTCCAAGCTATTTTGTGAATTGATGATTCATTATATTGGCAAATTGAAAGCTAGTCTTACTGATGCTGCTTCCTTTTTCAAATTGTTCTCATTTTGCATTTTCTATCGTTGCATTGCAGGTTCTGCTTACAACACCCACCACTCCAGTAGAAAGAATGAAAGCCATTGTACAAGCTTCTGAAGGATTTGTATATCTTGTAAGTTGTTTTGTAAGACTAGTTGAAATCCTTATGTAGTTCTGTTGGTCTATTTAATAAACATTTTCATGTTAAATTGCACAAAATCACACCCCACCAAAACCACCATTCACCAAGCAGAAGCACCACACTGGAACATCTAGAAAAGGCAAATGCAATTTCTTTTACCTTGAAGAGGTCGTTTATCTTTTGATATTTCAGGTTAACTGTTGCTGTATTATCAATAGGTTTTCCACTGTTTCTCCCTCTCTTTTTTTAAGTTTAAGTTTGCTTTGTGCTAGGAAGCCATCCAATTGTAATTTATTTGAACATCTTATTTTATTACGGTTTTGGATCATTCAAGTTTGGTGATAGTGCATCACCAGATAGCTGCTATAGTGCTTTCCAATGTGAAGTCCTCACAAGTTTATGTAAAAAAATTGTTACGTTTTTAGCTTGATGAGTAGACTGGTTCTTCTCATGACAAGAAACACCTACTTGTTTATGCATACTGATGTGGCAGTTTATGTTTTGATTCAATTTGCTCTTGATTTAATTTTTGAGTCAAACTAGGATCGCTTCACTTCTTTCCAAGAGAAATTCTATAAAGTCTGTAGAGGTCAATGCTACAAATTCTGCTTTTGCTTCACTCTTTTAACTTTTATTATATCATTAACCCTAAATTTTAGTGGATCACTGGTTTTGTCTGAACTTGCTAATTAGCTAAGAAATTGGTGAATATGCTTCATTCCTCTAAGTGCATGTAACGCTAGTGAGCTAGAATCCTTGTTTGGTAGGAAATCATATCCAAAACATGATGGTTGTGGTCACAAGGCAACTATTGTATGCTGGAAGTCACTGAAGGCATTACAACACCCCAAATGCGAAAAGGTTTTTATTGTAATCATGAACACCTGGCAGGTCTAAATGAAGAGGCCTGACATGACCACTGGTATGGTGTTGGAAAATATGGAACATGACTGGCATGGATCTGCACAACCTGATGAGGAAAAATGAGCGGGGCAGAGAAAAGCAAAGGGATCAATTAGAATAGGTAGAGAGGAATAACACAGTAATATTGCATTGAAGGTTTTAAATCTTGTGGGTTGAGGTTGTTCCAATTTTTTTCATGAAAAGGGGATATGCCATTGTCTCATGCGGTCCCAATGCTTGGAACAAGTAGTGTCCCAAGACGAGCCAATTGGGATGTTAGGATAATGGTGAAACGGCTCCATCTTGACACTTGGAACAGCATCCCATGAAATGTCCCGCTGGAACATAAAACCCTGATTGCATCCAAATAAGTGAGAGTGGTCTAGCATAGTCAAAGGTACTTATGAATCCCAAAGAAATACACTATAAATGATTTAGGAGTAGATTTAGAGCACCATTGTTGAATACAGATCACACATCAAGCAGACATCTGTGAAATTTGTTGGGGAAGGTGATGAGATTTCAAGGGAAAGAGTATAGGTTCTGTTGATCATTATGGCTTAAAAGCAATCCAAAAAAAGGGTTAAAAATCCAGAGTTCAAAAGTTGCTCAAGAAACTTAAAAAATCTGTGAATGTACCAGTAGAATGATGTAAGCTGCAATGACAAGAGGTGTAGCAAGGGGTGCTGGTTTTTGAGAGTGGTCCTTTGCAACATATTGACACCTCACAGATCATCGGTGATTTAAACATTTTAGAGAAACTAGTATTGTGTGCTTGCACTGAGCTACTGACAAGTACAGAAACTGTTTGAATTGCCAGATTCTGATGTTAGGTAGTTGCCCCAGTCACTCGGAAAATTTTTCTTGTTCATATGATGCAACACCCACTGGTGCATACATACATGTGCACAAATGAAGAAGATATTGCATGGAGTCATGTGGACACAGACAACTGTGTGTACAAACTATATGTAATGAACAGCTCTCCCCAGTAACTTTTGCACGGCTTTATAAATCATGCTCCTTTGTTTATTCCTATCCAAGTGTCAGGTCCTCTATCGGCACAATTCCTTTTTTTTCTATAGGCACAGTTTGAACTTTTCCTTACATCTGCCCAATGTCAACCTCCACAGTTTACAGCGATATATTATGTGTCAGTGGAATGAAAGAATGAGGAAACTATCCTCATTTTTTTTCTTATATGATACTAAACGTTTAGAGGGCAAAGATCATTTTATTTAAATGATCCATGTAATAGCTGCAACCTATGCATGCACATGTGCACAATCAACAATCCTTGCCCTAACTATTTCAGGTCAGCCTTATGAACCCTCCAAACATCGGAATCTAGCATTCTGCAACCCTTTTTACTGTTGCATTCTAAAATCTGACCTTTTCTTGCGGTGCATGTCAACTTGATTCCAAACATTTTCCCTCCCTACTCCAGTATGTGTACATGTGTTTTTTGTGGTTTTTTGGATTGTAAGTGGCTTAACTGTACAAGATGAAACTAGTGCGTTTTGGTCATCTCACATGGCAATGCAAACTGTCTGTGTTACAGCTTTGGCCACATGCCACCTTGCAAGTATTAATGTCTTCTACTATCTGTGGTTGGCAGCTTTATGTGTCTTTGTGTATCCATTTCTATCAGAGGCTACCTGCCTAAGTCATCAACATAAGGCAACTAACTTTTTTTTTGTACTGAGAGCCAACCTGCTGTCAATACTGCTAACTCAGCCTTATGTTTGTGCATGATCCAGAGTGTAATACGCTGCTGGCCCATGGACCAATCAGTGATTGTGATCCATAAATCCATCTACATGGGTCTTATTTGTTATTTGTATATATGTCCATACTACAGAGAGAGAGAGAGAGAGAGAGAGAGAGAGAGAGAGAGAGAGAGAGAGAGGCAAGTCACAAATGTGTGTTAGGTTCCATCTAGGATTCAAATCTTGAGGATTGATACCATATCAATGACTGGCCGATATGGTAGATCCTTGATGGCTCAATAAGCCTCAGTATAAATGTGCAAAAAGAACAAGAAGGTTTACTGAGATATATGGGGCTGATACACCTCAATGAGAGGCAATAAAGGCTCCGCCAGACTAAGCTGGGGGCACACTGGCCCCTCCCGTACTGCTATGTACTGGAGGCATCTCTTGCTGATTCCATGATTATGAACATGTTTTATATTTGATGGTGGTTTTGTTCTGACATGTAGAGCCATTATCTTCTGATTCTGTAGGTAGGATCAACTCCCTTTTAGATCACAACTCAACCTACATTTCAAAGCTAATAGTCATAATGGTTTTGAGGCAAATCCTGTTACAAGATTATTTCAGCTTTAAGAAACTTATCTTTTTCCTATAAAGGTGATGGTGCAGAGCCTTCCATCTTTTTCATGCAAATTATTTGAAGTTATATGAGTAAAACATCATCACCTATTTAATTTTGACTGATTAAATCATGGTCTTTCTCACTTATTTGTATAATAATTTCTTAATCATTTGCACACTGTTGAAGCTTCTAGCCTCTAACTTGCTACACATGAGATTCTCTCCATGGAAGCATTAATTACTCAAAATTTGTTTGTTTGATGCTGGAACAATGCTACCACTGCTCATTAGTTATCTTAGTTTAGAGCTCCAACTTTTTTATGCTATTTGAAATCATGGTTTTTAGTGCTTGTCTGTATCATGTGTGCTAGCTTGTCCTAGCAAGGAACTGATACTCAGTATGCCTCCCCATGCTTGGTGTTGGTACCACAAACCAGATGGACCAACACTGTACCAGTTGGATACTGATACAGATCTAAAACTGGTACTGAAAACTTTGATTCAACTAACTACCTCATTTTAGTCTTTTAACCATCAGGCTTGTTGTGTATTTTTATGTAGGTGAGCTCTGTTGGAGTCACAGGTGCCCGTTCATCTGTTAATTTGCGTGTTCAATCTCTCCTACAGGAAATTAAAGAGGTCTGTCACACTCCTTTCCATTTTCTTCATTATTGCAAAGCAAACCATATCTTACTGAAGTGATCAAATATAACATTGGCATTAGTAAATGTAATACGTGATGTTGAGTATTCTTTCCATATATACATTCTCACTTGAGTAATCACCTTTGGCATTTTTGACTATCTTATTTTTAATATTATTCTTTTTTTAGGAAACCATGAGCACATAACTCAATATTATTAGCCAATGTTAATACTTATATGAGTATATATATTTAGGTTGGAAAGGATCATGATTATGTTGTTGCAAATATGTATTTTAACCGACGTGTGCCAACAAGTATTTCATGGATCCTTCTGCCAAGGATGCATGAATGATGTATGGTTTCCTGGTTAGCCCATTACTTTCTGTCAGTTAAAAATTCTGTGATTAGATATAGTGGAATTGAGCAGTTGATATCAGGTCTCTGATTGAAGAGGAAAGGTTCATATGTTTTCTTTATCAGATTCTAGTAGAAAGTTAATGGCCTTTTTGCCCGCCAAGAATTCTCATGACCTACTCAATCAGCCATTTTCTTACTCTGCATTAGCCACTCTTCTTGTAATGCTCAATATTTGTTCCTTAACATATTTTACCGTGTTGAATGAGATCCACCTCTGTCCTAGTTGATTCTCCTCAACTTCTCCCTTCCCTCTTTTTTATTGCAGCTTTGTTTAAAGGTTTTATTGTTTTAGTTTGTCAAGGGTCCTTTGGGTTGTGCCATATGTGCTATTTTTGTTACATTTTGGCTTTTCCCACAGTTTTTGGTCCAAAATGTCACGTGCAGTTCATCTTATTCTTGGTTGCTTCAAGATAATGCATCTTATGTGCCAATTTTTGAGGGCCTACTTGAATGTCTGGCTCCCATTTTTGTGCATTATGCTCCACATGGATGGGAAGGGCTGAATAGAGTGTAGGTGCATGGCAAGAGAAGAGGATGAGATCAAGGGATGCCACCAGTTTTGTAATTCTGAGAATTTTGGGTACTAGTACTCAATTTTTAGGTGAATTCCTTCTGAAAATCCCAGCATTGAGAAATCAGTGGCCTTGATTAAATCAACCTACAGCGTACCCAGTCTCTCCTCTGACCCTATTTCTCATCTCCTCTGTGGGGCAGGGCAAACAGCCTCTCAAGTCATACCAATATTGTCTTCTCAACATGTTCATCAAGTCATACCAGGATCGAGCAAATGTCATTATAACAAAAAATCTTGGATTTTGTTTTTCCGCATGTTCAGGTGTTGCATCCTAAATGTTGATCAATTAGCATACTCATACCTGGAAATGTTTTTCATTTGTTATTTTTCTTCTCCTGATCTGCCGGTTCATGGTTACTGAATAGAGTAACAATCCAGAATTGTTATGGAGTTTTAAGACTGCAGTTTCCCTGAGTGAAATGCATAGAAGTTTCAATCCAAGTTTTAGTGATTGTTTGAACTTCATGTCATTAAATTTTTATCCAACTACTTCGTCTGCTTTTGAAAAGAGAGAAAATAAGATAAATCATGGATGATGATCAAACTGCTTACAGAAAGTTTCCAAATTGCTAGTGCAATTCAGCATTCTGTTGTCTTTGAGTTGCTTGATGATACATTTATGCCATGTAGTAGCGAGGTCCTGATAATATCTGTATTATCTGATATTCTTTGGGATTTTGCTTATTCAAATGACTTATGTTTTGTCACTGTTCACAGGCAACAACAAAACCTGTTGTGGTTGGCTTTGGCATATCGAAACCAGAACATGTGAAGCAGGTCAGCTATTTGATGGAGCAAACTTGTTTCATATCCAGTTCTTGCTATTCTGAATTTTAGAAGCATGATTATAATTTACAAGTTCCTTCATGCTCTAGGTAGCTGGATGGGGAGCAGATGGTGTAATTGTTGGTAGTGCAATCGTGAAGATTCTTGGCGAGGCAAAATCCCCTGAAGATGGATTGAAGGAGCTAGAAACCCTCGCAAAGTCCTTGAAGGCTGAACTACCTTGATGAATTACGAGTTGTTACTCTAATCTTTAGTTATATTTGCTTCTGGTTTCTGACGACTGGTAGCACCTAAAATGTTATGGAAACTTTATGGAAACTTGATGCACAGGGGGATCAAATTTCAAAGAAGGATCGGGCAAGATATGAATGTTTCCATTGTGTTTTTGCAGTCTCAGTAAAATCTCTCTCCAATGTTAACATTTATAGATACAGATAATGTAGGTCCTGTTGCACAGTGCAAGTTCTAAATGAGATATTCCATCACCAAGATTTGGGTTTGGTTAGCAATCTGTAAATCCCACAGTGTGTGGGTTCAAATATAGGCAGCCAGATTAGTTGGCATATTTTTAAAATAATATCATCTCGAAATACATGGCACTGGATTTGTACATTGCTGACCTGTCAGCAATCTGGGGGAAAAAAAAGAAGTAAAAGATTAGTGTAGGTAGAGTTCTGAAACAAGTATTTCATCTTCAATCTTCTAGTCTACGGGAAAAGTTAGTACAAAAATATGCAGCATGGATAAACAATAGTTGCAAGGATAAATGAGCAGGCTATTGATTATGATGTACATGGGGCACATGTTGGAGAGGTTTGCAAGTTGGAATACCATTGTTCTGATCTTTGTGCTTACATCATTGCATTGCATTGCATGCACCATCTTCTTGCATGGAGTTGAATTCAGGATGTCATGTGTTTAGATGAAACTATTACAACATCTATGCTGTCGCAAATAAGAATAAATAGGATATAATTTAAAGAAATTTGATAGCTGTGCAGAAAATCTCCCAAAGCACTCCAAATCCATTGAAAACTGACTCCAGATGACTAAAGAACATACAACACAAAACAACATGTAGACAGAAAGCAAGATATTCTTCTATTATTGTCATTCTTTTTCTTCTTTTTTTTTTTGGGGGGGGGGGGGGGTGGGAGATGGATGAGGGAAACGCCATTATCATCTATAATATTCAATCACTCGCATCTAGCTGCTGCACGGTA
This sequence comes from Calamus simplicifolius, assembly GCA_900491605.1. Classification (NCBI taxonomy): domain Eukaryota; kingdom Viridiplantae; phylum Streptophyta; class Magnoliopsida; order Arecales; family Arecaceae; genus Calamus; species Calamus simplicifolius. The sequence goes on from UESW01004522.1 coordinate 400,154, forward strand.
GTAAAAGACAAGAGAGGAAGCATGCCAGTCCACACAACAAGTCATTCTTCAATGTTTCAATGGGCAAGTGACACCAAAAGGTGCACGAGATGGAAGGTTTCCCACTTGTGGTGCCCGTGTTAGGCAAGCTGAATCGTTTCTTTTATCATGTAGAGTTTTCTCCTATATTTATTTAATCAATTTGGTGAGTGAAGGTAATGTTTCAATGGGCAAGCGACACCAAAAAGGTGCCCGAGATGGAAGGCTTCCCACTTTATTTCTGGTCATATAGTAGAGTTTTCTTTATCTTCTATTTAATCAATTTGGTGAGTGAAGGTCAAAAAAGAAAAGAAAAAAAATTATGGAAATGTGCGTTCAACCTCCAAGTAATTATTTAAAAGAAAAATTGCCGTCCACGTTATATCTTTATTCTATTGCAACCAAATGGTAAAGAGATAGGTCATACATATAATTATTGCAGAGTGGACGAGTTTTATACGCCTGTCGAATAGAATGGCAACTTGCAAAAGCTTTCATCCAATAGAATTGGATTGCTCTTGGCTTATGAGACTTCAAAAGGACTTAGAAAATGACTTAATTTCAAGTGGTGGTGAACATCAATCTTATTGCATAATAGATCCATACTTTTTTTTTTTTTTTATTCTTTAGTGGATCTAATCTTAATAATATAAGATAGCGCATGCTATGGTTGAGGCTAAGAGAACCTTGTACGACAACTTGATGGACTTCTCTCTTTCGTGTCTGGTCTTTTTTTCCCTCGACCAATGGATTGCAGTTTGCTTTCCTCTTTGATGACAGAGGCCAAGGCTTAGTGGATCCACCAGGCGTCAAACGAGCCCCACACGTCCTGTTTCCAGATATCGTCCCTTTAACGGTTCAGAAGTCTCCTGAACCCTTGAAACAATAGTTTATATATCTTTGTTTTCTTCTTGATCTACGGCCCATATCTAGGCAAGTAGAGCCAAAAGAAAAGTCTTTGTACATGTCTCCGGTGCAACAAATTCTATATATAATACATCATTTTTTTTATTAATCCACATGAATCATACATGGCCTCGGGACAAAATGAAATAGCAGGGATACCATTTTAATTTTGACGTGACGTGCATTAATATATATTCAGCTTTTTTTTGAAAATTTGTGTACAGGTTGCTGTGCATATTTTCTAATGGGTATCGTAATTTTATAACTACATTGTCGTAAATTTACAACTGAAATATCGTAATTTTTTTGGCTTTTTGAACGGGTGTTTTAATTTTATAATTATGGTGTTTAATTTTATAATTGGGGTATCATCTTAAATTTTAATGTGAGGTGTGTAAATTTACAACTAGATGTCCTAATTTTTTTTGAGTATCTTAATTTTATAACTACTAGTATCGTAATTTTACAATTGAAGTGTCATCTTAAATTTTGATATGACGTGCATTAATGTTGAAATGTTTTCCGAATGGGTATAGTAATTTTATAACTATGATGTCATAAATTTACAACTGGATATCGTAATTTTTTTTAGCTTTCTGAATGGAAGAAACGATGCAGCTCATGTAAGATTTGCTATACCAGATGCAATCTTCATAGTCTTTTTCCGAGCCAGAAATCAAGGGAAATATTCAACCATTCAAGCCACATACATACGTGTGGGTGTGTGAAAAGGCCATGACATGCCCCTAAACCACTTGAGGATGCTTGTGCTGCTCCGAAGAATAAGTTATCATTCCTTCATGAAAATTTAATCGCTTTATACATCAAAATAGCCCAAAGATTATATTATTTAAAATAAAACAAATCATATTTAATTAAGTGGATATATATATATGTTCAATTTGATATCAAAATTTAGAAGTTAAGATGCTGCATACAAGACGAAGTATTTTCCACATGGCACCACCATCAAAGAAGATTTCACCACAAGGAAAATTCCAAGCCATTCATGTTATGTTAATATATAGGTTGGGTTATTTGGACTCGAACCAAGCTTTGTTCACATGAGCAGCTAGTTACTTTTCTTCCATAGAAAAATAGAAAATTAAATTATTGGAAAACTTGAGGGCTTCTTCTCAGGAACTCTTACCACCATTATTGTTCTTGGGTTTGCGAGGGTGAAGATTTTGAAGAGAAACTCTTATAGCCATTCCTTCGATCTTAAACGAGATTAGAGTATGCGTGCAAGCAGTAGTAATGTAGTGTTGCTGGTTTGGATTTTGCATCCAAAGATTTTGAAGTTGTTTATCGGTTTCCTATTACTTGTTGCGTTGCTTATTATTATTGATTGTTCTTAACATTAGAGAGAGAAATCGTTCAATACACTGGATGGCAAATAGGAGGGCTTTTGCCTTTTGAGTTCTCCAATCTTAGACCAACCAAGGCTTCTGATCGTATTTCCCTAAGAAAGTATTATGTTTATGGCTCATCTTCTTAATTCTTATTACCGAGGGAAAAAGAATCGTGGATCCATGCCATGTGGTCACCACATCTTGACGAAGGAATCGTCTTTGTACATCATCTCAGGTGCACGAAGATATGCATTGGATGTGATGATTAACTACGCGCCTATGCAGACGCATGTACTACGATCCAATGAGTTATGACATACTTTATATATACGTATGCATGCATGGGTGCACAATTAATAAGCACATTCAATGCACACCTTAATGCATAAAAAATGACGCATAAAATCTTTTCTTCCGATGGAACTGAGATTTTTATAATCTTAAAATATTATCATAAAGCTACCATATTAGTATATGCTCCATGCCCTTTGAATCCAACGTGTAAGCGTCATGTAAGCGTCATTGTCATCTTCTAAAATATAATAGAGGGATAACAAGCTAAAAATCTAATAGAAATTATACATATCATCATAAAATATCATAAAAATGCAGAATAAATTATATATAAAAATAAACTTAAAAAAAAAAAAGTTAACATAACATATCCACAAAATCAACTATAAAATCATAAAATCATTCATAATTAAACACTAACAAAACCATAATAAATATCAAATCATATCTATATCATAATCATCCACGTATTAAAGATACGTATCGACAAACCTAAAATCAATAGTCCGTTGTCTAATAACTTAACCTAACGATATATATACGAACCGATTGTTTCTCATACTAATACCTAATATATTAAACTTAATTCCATCATATTCATAAACCATGATTGATTTTATACCGATCTCTCGCGATCTTCAATCTTTTTTTTAAATTATTTTGGCTGCACATGATGGCACATGTTGACCATTGGCTAACTTCAACTCGCATCATCCAAATTGCCTCAAAACATTTAACAAATATGTGTCGATTGTTAAAAAGAAAAATGATCATATATGTGTTTTTCTAATTAAAGAATCGGATGGCAAATATTTGACAAAATACACCTAAGTTTTATCTCAATTATAAACCAAAGGATCATTTGATTGGAAGGAAATAGGGATAAAAGTTCTACCCCATTTTCTCATATTTCATTGGAATACAGAAAAAAAAAAAACATGAAACCCATAATTTTTTTTTTTTTTTTACTTTTTACTGAAAAATAAATATCAGAAGAAAGATGGTATTATTTTTTTAGTAAAATATTTCTTGAAAATAAAATTGTTAAACAAGCACGAATCCTTTGTATTTATTTTTGAGTGAAAAGTTAAAAATATATGTGAAGCCCACATAAAATTTTCTTCTGACTCTAATTAAACATTAAAAAAAGGTACGAAAAAGCTTTTTAATCCTATTTTTAAGCTGTTTTGCTTTGAATTAATCCAATCTATCAAGAGAATTTCTATTTGCACCGCTTTCGATGCTTAGTGTACTTCCTTAAATTTTTTTAAAAAAAATTTTAAATTATTCTTAGCATTTCTTTTTTTTTTTTTTTTGTCATCAGTATTTTTCTCTTCTTCCTTCTTTCTAGCATCATTTACAATCTTTCCCTTTCGATTCATCTTTTTCCTCTCCTTTCTGATAATTTTTTTTTTTTTCTGGCATCATCTTTATTCTTTCCTTTCGATCTTCATCTTTTTTCCTTTTTTTTTTATGTTATTTTTATTTTTTTTTGACTTCAAGCATCCTTTCTCTTTCTTCTTGGCATGATATTAGAGAAGGAGAAAAAGTATGGAGGCTATGGAGTGAAAAGGAGAAGAAGAGATGGCAAATGATGCTTGAAAAAAAAAAAAAAAAAAAGAAAGAAGGTGGAGGCCGAGGAAAGAAATAAAGGATGATGCTTAAAAAAAAAAAAAAAAAAAAAAAGAAAGAAAGAAAGAAAGAAAGAAAGAAAGAAGGCATTGGTACTTAAAAAAAAGAAAAAAAAAGATGATGGATGATAAGAATAATTTAAATTTTATTAAAAAATTAGAAGGAGTGCATAGAATAATTCAGCTGTGGAAATAGAATTTTCATAATAAAATTCCCATCCCTCTCAATCCAAACGGCTAGTAACGGTTTAGGACTTGGGTGGTGTGGTTACCGCTCCCGTCAACTGGCGACACTGCTTCCTTGCGGACCCCACGTCTCAAGTTGCGTTCATTGTTTGTGGACACGAAGTCACGAAGAATCGAGGTCTCGTCAGCGTCATTCCCCAGAACATTAATAACGAAAGGGAATAAAATATCCCAAGAAGAAGATAGAAGCAAGAATAAAACGTGATACGTGGCTGACTCATCTTAGCCATTTGGCTCCTCGAAAGACAGCAGCCACCAGTCTGGAATAAAAAATATCTTATTGTTGATGACTTGGAATAATTTTAGCCCTCAGAAAGATATGCCAGCAGTGGCTTTGGGCCCCCCACCCAAAAATATCCCTTTTCATTTCATGTGACCAAAATCCCTTTAGATCTTTAATTATAAAAATATAAAATAAGGGAGAGAAAGAGAAAGAATTTTTTTTTGAATGGATGTCCCACTATTTGCTGAGTTTTCTTTGGATGCTTAAGAATCGTGCTTCGCGCTCTCTTGGTTTTTTTTTTAAGGCGTGCTTTAAGATTCGGGTTTCGAATCCCGTGTCTCTGATCTCTAGCGATCTTTATCGTCGGTGGCACTGCTGCTCTCTGGTTTTTCCTTAAGCTGCTGTCTCTGCTCCAATGACGTTTGATGCATCAACCGATGGCGGAAAGCTAGTTCGTCGTTTGCTAAGCCTGGGTTCTAGTGGATTTCTTCGTCGCCTTCGCCGGATGCTGTGGCGAGGCTGGAGGCCTCGTTCCCTGATGTCATTACTCTACCTGAGGTGGAGCTTAAAGCCGAGATGGCCAGTTGGAAGTAGCGAGCAATCCTGGCACGATCGTATCACAAGTGGGTTCCGGCTGAAGCTCTTATCAGAGAGTTTAGGCGGGCTGGCATCCAGGGTGCCATCGTCCCTATCAGCCTGCAATTCGTTGCCATATCTTCATATTTGAAGCTCCGGATGCCTGTGATTTGATTCTCAACCGACCATGGGTGGTCAATGGCCAAATCATCGGGACCGAAGCGTGGAGGCCGGAGTTCTTTCCGTCGGATGGGGCCATCCCTTCGGCGTTGCTTTGGATGAGGCTGCCGAACCTTCCGCTTGAATTCTGGAAGGAGGACTTTCTCAGAGCAATCGTGGCGCCTGCTGGGCAATTTAGGTTTGCGGATGCTGCTACTTTGTCAAAAAATAGGGGAGGTTATGCAAGGGTTTGTATCAGTGTCGACCTCCGCTGCCCGCTTTGGCCGGGGACCCGTCTGCAAGGGCTCGGTCAACCTTTCTGGCAGCAGTTTACTTTCGAAAACATGGAGGGCCTTTGCCGGAGCTGTGGCACGCTGCATCTTGGTGGTCCTTGCTCGCAGCAGCCATGGCAGATGACGATGGGTCCGCCTGCAACTCAGTTTATGGCCCTTGGATAGTTGTCTCTGCCAAAGGAGGGTCGTCTCTGCTCCCAAGCCGGTTGAGAGGAGGAAGCCTCAGCCAATGCCTTCGCCGATAGCTTCAGCTCACTGTTCTGCTCACCAAAATGCAACTGCTGTGTCGCATATGGGTTCAGAAGGATCGTCGGATGGCTGGCGTGTTCCGGCTAAGGTCGCTCGCCGGAGGTCGCTCTTGGTTGCTAAGGCGATCGCTGTCCCAATTGATGCTGTGGCTCCTTCTGAGATGGTCTTGGATCAGGGGTGCCCAGATAATGGGACTGTGCCGGGTCAGGAGGGGAGTGCTGGTCTGCTCTCCTCTGTGATGGATCTTAACCAGGCTCAGGGTGCAAGGTCATTGGGATCCAGGCGGAGTCCTCCTAGCTGCATTGGAGGCTGGTTGCTCTGAGGTTGCAGTGGCTCCCTGTGAGAAGGCTTGGACCAGGAGAGTTCTGAGAAGAGGGCGTGCCGGGACTGAAGGTGCGTGCCGGTGTCAAGAATCTGAATTTTGCTGAGATTTCAGAGTCCCTGGGATCAATTTGAACCAATCTGTGCTATCTAATAACCCTTTTGCCTCTCTTGGATTGGGTTCGGGTGGAGCAGGCCACTTGGAGTCCAAGGATGCTTTTTCAGGTCCCCTCAAGCGGGCCAGACCGGAGGTTAGTATGGTTCGAGGTCTAGTCCCAAATCTGAGAAACGCAAGGGAAAAGGAAAGGCTCCTATTTCTAAAAGGATTGGGGTGAAGATTGATTCTTCTGATCGGTTTGCATTGTCCCATGGGTGCCAGGATGGAGGTCAGTTAGTGGTGCTGAACCACCCTGATCGGATTGCTGGCTCTTCTTTGGAGGGTGCAGTCGGAAACAATCTAGGCCTGGGTCCTTCTTCTATGTCCTCGGCTCAGTCTTCCCGACTTGCTGAGCATAGGCTCGACGCGGAAGGGCAGCAGTCTTGTCCTCCGCTGACATCTGAGGGAGGCACTTGTTAGCAGGGTGCTGCTCTGACAGTGTTATGATTGAAGACCAGGTGGGGTCCCAGATCCATCTGGTTTGTAAATGAAGATACTACTTTGGAATGTTAGAGGGGCTCGAAAGCCATCATTTCGATCCTCTTTTGGTAGATTGGTGCAGTTGTACAATTTTGACATATGTGTCCTTTTGAAACTAGACTGTCGGGTGATAGTCTGGCCCGGTTTCGGAAACAATTGCCCGTTCTTGGTCCTCTTATGCGATTGAGGCTGACGGTCTGTCTGGGGGCATTTTGGCTATTTGGCGTGCTTCTGTTGTCCGGATTGATGCTTTTCATCAGTGTAATCAACAGATTGGTCTGCTTGTCTCTGAGGGGAATTATGACCCCTGGCTCCTTTCGGCTGTATATGCTAGTACGGATTATCGAGAGAGAAGGATCCTCTGGTCGGAACTGCTTTCTATGCTTGCTCAAGGGCTCCCTACTGTCATTGCTGGTGATTTTAATTGTATCACTGAGGCTAATGAAAAAAGGGGAGGCAGACGGGTCTTGGCTCTGCTGATATCAGTGAATTTAGAACCTTCATTAGTTCTTCTGGGCTGTTGGACTTGGGTATTCGGGGCCCCAGTTCACTTGGTGTAATAACCGTCAGGGGTCTGCTCGTGTTTGGGAGAGACTGGACAGAGCTATGGCTACGGCTCAGTGGCTCCATTTGTACCCTGCGGTTACTGTTACTCACCTTCCGAGGATTGCTTCTGATCATTGCCCCATTTTGATATCTACGGAGGCTGTGGGCCATCAGAGGAAACAGTTTAGATTTGAGCAGTTTTGGACTGCCCACTCTGCTGCTCATTCTATTATCTCTCAGATTTGGCATCTTCCTGTTAGGGGTAATGCTATTTATCGTCTATTCCATCTTAAGCTCGGCTCGTCGCAGACTTTCCAGATGGAACAGGCTGGAGGTGGGTGATCTGGTCAGGCAAATTGAACAAGTTGAATCTGACATCAGTTTGTTGCAAGCCAAGGAGGACCAAAACCGTTTTCTGTTGGATGAGGACCTCTCTACTCTTCGGGAGAAGCTAGCCAGTCATCACTCTCTTCTGAGGCAGCAGGAGGTTTTTTGGTGGCAGAGATCTAGATTTCAGTGGATTCACGATGGGGACCGAAATACTAGATTCTTCCATCAGGCTACCTGAAGCGGCGTGCAGCTAACAGGATTCGGAGGTTGGTTGATGCTGAGGGGAACTATCAGGAGGATACTCACACTATCCGGGAACTGCTTCTTCACTTCTTTCAGTCTCGATGGACTGAGTCACTGTGCTGGGGCCCCGGTTGTTCAGGTCCCTGAGTCTAGGAAGGTTTCTTCCTTGGATAATGATATGCTGGTTAGGCCGATTACTGCGATTGAGATTAAGGAGGCTCTTTGGGAGCTTGGTCCGATAAGGCCCCTGACCTGATGGATTCCTCCTTTCTTTTTCCGTCATTATTGGGATATAGTTGGGCAGGAGGTGGTGCAGGCATCCAGATTGTGTTCTAGTCCAATCACATTCCTTCGGAATGGAACCAGACTTTGATTACCTTGGTGCCTAAACGTTCAGATGCTTCTCTCCCACATCATTTTCGGCCTATCAGTCTATGCACAACTTTGTATAAGATTTGTGCTCGTCTTTTAGCTCGGCGCCTTTCTCTGGTGATCCCTCGCCTCATTTCTACTGAACAAGGGGCGTTTATTCGAGGGCGTTCTATTTCGGATAACATCTTCATTGCTCAGGAGTTTATGCACGATCTTCAGCGAGCTTCGGCCAGCCGTCCTCTTATGGCTGTTAAGCTCGATATGGAGCGAGCTTATGATAGACTGAGCTGGTCCTTTCTGCACCGCTCTCTTCAGGAGTTTGGTTTTGATGATCGGTTTGTTGAGTGGATTATGGCTTGTGTTCTGAGGCCTTCCTTCTCTCTGATCATTAATGGGAGCCCGACTCTATTCTTTCACTCTTCTGTGGGGCTACGGCAGGGGTGTCCTCTATCCCCCCTATTGTTTATTCTGGCTGTGGATGATCTCTCTCGCGCTTTCCATCTAGCACTGTTGGATCGAAGGATTGTTCCGTTTATGGCAGGGAGAATGGCCCCTCGGTCTCTCATCTACTTTTCGCTGATGATTGTATTCTCCTGGGTCAGGCCTCCATCGAGAATGCAGCTTCATTACAATCTATTATTCACCGGTATTATCAGGCTTCGGGTTAGAAGGTTAATCTTCTTAAGTCTTCTATAAGTTTCAGTCCGAAGACTCCTAGATCCATTAAGGAAGCTATTATCAATTTGTCTGGTATAACCTCTCAGACTGACAGATTTATGTATTTGGGGATTCCTATAACGGATAGAAGGCCCTGTTGCTCTGACTTTTCTGAGCTTGAGAGGAGGGTTCGCCAACGCATTGAGGGGTGGCATGTCACTAGCTTATCTATGATGGCTAGGGTCATTATTATTTGTTCAGTTCTTTCCTCTATTCCCATGTATCTCCTTTGAACGTGGCCATCCTGATTTCTTGTCTTAAGAGGATCGAGAGATGTTTCAGAGATTTTCTATAGGCTTCTACGCAGGATGGTCATGGCATTCATCTTTTATCCTGGGATCTGGTTTGTATGCCTCTCCAAGAAGGTGGGCTTGGGATTCAGTCCTTGATTGTCAGAAAGAAGCTCTTCTTGCTAGACATGCTTCGCGATTCCTTATGGAGCCGCAGTCCCTTTGGAGCTCTCTGATGCGAGCGAGGTATGGAGTTTGGACGTCCGATATGCCCATTGTGCCATCCAGGGGTTGTTCCTCCTTATGGAAGGAGGTGTGTCGGCATAATCAGTTTATCCTGGATAATTCCTCTTGGATGATCGGAGATGGATCCATGATTAATGTTATCCAGGATGCTTGGATTGCTGAGATTCCTCTCTCTCGGTGGCCCTCCTTCATTAATATTGATACCCCCTCCAGCTTAAGGGTTCAGGACTTGCTAGCCTCTGATTCCTCCGCCTGGCACATTCCCTCGGTGACTCGATTCTTCGGTAAGGAGCTATCCCGTCGGATCCTCTCGGTGCCTCTTATACCTGGGCGCCTTTCTGACTCCAGGCATTGACAGAGATCTTGTCTCTCTAGGGTCCCCACTAGAGACCTCATGAAGATGTTCAGGCTTCAACCTTACCGCACACAGGATGCTGCTTGGATCTGGAAGCTTCCTACCCTCCCCAGGGTTTGGCTATTTATTTGGAAGCTCCTATGTAATTGTCTTCTAACTTGTGCTCTTCTCTCTCGTAGGGGTCTGAATATTCAGCCGACTTGTCCACTGTGTAGGCTGGAGGAGGAGTCTTCTGATCACGCTATCTTCACTTGTCCCAGAGTTACGAGGATATGGTTCTTGGTGGGCTATTCCAGCAGATTGGAGGACATCGACTCTCCGCGATTGTCCTTTCTTCTTGATCTCCGGAGGGGCTCATTGCAGGAGCGTGGTCTTTGGGCTGCCACGGCATATCAGATATGGTTGTCCAGGAATCAGTTCATATTTATGAATGATAGTATTTCTTTACACAGGATTCTGTGGAAGATTAGATCATTAACAACGGACTGTGCCCATGTCTTCAATACAGTTGGTTCTGACTCCTATGGCCTCTGGGATTCCCTTGCTGCTACGGCAGCGAACCGGCATATGGTTTTCATCTTGGGAGCCCCCCCTCCAGGGGTTATCAAAATTAACTTTGATGGGAGTGTCCGTGGCAGAGCTGCTGGTTCGGCTTTTATCATCCGTGGGCCTCTAGGTGATCTGCTGGCGGCGGATGGTTTTGCGACTCTCGACTCCTCTGTCACTATGACGGAGCTTTATGCTGCTTGGGCTGGTATATCTTATGCCGCTCGGACTCTTCATGCTCAGAGGCTTATGATCGAGGGTGATTCTATGATAGTCATCTCCTGGCTGCTGAAGAAGAATTGCTCCCGGTGCCCCACTATCCTGATTATTAGGGATATCTGGTCTATCTTGCAGGAGGTTGATAACTCCCAGATTCGTCATATTTATCGAGAAGCCAATTCGGTGGTGGACTGGGTGGCCGCTTCAATGGCCCAGCATGGTGGTTCATGGCTTTGGAGGCCGGGTGATCCCTATCCTGTTATTTGCAGCATATTTTATACTCGGATCAATCTGGGCTGATTCGCACGAGACTTATGTGATCGCCCGCTTGTACCAAAAAAAAAAAAATTTTTTTTTTGAAGATTAATTAAGAAGTTGAGCCATGCCGACGTATCATTCCTTGCAAAGAATAACTATAATTTGAAGATATTTTTAATATAATCATAAGAAATAACATGTTATTACTAATAGTAATTATATTTAGGATTCCAACGTTACATAACTTTAAATTTTATATTCAAACTATTCATAATAATCAAAACAATTCGATTTAAATTGAAAAATCATGCAGAAGAATTAATGCTATCTTAACCTTTGTTTTAAAAGTTAAAAAAAACTGCTATAATTAATTTTACTTTCTTATTTTTGAAGAAATGTTAGTATGAAGTTATATCGAATAAAGTATCTTATTTTATTTTTAAGAGAAAGAAAGAGAGCCTTTCTCTCATTATATCTAGTTAAATCATCTATTTGAATATACTAATTAAGATTGAACCTAATGCCTCCAGTTGTAACATAGAAAGGGATGACCATTAGGAATGTTAAAAGAATAGATAACTTTTAAGCTAAAATAATAAGATCCAAAGTCCTTATTAAGATAGCTCCATTTTCGTTCAAGAGTAAAAGAAAAAAAAAAAAAGACACTCATTGGTAAATTTAAGAACTAAGCATATAACCTTATTGGCATCTTTTTAGTGTAATTTTAGACTTTAGAGCCATGATTCGATTAAAAAAAAAAGTTCCAAGGATCCGTAGAACACACTAAATAGCACAAGAATGCTATAGATTTTGTGATGTGAAACAAAAGAAGATGGTTTTAAGTTACCTTAGTTTGAATATATTTAAACGCTCCCTTATAATTTATTTAGCATTAGCAATGAGAAGTATTGCCTTCTCTCAACAATCATGAGCAATATTAAGTAAATCTTATCTAATAAAACTAAATATTGTTCTAATTCGATGATTTTAACCATTACATAACCTTAATTTCTTACCATGTGCCTCCGGTTTAAGATAATCTTATGAATCTAAAAATATTTGTAAGCTAAAGGTGACATATGACACGATATGATTGTTAATATATTAATACCAACAATAACAAATTATTCCCTCTCTAACCTATGTAATTTTTTTGTTTCAGAATTATTTATACAACAAAGAGAAAAGGTTGTCACTTTACAAAGAAAGAATCACAACCTTCACTCAAATTATTGGAATAACAATTTAAAAAAACAAATCCAATCACTAATGTTGAATCAAATCATTTCATCAACTCCATACCTACTCTTTATCCCAGTTCTGTCTCAGCAGCACAAGTTGCTGTAGAAGATAACGTAGTGGGTGGCTAGAAGGCTGTTCTCCTGCCAAGACTTTCATTCTTAGCCTTCATTTTTATCCCCGTTGTCTCGAGCATGGTGATAGAATCGGATCAAATTGATCGATTGAACCGGTTGAATCAAAACTCAAAAATTAAGTCAATCCAATTTTAACATAAATTAGATGTATAAGTAATCCAAAATAATTCAATCAATCTATCTGATTTATCTATGAACTGATCAACCCAACTCGAATTAGATAGGATTATGGGTTTTATTATTGATGTGGCTGGTATAGCCACAAAGGCAATTTCGGTAAAACCAATATATTAGTGCACCCCGGCAGCTTCAAGCCCGCCGAATCGGCCCAGACCATTCCTGATCGCCCGACGTCTCCAAGCCCGCCGAGTCGGTCCCGACCATTCTTGGTCGGCCCCGTTCGGCCCCGGCAGCTCCAAGCCCACCGAGTCGATCCCGACCATTCCTGGTCGGCCCCGCTCGGCCCCGGCATCTCCAAGCCTGCCGAGTCGGCCCCGACCGTTCCTGGTTAGCCCCACTCGGTCCCGGCGTCTCCAGGCCCACCGAGTCGGCTCCGACCATTCCTGGTCAGCCCCGCTCGGCCCCGGCGTCTCCAGGCCCGCCGAGTCGGCCTCGACCATTCCTGGTCGGCCCCACTCGGCCCCGGTAGCTCCAAGCCCGCCGAGTCGGCCCCGACGTCTTCAGGTCCTCCGAGTCGGTCCCGACCATTCCTGGTCAGCCCCGCTCGGCCCCGTCATCTCCAAGCCCGCCGAGTCGGCCCGACCATTCCTGGTCTGCCCCGCTTGGCCCCGACGTCTCCAGGCCCGCCGAGTCGGCCTCGACCATTCCTGGTCGGCCCCGCTCGGCCCCGACATCTCCAGTCTGCCAAGCCGGCCCCGACCATTCCTGGTCGGCCCCGCCCCAGTACTTCCTGGTCGGCGAGGTTGGCCCCGACCATCCCTGGTTGACCTAGCTTAGCCTCGGCTCTCTCGGGAGAGTCGAGATGCCCCCGTTTCCTCCAAATCAGCCCCAGCACGGCCCTGGTGGTTCAGGACGCTACCTTCCTGACCCACGCTGCCTGACAACGTCAGATCCAACTACCCACTGGCCACACCGTTGATGTGACTGGACCCAACTACCCAATAGCCCCGCTGGCTGATGGGATGTAGCCCACCAACCACCATTTTTCTCCCTCTCCGATGGGACAGGACCCACCCACCAGCCCAGATTCACGCAACTCCCAAGAACTTCGCAAAACATTCCTTTTTCATGGAATCCCACATGATCATGCAAGTGTCAACCCCTATAAAAAGGTGAATCCACTCAATAATCAGGTACGAGCAAAAACTCAAGAAATCGCTATCTTAACACTCGGAGAGGAATCCCTCCTCCTTGGGAACACCTTTCAACTAAAAGGAGCTCACTCGAGCTCTTCCTCAGCTGTGGCGTCGATTGCTAACTTGAGCGTTGGAGGGTCCCACCGAAGAATCCCTCTAGTCCTGGGACTTTTTGTAGGCAACTCGGTGGAGCGAAGATCTGCTAATCAGTCCGCTTCCTTCTCCCGATGTTCAGGACCAGTGATCGGGCGTCATCAGATTGGCGCGCCAGGAAGGGAGAATCACGGGCGAAGCATCAGGTAGCTCAGGGTTCCCCGTGCTATGTATCAACGAACTTTACTCCCCCCTCTCTTCTTCACCAAGCCATGGTAGTGACGTGAGCTCAGGACGCTTCTATCAGCTGTCCAGCGGGGCTTCCCCCGCTAGCTAGGCAGCAGGAGGCCGATCCCCCTGCCGCCGATCCTCCCGTCACCCGTCCATCGTCAATGCAGCTGTCAAAACTGCGGTGCAATTAGCGACTCTCACCCAACAAGTCCAAACTCTCACCGCTATGATCCATGGACTCCAGCAGCAGCAGTCCGTGGCCACCCAGCACCAGACCGCTCCCCCCATCAGTCAAGAGTCAGCAAGGGGAGGCTCACCCTAGCAAAAAGCCGGTCGTCGTCAGGTTTCCCCTAGGAAGCCTCGTCGTGAGCCCTCTAAACGGCCACGGTCCCCTGGTTGTGGCCCCAGTAAGTTTCCTCCCAAGCCGCATCATCAGGAGGAACCAAAGAGGAAGTCTCGGCTCCCGCATCCTTCTCCTTCTCTTTCTTCTTCTTCTTCCTCCTTCGAGTTGTCTCGAAGGGCCCCGACAATCAATCGCCAGGTGGAGGAGCGCCTGGATGAGTATAATAGGCGACTGGATGAGCTCGCCAGGAAAATCAATCATTAACCAAAGGAAGAGTTTGACACCCATCCTCCCTACACCCGCCGATATTGGAGGAGCCTGTCCCCTCCAGGTTCCGCTTTCCCTAGATAGACTCGTACGATGGTACGACAGATCCTCTCGACCATCTCAAGAGTTATAAAGCAATGATGCAAGTCCAAGGCACTTCGAAGGCCCTTCTCTGCAAAGCCTTCTCCGCCACTCTACGGAAGGCCGCTCACGCATGGCACTCGCGCTATCCTCCCACAGCATCGACTCCTTTCGAGAGCTGGAAAGGGCCTTTTTGGACATTTCGATGCTTGCCGGTGGATTCCAAGAGTGGCGGACGCCTCTTTTCTGTGCGCCAGAACGAGGGGGAGTCGCTGCGGGACTTTGTGTCCCGATTCAAGGCTACCGCCCTCGAAGTTTACCATCTCGATGATGTGGTAGCAACGCTAGCGCTGAAGTGAGGGCTCCTCCCATCCCGCTTACCTTTTCCTTGGACAAAAAGCCCCCGGGTTCCTATTTTGACCTCCTCCTCCGGGCTCAAAAGTACATCCGTGCGGATGAAGCTGACTTCACCCGCCGAGAATCCTCGAAGAGCTCCAACCACAAGCCCGCTCGCCCCGAGCCAAGTGGACCCCCCCGACACCGGCAGTCCGACCCGCCTCACCGATCTGACAACAGGCATCGAAGCCCCATCCCCGATGAGAGCAAGCTCACACCTCTCCTCCCCTCGATCCCATATTCTTATGGAGATCGAGGGCGAGCCTTATCTCCAGCGTCCTCCTCCCATGAAGAAAGGTCTTCCCCTGCGACAAAATCCGTTACCGCCGATTCCACTGGGATTATGGCCATGACACCGACAGCTACTACAGTTTGAAGCGGGCCATCAAGGAGCTCATCCAGCGGGGCTACCTCGGCAAGTATGTTCAGAAGGCATTACATCCGCTGCCAGTACTCATGGGGCCCCCACCCGCTCAGGCCATGGTCGACAACACCCCCACAGAGCGGACAGTCGGAATGGTGTCTTGGGGAGCGGCCTCCGCATCTAAGCGGCCGAAGGGGAAGGAGGCATCGGATAATGTAATCTCTAGGGGGGGATCTACCGTTGTTGAAAATGTAAACAATGAAGGCGTCGTCGTCTCTATGATGATCGCCAAGCACCCTGTAAAAAGGATATTAGTTGATAGTGGCAGCTCAGCTGACATCCTTACTTATGATGCTTTTGTTCGGATGGGATTATCTCTAGACTCCCTTCAGCCTGTGGTGGCCTCGTTGGTCGGGTTCACCGGGATTCAGTAAGGGTTGAAGGCGAGATATCTTTGCCTGCGACAGCCGAAACACCGCCATGCCAGAGTACAGTGATCATGAAATTCCTGGTCGTAGGGTCCCCTTGGCTTACAATGCCATTCTCGGGCGTCCAGGTCTTAACCTTTTGGACGCAGTTATCTCCACCCGTTTACTGGTGTAGTTCCCCACTAGTGAAGGAGTCGGAGAGATGCGTGGTGAGACCAACCCATTCCTGCCTTGTTATCACGCGGCATCAAGTCCTCTGGAAGCTGAATCAACTTTAGAAGCACCCGACTCTAGGGACTCCAGCAAGGGAGGAGAACCAGCTGAGCACCTCTTAACTTTCCCTCTTGGAGATGACCCAACGAAGACCGTCCACGTCGGTGGACTCCTTCCCCCAGAGGACCGGGAGTGCCTCTTAGCTTTTTTGCGGGCTAACTCGGACGTCTTCGCTTGGTCGGCGTCTGATATGCCCGGCATCCCTCCGGAGGTGATCACCCACAAGCTCAACATTGACCCACGGCACCGTCCAATCTGCCAAAGGAAGAGAAGCTTGCTCCTGATCGGTAAAAAGCTATTGATGAGGAAGTCAACAAGCTGCTCAGCGCCGGCCACATCCGGGAGGCACACTACCCTAGCTGGCTGGCTAATGTGGTCATGGTGCATAAGGCAAACGGGAACTAGAGAATTTGCATCAACTTCACCGACCTCAACAAGGCATGTCCAAAAGACAGTTTTTTCCTGCCAAGGATAGATCAGCTGGTGGATTCACCTCCGGGCATGAGCTCCTCAGCTTCATGTACGCCTTCTCCGGATATAATCAGATAAGGATGGACCCCGACGACGAAGAGCACACATCCTTTGTGACGGAGAAAGGCATTTATTGCTACAAAGTGATGCCCTTTGGCCTCAAGAATGCGAGGGCAACTTACCAGAGGTTGATGAACAGAGTGTTCCAAGATCAGCTAGGCCAGAATATGGAAGCTATATGGATGACATGCTGACAAAGAGCACCCGTGCCTCCAATCACGTCTCCAACTTAGAGGAAACCTTCAACAACCTCCATCGTTTCCAAGTCAAGCTGAACCCCAAGAAATGTGCTTTCGGGGTCACGGCGGGCAAGTTCCTGGGTTTCATGGTGACCCAGCAGGGGATCGAAGCGAACCCAGAGAAGATTAGCACCATACTCGATATGAGGCCACCATCCAGCAAGAAGGAAGTGCAACGGCTAACAGGGAGGATAGCGGCTTTAAGTCATTTCTTCTCCAAATCGAACGAGAGATGCTTGCCCTTCTTCAAGGCCCTGCTGAAGATGAACAGCTTCGAGTGGACAGATGACTGCCAGAGGGCCTTCGACGGGTTGAAGGCGTTCCTGTCCTCTTCGCCGCTCCTATCCAAGCCAAGAGACGGGGAAAGTTTCTTCCTCTACTTAGCTGCTTCTTCGGAAGCCGTTAGCTCAGTCTTGGTGCGTCTCGACGCCAACAGAACCCAGAGACCCGTCTATTATGTGAGCAAGGTCCTCTATGACGCAGAAGTTAGGTACTCCAAGACAGAGAAAGTTATTTTCGCCCTGATAGTTTCCACCGGCGCTTTTGCCCATACTTTCAAGCCCATCCTATCATGGTGCTCATGGACCAGCCCCTTCGAGCCATCCTGCTCGCCCGGATACCTCGGGCCGACTCGCCAAGTGGGCCATCAAGCTAGGAGAGTTCAACCTTTCCTTCAGGCACGACCGGCTCTGAAGTCCAAGTTTTAGCTAACTTCCTAGTTGAGTGCACTTGGGCGGAGGAGGCGACTGAGGAAGTTACCAAGGAATAGTGTGAGCCTGAACCAAGCGGCGATGGAGAAACTTGGATCCTTCATATGAATGGCGCGTTAAACTCTCAGGGAAGCGGCGCCGGCCTCATTCTTGTGGGGCCAGATGGAGAGAGGACGGAATGCGCCCTGCGGTTTCTATTCGAAGCCACCAATAATCAAGCTGAGTACGAAGCCCTGCTGGCCGGATTAAGGCTAGCCCAGGAGTTCGGAATAAGGCGTCTCAGGGCTTTCACAGACTCGCAACTCATCTCCGGCAAATCAGCGGAGAGTACGAGGCGCGTGACCCTGTTATGACTCAGTACTTGGGCAAGGTTCGGCTCTTGACCTCCCCACTAGCTTATTTCAGCATCAGTTACATTCCTCAGAGAATGCTAAGGCCACATCCTTTCTTGTCTGGCTACCTCTGCCGACGGCGTGGCAAGGGACGCTTACATTGAATATTTAGAAAGGCCCAGCATAGAGGATAGCGAGAAAGTCCTCCCACTCACCCAAGAGCCCACATGGATGGATGCCTACGTCCGCTATCTCACTGATGGCACTCTCCCTGATGACCGCAACGAAGCCAGACTGCTCAAGTGGAGGGCCTCCAAATTCATCCTCCTCGATGGACGTCTATACAGAAGGTCGTTCTCCTACCCCCTGCTCAAGTGTGTAGACCCGCCGACGCCGACTACATCCTCAGAGAAATCCATGAAGGCATCTGTGAAATCATCTGGGGGGCAGATCCTTAGCCCAAAAGGCTCTCTGTCAGGGATACTTCTTGCTCACTATGAGAGAGGACGCGGCCAAACTAGTTCAAAAGTGCGATGGTTGCCAGCGCCACGCACACATCCAACATCAACCGTCTACCCCGCTGAATCCGCTCTCAGCCCCTTGGCCTTTCGCTCAATGGGGAATGGACATCCTCAAGCCATTCCCCCCAGCTTCAGGGCAACGGAAATTCTTGCTAGTCGTCATCGACTACTTCACCAAATGGGTCAAGGTCGAGGCTCTGGCTAAGATCACTGAAAGTAAGGTCAAGGCCTTCTTCTGGAAGTTGATCATATGCCGTTTCGGCCTACCTCATACCCTCGTCATGGACAACGACCGCCAATTTAATAATGAAGCATTTAAAGCTTTCTGTGACAAGCTAGGCATTCATCACCGATTCACCTTTGTCGACCACCTCCAGACCAACGGAGAGGCCGAGGTCATGAACCGCACCATCCTCAGAGGGCTCAGGACCCGACTGGATGGTTCCAAGGGTCGATGGGTGGAGGAGCTCCCCAGTGTGATATGGGCTTACCACACGACCCCTAAGGCCCCAACGGGCGAGACTCCCTTCAGTCTTACCTTCGGATCCGAAGCCGTCATTCCCGTCGAGATCGGATTGCCCAGTCCACGTGTGGAGTCCTTCAACGAGAAAAACAACTCCACGCTGATTTGGGCTAATTTGGACTTTATCGATGAGGCGCATGATTGGGCAAGGCTGCGCATGGCAACTTTTCGTCAGCAAGCGGCCAAGTACTACAATGCCCAGTTTGTGTCAAGGTTTTTCGCTGCGGAGACTTGGTTTTGAGGAAGGCTGAGGTTTCCAAGCCTACAGAGGAGGGCAAGCTATCCCCTAACTGGGAGGGTCCTTATCGTGTGCCGAGACACTCCACCGGGGGGCATACAGACTAGAAGAGCTCAACAAGCAACCCATTCCGCGTACCTGGAATGCGGATAACCTTCGCCAATATTATCAATGATGTATTCCCCCGGGGCATAAGCAATAAAGGAGGTCCTTTCTGACGCCACAGCTTACTCTCCCTTGCGTTCAAGGACCAGGTCTCTCAAAAGGAGCTCACCGGCATTGCGGCTAACGGGACACCACTCGGCCCTGGCACGGCGGTGCCCCCAAGTCGGTTAAGACCCTAATAGCTTCGTACTCGGTCGAGTCCCCTCAGGTGGCACACAAACCCCTGAGGCGGTTCAAAAGGAGCTCACTGGTATTGTGGCTAATGGGACACCACTCGGCCCCGGCACGGCGGTGCCTCCGAGTCGGTTAAGACCTTAACAGCTTCTACCGATCGAGTCACCCCTCAGGCGGCACACAAACCCCTGAGGCAGTTCAAAAGGAGCTCACCGGCATTGCGGTTAACGGGACACTACTCGGCCTCGGTACGACGGTGCCCCCGAGTCGGTTAAGACCCTAACAGCTTCATACCCGGTTGAGTCGCCCCCCAGACGGCACACAAACCCCTGAGATGGTTCAAAAGGAGCTCATCGGCATCGGGCTAACGGAACACCACTCGGCTCTGGCACGATGGTGCCCCCAGTCGGTTAAGACCCTAACAGCTCCGTACCCGGTTGAGTCACCCCTCAAGCGGCACATAAACCCCTGAAGCGGTTCAAAAGGAGCTCACCGACATCGTGGCTAACGGGACACCACTCGGCCCCAACACGGCGATGCCCCGAGTTGGTTAAGACCCTAACAGCTCCGTACCCGATCGAGTCACCTCTTAGGTGGCACACAAACCCCTGAGGCGGTTCAAAAGGAGCTCACCGGCATCGCGGCTAATGGGACACCACTCGGTCCCGCACGATGGTGACCCCGAGTTGGTTAAGACCCTAACAGCTCCATACCCAGTCGAGTCGCTCAGGCGGCACACAAACCCCTGAGGCGGTTCAAAAGAGCTCATCGGTATTGCGGCTAACGGGACACCACTCAGTCCCGGCACGGCGGTGCCCCCGAGTTGGTTAAGACCCTACAGCTCTGTACCTGGTCGAGTCACCCTCAGGCGGCTCACAAACCCTTGAGGCGGTTCAAAAGGAGCTCACGGCATCGTGGCTAATGGGACACCACTCGGCCCCGGTACGGCGGTGCCCCCGAATCAGTTAAGACCCTAACAGCTCCGTATCCGGTCGAGTCACCCCCAGGCGGCATGCAAACCCCTGAGGCGGTTCAAAAAGATCTCCGGCACCACAGCTAACAGGGTACCACTTGGTCTTAGCACGACGAAGCCCTCAAGTCGGTTAAGTCCCTAATAGTTGCATGCCCGGCCGGGTTGCCCCTCATATGGAACCCAGACCATGGAGATAGCTTCAAAAGGCTCTGTGTGGCCCTCACAGATTCCGAGCCGGCCGGCCTGGTCATGGTCTTTCTTGGTAGGCCTCGACCGGCCCAAGCATCTCCAGCATTGACCGAGTCGGTGTGGGCTTCCGCCAGTCACACCACTTGGCCTCGGCATCCCCAAGACGACCGAGTCAGCCCTGACCATCTCTGGTCGTTGCCAACGCCTTCAAGATTAATCTTGGCACTAAGTCGCTCACGGGTTATTCCAAGCCTTTGGAGAATTCGTGTGCAGATGAGTCTCCCTTCAAACAGTCTACAACAGCATGTGGCATCTTAAGTAACGTTCATATGGCCAGCGTACATCCCAGAGGCGCATTCGAGTATTGGCTAAGTCCAAGATTGCGATTCGGTTACGGCATTGCCAACATACGCGATTTGGCCACAGGAAGTAAGGCACAGAAATGCATTTTTCTAAGAAGAAGAAAGAACGGATGGGACAAAACACGAAGAAGTTTTGACAAAAGTTTCTTTATTAACAGTCAAGAGGAAGTACAAAATTGGGCCTGAGGCTAGTTACATAAGTCAAAGAAAAGAAAGACAAGCAGCGGGCCCTCAAGGTTTGCCTGGGCTAGGTTTCTTCTCGTCTTCCTTCTCTGCTGGCTCCTCGTCGGTCTCCCCAGGCCAAATGTCTTCAAGTTCAGAGATATCGATCTTGAGGGCCGCAGACACCTTGACCTTGCACATTTCGAAGCCTTGAACATAGGCAACGAGGCTGGCCTCGATGACTTCCTGCTTGAACTCCGGCGAGGCCTTATAGTTGGAAACGGCCTGCCTCGCCTCGGCTTCAGCTCACTGTGCTTTGGCCTCAGCCTCCTTGGCTCGCGCCTTGGCCTCCCAGGCCCTGCTCTCGGCCTCTTCAGCACGGGCACTGGCCTCATCGGCACAGGCCACTGCCCCGGCCTTCTCTGAGCTCACCTCCGCTGCCGCCTTCTCCGCGGCAGCTGCCCTCTCCGTAGCAACCCAGGCCTCCTCCTCGGCATGATGGAGCCGCTGGGTCAACTCTTCGTTCTGCACCACGGCGGCCATCAACCTTTCCAAGGCCAGTTCCATCTTGGCCTTGCTGCGGAGGCCCGGCCGCTCTCGGCTTTGGCCCTCTCCATCTCCCTTAGGCGACCGGCCGCACTCTCCTCCCGGCTGAGGCCTCTTGGTGAAGACGAGCAAGGCTTTAGCCTGCGCCATGCTCTCCTTCTTGTACTTTTCGGCCCGCGCCAGGGCCTTGGCCATCGTGTTCAAGGAGTGGGCCAGCGCCTCGCGAAGACCAATTGCGCCGTTGGCCATTTGTGACAGAAGAAACATATTAGCCGTAGGAAGGAGAAACATAAGAAAAATGAGGAGTATTCAAAAATTACATGGATAACGGCAACCATGACCATATCCAGGAGTGCGGAGTGACTCAATCCCCACATCTCCCCTCAAACTCGGCGGTCCGAACTCCCGACAGGAGGCGGGAGGCTTGTGCGGCGTCCGCCATCGTGCCGAGTGTGGGGACCAGCCGTGTCTGTCCTTCCTGGACCTTCGACTTGGGGGGGGCCGGGCAGCGCGTCGGTTGGCGGGATGAGCTCCTCGGCTCACCCCTCTGCTTCTCGGTCGCCTCCGCCTCGTCCCGGGCCTTCCTAGCAAATCGCTCCCCCTCACCAGCAGTTAGGGAGCACTCTCCCTCCCCGGCTCTACAGCAGCCGGGGGGCCAAAGGCGATGGTAACCCGCCCTGCCTCGGGCACATCAGCGGCGGCGGGGGCTTCCTCCTCATCCAAAACCACCACCATCGGTTCGGTGGTGGCCGGGATCTCCCCCTCTTCAATTTCGGTACTGGCTGGCTCTGGGGCCACTCCTACGATCGGCTTCTTCTCAGCCGGCTCCTCCGTAGGCGTTGGGGCCGTGAGGGCTTCAGCCGGCCTAGCCAGCTCCCTTCTTCGAATTCTCTTCGCCGGCCTGGACGGCTCTTCGGTCGCCTGCCTTTTCTGCTTCAGGACGGCTTCAAATCGCTGGCAGAAATCTTCATTGCTGCATAAAAAAGATAACAAGCATTAGCGATAGCGTACAGCAAACCGAAGGTCAGGACAGAAGGAGTCAGGCATCAAGCTCATCGGCACCGAGGCCAACTTAGCCTCTACCAGGTTCTTCTCGGACAGGAGTTCCTTGTAGCCGGGGATTTGGCAATTAGATAGTTGGGTAAATAGTTCCTTGTCCCTATCCCTTATGGTGGAATCATCATTGGAGCTAGTGTCTGGCTCCCTCCAAGTGTCCCTTACCCCCTCGATATGGGCAAAAAGGAATCGGGGCTTCCGACTCCTAATTTTGGATGGGAGACCTAAAGGGAAGGCTCTACCCGGCCTGGCGGTAAATGCCCACCAGGCCCCTTCACCTTGACGGCGGAGCTTATAGAAAGCTCGGAACAGAGACAGCCCTGGCCAGGCCTCCTGGAAGTAGCAAAGAATAACGAAGGCACAGATGATCCGGATCGAATTCGGAGTCAACTGCGCTGGCACTAACCTATACCTATCTAAGAGGTTTACGAGGAAAGGATGAAAAGGA
Organism: Calamus simplicifolius; assembly: GCA_900491605.1. Lineage (NCBI taxonomy): Eukaryota > Viridiplantae > Streptophyta > Magnoliopsida > Arecales > Arecaceae > Calamus > Calamus simplicifolius. Next base: position 423,458 of record UESW01004522.1, read on the forward strand.
AGGCACAGCCCGTACCGGAAGAACTCCTCATATAGAGCAATCCGACCCGGGTGGTCGGAGGTCACCCTATCTTCGGGCCCCGACGTGGATAGGCCAATGAAATCAGGAACCAGGTACTTAGCCCTAACAGCCTCTACATCCTCAAGGGTCATGGTTGAGGCCACCCCCGCTGGACCCGCTACATCAGAACTCACTGCCGAAGGAAGTGCCGGACGGCGAGAGGACACAGGGACCACCCTAATAGGAGAGCCTAAGGTGGACGGAGGTTCTATCGCCCTCGATCGGTCGCGGATGGTGATGCCACCCACCGGCCGAGGCAGTTGGCTAGCTAAAGGGGTGGAACGGGAAGACTCTTCCACGGGTCTCTTACCCTCCCTAACAGTATGGCGGTCCATGGGTGAGGTAAGGGATGAAACTGACCTGGGAGTTAGGAGGGCTCAAGTCGTAGAAGAGCTCAAGGAAGAAGAAGGTGAAAAAAAGCAATGGCAATGTAAAAGTTTTCCCAGGCTCTTGAAATGCTTTTATACCCTCCATCTCCGACCAACGACGCTCGAGACCCCGCCATGTGGCACACCTCTATTGCGCCACGGGCCATCAGCCGGAAATCTCGTCTACGCCCGAGACTTGCCGCCTCGATTCATCCCAAGGAGCGTGAACCCCGACCAATCGCAGAGCATAGAAAGCGGAGAAGCAATGATGGCCCTTGCCTTTTTTCCATTCTCCAATGAGCTTCCTCTCCGGAGCATCCGGCACAACGTCAGCCCCCACCTACCGCATGATTATGGGAGATCTTCGAAGCGACACTGCCTCGGGACGAAGCGCCAGCTCATCAAGCCATGGAAAGCGCATTGAGGAAGCAATTATTTTTTAAATTTTCGTGCCCCTTTCGCCCAAAGGACTGCAGGCATGTAGTCCTTAGTGCTCAGAGGCGGGGGGCATCTGATGTGGCTGGTATAGCCACAAGGGCAATCTTGGCAAAACCAAAAAATTAGTGCGGCCCCGGCGTCTCCAAGCCCGCCGAGTCGGCCCCGACCATCCTTGGCTGGCCCCGCTCGGCCCTGGCGTCTCCAAGCCCGCCGAGTCGGCCCCGACCATTCCTGGCCGGCCTCGCTTGGCCCCAGCGTCTCCAAGCCCGCCGAGTCGGCCCTGACCATTCCTAGCCGGCCCCGCTCGGCCCCAGCGTCTCCAAGCCCACCGAGTCGGCCCCGACCATTCCTGGTCTGCCCCGCTCGACCCTGGCATCTCCAAGTCCGCAGAGTCCGCTCGACCATCCCTGGTCAGCCCCGGCGTCCCCAAGTCTGCCGGATTGTCCCCGACCATCCCTGGTTGGCCCCGCCCCAGCATCTCCTGGTCGGTAGAGTTGGCCCCGACCATCCCTGGTCGGCCCAGCTCGACCTCGGCGCCCTTAGAAGAGTCAAGGCGCCCCCGATTTCTCCTAGTCAGCCCTAGTACAGCCCTAGCGGTTCAGGCCGCCACCTTTCTGACTTGCGCCGCCTGACAACGCCAGGTCCAACTACCCACTGGCCGCGCCGCTGATGGGACTGGCTGATAGCCCCACTGGCTAATGGGACGTGGCCCACCAACCGCTATTTTTCCCTCTCTGATGGGACAAAACCCACCAACCGGCCCAAATTCATGCAATCCCCAAGAACTTCGCGGATATTCCTTTTTCAGGAATTCCATATAGTCATGCATGTGTCAACCCCCTATAAAATGGTGAATTCACTCAATAATCAGGTACGAAAAATAAAAAAGACTCACCGTGTCAATACCCAGAGGGGAATCCCTCTTCTCTGGAGACTCTTCTGATCCTAAAAAGAGCTCATTCGAGCTCCTCCTCAGCTGTGACCTCGGTTGCTAACTTGGGCGTCGAAGGATCCCCACCGGAGCATCCCTTCCTGGGACTTTTTGCAGGAAACTCAGTGAAGCAAGGATCCGCTAATCAATCTGCTTCTTTCTCCTGACGTTCAGGATCAGTGATCGGACGTCATCAGATCCCTTTATTATTTTAAAGATTATAAATTATATTGTTAACCATTGATGACATCCATTAACTTTGATGCATCCATTAACTTTGATGGCATCTAGAATGACCCGTTCCCACCTAAAAGGGCATGGAATGGAATTGGGATAGTAAATGCATGTAACATCCATATATATATATATATATATATATATATATATATATATATATATATATATATATATATATATATATATATATAT